>JACEFZ010008130.1:0-327048 GCA_014155875.1 Cepaea nemoralis
ATGTACTCATAGAGTGCTCACTCACTCGCTCACCAACTCACTTACTCATGCACTCGTTTATTCTGTATTCATTTAATAAATCAGTCAACCTGTGCTCACCAAATTATTCTCATGCTGTACTCACTAACTCATTCGTACTCTATTAACTCTGTTACCCACTCAAATCGCACTCGCGTTTTTAATAATTCATAGTGTAATTGTTCAGTCACTCAATCGCACACGACTCACTCAATCACTCATACTATACTCACCCAGTCACGCAAACACGAACGGCAACAGACGATGACCATTGATCATTTCACACAAAGTCTTTCCGCGATCTGATGTTTTGTCTTTCCACGATCCGATGTCTTGTCTGCTGTTATGGGCAGTTGTAGGGATGTCCACACACGGCTCACACAGCATAGTGAAAGATACATGCTTCACACACAAGCATCAAATGACAGGCAGGCAGGTAGACAGGCAGCAGTTAGACAGACAGGCAGAAAGGACACACACGCTTACAAACAGACAGAGAGAGAGAGAGAGAGAGAGAGAGAGAGAGAGAGAGAGAGAGAGAGAGAGAGAGAGAGAGAGAGAAGAGAAAAGAAGAGAAGTTAAGAGAAGGAGATATAGAAAAGAATAACAGTAATTGTGTGTATTGTCTTTGTCTTAGATGACCTGACGTTACAGCTGGAAGAACACATTTCCTCACTTGGGAACGTCATTCTCACTAGGACGTCTAAGCGAGAAGGACTTGTTGGTGCCAGGATTTTGGGTAGGACATTTTAGTTAGTTAGTTGGTTAATTAGTTGGTTAGTTAGTTATTTAGTTAGTTAGGGGAGGAGTCTTCATGGCGTCTGCTTCTCGCTCCGAACGTTGTGGGTTCGATTCTGAACTCAGTCCTTCGGGTTCAAGGCCACAATTTTCTCGAAAAACCCCGGAGATGGTCGCTGGAGCTATATAGCTTAGTTTCCAGCAGGCCCGCTCTGCGGAAAGAGACCGAGCTAACGGTATAAAACTCAGTGCAATGAAATGGATCCCCTAGCCTTAAACACCCGGCCGCCCCTTTTTGTTAGATCATTCTCATTACGCACCTACTTATTATTCCATAAATTCTCTTTAGCATGAGAAAGGACAAGAATCAAACTGACAATCAGTTTTAAAGTTTTGCGTTGGTAGTTTTTTTAATCTCCTCTGTAGGCGCGAGAAACGTGAATAGTTCACATCCGGCACGCTTAATGACGTAACCTTCCAAGTCGAATTTGATTAAGGTAAGCGAGCTCACGGTAAGAGAGGACGGTAAAAAAGACATATATGGAAACCTCAGAATCTAGAATAAAGAACTATGGCACGGACTTATTGCTAATTTGTCTGAACTTCGTCCGTAACCCCTTCGCCAATAATTGCATTTGAATCTTCTTGGGAAGGAAATGCGGTGTCAAAGGGAGCTGTTATCCCAACTCCATTATCCACGAATTTATAATCTGAAGTTCCAACACTTGACATAACTGTCGTAGTATCCATCAAGTGATGACCTCTAACTATTATCTGTGATGACCTGTAATTAATATCTATAGGCAATGTGTAATGCCAATGCCTGTTGCGAAGTGGTGGCGAACGAGATTCTTAATCCCGCATACCGCGTTCGTTAACAGCTGCAGACGATTTGGAAGCAGACCACATTGTGTTGATGTTTAACAATAGCATGAGGGTCGATTGTTCAGAAAGCGATGGCAAACTATTGTACGCAAACGTGTCTAGTAAATCACAATGAATCAAAAAATGCTGGGATTGGTTGTAAAGTTCTGTAAAGGACACGCAACTAACTTTTTAATATGCTTTGCAAGGTTAAACAAGCTAAATGCACTAACCACTCACGCTCACTGCACTAGGGGGAGTAAATCATGCCTCGCGTAGGAATGGACGTATGAGAGGACTAAGTCGTCGCGTTTACAACCAGTGTGTTGGCGGAATGATTCACATCTACACTTTGTGATAGTTGCTTCGCTGACGGAGCATCTCCGGTTTGGCGCGGAGTGTTGTGATGTCGATTCTGGAATCAGTCAGACATCTTGTGTGCTCGACATGTTCTAAAGCACCGCAGCTCCACACAGTCAATGGAATGTATCACTAATGTGCTATTTGCCTTACAATACACTTCCATACCTCAGGACTGGCCCTACATAACTATCCAGATCTCTCTGTCTCGCCTTCACAATTTGTAGGCCTCAATGAAAGTTTGGATATTTGGTCAGTCTTTTCCTCTGTTAGCGGACGACGAACGCAGGCATGGAACCCTCGTCCGACCACATTACCACGTAGCTCCTTATCGACTACACTAACGCGTCCGCCGCTGTTACCTCGGTGTCCAAATATTTGAACACACTGATTGGCGTAAGAATTTGGACGTTTCATAAACGTTTATGTTGTTTACGTTTGCGTCTGTTTCTTTGTTGTTCGGGGTTTCATTCATGACATTTGAGATAGTGACGACACTTCACGCACTTAAGACAATCAATCAAAGCATTCAATACCTCCAAGACACTGGCGACGCTCTATATTTTCAAGATATTACAGAGATTTAAGACATTCAAGACAGTAATGACACTTCAGACACTCAAACCATTCAATACATTCAGTAAACTGAAGACGCTATATATGCATACGATTTAAGACATTCGAGACACTCGAGACTTTCGAGTCACTCAGTGCACGGTTAGAAATAAACAAAACACTTAAGTCAAGCAGGTTGAGTGAAGCAAATAACATTACTTAATAAATAGTTAAAACTCAATGAATCAACTGGAGAAACAGATACAATGTTTGAATCAACTAAACTGCAGAACCAAATATAATACTCGAAACAACTATACTCTGAAAAAGCAAATAAAATACTCAAATGAACTAAACTGTGAGAACAACTAGAATATCCGAATTAACTAGACAGTGAGAAGGAAAAAAAAAACGAATAAACTAGACTACGAGAAACAAATAAAATAGCTATACTAAATAGACTGTGAGAAATACAAAGCTTGATAAACTAGATTCAGAAATACATAGAGCAGCCGAGTCAACTAGACTGATAGAATACCCGAATGAACACGTCTGAAAGAAACACACGGAATGTGTGAAACTTCTGCTCACCGCTTCTAGATTAGCTCGCTCCAGTACTTCTTAAAGCCCTTTAATTGCAAATCTGGATTGGTGATAATTGGGAACGAAGCCGTTGGCAAATTTATTCCTTTGATAGGGTTTCATTAAAGTCTGCGCTATCAAATGAAGTATCGATTGCACAGCTATGAATCAAAGTCGAATCGTTCATTCTCAGATGACAGAAAGCGGGGATATTTTCCCTGCCGAGGTTTCTCCCTATTTCCACTACTGCAGTCTGATTTTGTTCGCGGTGCTTATTGGAGCTGACGAGCACCGCGTGTCGTCTGTCTTAACGCAATTATGAGTTCCGCAGATAAAGTCACCCCCAGGCTTAGCAGACTGAAAACAATGGAGCCGCTTTTTTTCTTTCATTTGGCCCGCTCTGATTTTCGCAGAAATTGGCCATCCTCGGGGAGTTATTCTTCCGTCGTCGCCATTTTATCGCTCATGCTTGACAAGCAGCCGACCAGGACAAGGGAGAAAACTATGCTTGAATACTTTTCAGCAAGCTTTGTGGCACTTCCTTTCTTTGCCGCCATTTCCTTTCTTAGCGGCCATTTCTTTGTTTTAAGATTAAGCAAGAGAGAAATTAAATTCAGCCGGGGGAAAGACAACGCATTTTAATTAATCGTATTTTAGAGTTAAGATGTGTTTTATTTGGCTCAAGCACTGTTGATGGAGAGAGACTTGAAAATCGTGATCTCAGCTTCCGTTATTATGCTTTCCTGATTTAAATAACACGGCGAGGTCTTTGTGTTCAATCCGCTGATATTTCTTTCTTTCTTTCGCCTTGAGAAAGAACTGTTGACATGTTTTATACAATAAGAATAGGGTAGTATTATCCTCTCTGTCCCTTCAAGTCCAATTAGCCCAAATCTCCCAGGCTTTCATGTTACCCTTTTAGGTGATAACTGGGTACCCCACCTTACCAAAGAGTGTCCCGTTGGCTTGGGGAGAGAAGTCTTTCTTTTCCTGTGTGCCATTCTACCTTAAAGCATTATAATTTTAACTCTCGCAGCGTAAAACATTTATCAACTAAAAGTAACAATTACCAAGATAGAATGAAGCTTAAGTAGCGCCTGACTAGGCCTGGCAGAGCTAGAAGTCAGGACTATGTCAACGTGTGTCATCTAACACTAATTAAACAGCTATCGAAAAAGACCCACATGCGCTGTCTTGCCAAAAGCACCTTCCACAAAACCTCTGGATCATAAGCAAGATGTTCCGCGTCCGATACACTCATCTGGAGATCATCCCACACATCCTGCACCCATCTTCTCTTTGGCCTTCCTCTTCCTCTCTTCCCAGGCATATACACCTCCATTATTGTTCTCTCCAAACTTTCGTGTCGTTTCAAGTGACCAAAATATTTTTTATTTTCTTTGTTTTAACATCTTTAATAACCAGCCTTCTTCAATATTCAGCTCTTGAAGCATGGATGCATTTGTTCTTTTCTTTATCCAAGATATTCTTAGAACTCGTCTATAACATTTATATAATCCTCTCTACTAGTGTCTAATTTGATTCCTGACCCGATGATATGACCGCATGTAGCCATCGATTTGTGTATTATCGTGGTTTAGATGATCATGTACAGACAGCATCATATCTCACTTGCCCAGCCTCATTGATTTCCCCTGGAAGTAAACCAAACAGACAAATTATTTCCACTTACGCCCACATAGACTGGACAGCACAGCCCCATCAGTTCCAGTAGGTGTGTTCATTGTGTATGCGTCAACCACACATGTCAGAATTCTCCAGATTGAACCTTTCGAAGTTATATCGGAGAGCCAGTTATGATGACTGCCTTATTGAAAGACGTCTTATAAAACCAAATCAGAGACACAATGACCGCCTCCAGTTCCATTCTCATGCCATATGTCGTGTTTGCCCTGCGATGACCTTGCCGTTCAATGTAGCTTTGATAGTCCCTCCCCAATCTCTCACCTCGCTGCACTGATCCGTCGGCATAGACCAGTGGTTCCCAAGCTTTTCAAGCAGAGGGCCATATCTACTATTTTCGGTAGTTAAGCGGGCCACAACGTTATAAAATTATAAAAGTCGTGCAGTATCATTCTTACCTTTCTTAACTTTCGTCAACAAAATTCTAAAACTTTAAACGCAGTCAGTGTCAGTACTACACTGCGGTCAATTTTTGGTTTAACTATCAAACGTTCATATAACAATAAATTTTTAATCAGTTTCTAAAGTCGCTATTAATGTAATTAATTTACAATTGTAACTATTTTCATAACCAGTTACTTAAGTTCAGATTCCAGTTATCCATGTCTGGGCACAAATCTGTCGTGCCCAAAGTCATAAGCACAGCTAGGCTACTGTCGGTGACTCTGGAATGTTGCTTGTTTTTTTTTTATATAACGGTCATTGCGGAAAATGACTGCTCGCATCTGTAAGTCGAACCAAAAGGACAAATGTATCTCTGGGCGAATGAACGCAAGTGTTCATATTGTTCGACAGGCAATAGTCGCCAGAATGAAATCATTTGATCAGCTGAAGGTGAAGCAGGCAGCTTCGTACTACACAACAACAGCACTCTTGCTCTGTTCGTTAGCCTTGGTGAACAATGACTGCTGCCTGGTCAGAGAACTTTCTTTTTTAGCTATGAAATCTTTTATTAACTCCGAATTGATCGGATATTAAGTTGAGCATTTATGTCTGAATTTTGCGGTCGTGAAGTGTCGTTCCAGATTAAATTTTTTGGTAACAGAAACACAAAATCCACAGTCAAGCAAACTGGTTTACAACTACGGCCAGGCATAAACATAAATTTCTCCGTCCAATCTTCGTTGAATTCACGACAAGCAACGTCTTCATATTTTCGCTTTTTACCATTGTTTGATTTTAGATTTTCCACACTCATGTTTATAGGCTTTAACGGTAAATTTGTATTTGAAAAAAATATAATTTCAACGCAATACTGCCGACTCTGCTAAACAGTTGTAACAGACAAGTTGACATTTTGTTCAACATTTGTTCTTTGATATATTGTGGCGCCTTGCGCACTCTGATTGGTAGACAAGGCTGGGATATGGGAACTTCATAACGTTTCGTTGCGAACTGAACAGATGCATTCGATAATATCTGAGCCTAACAACCACGAGCAGAGTAAATTATCGCAAGCTGACGGGGCGATCTGAGTGCATTTTCGAAATTAACTAAAATAAATTATATTAAATAACGAGGCCTCGCTTGCCACTTTCTGACAGCTAGCGGGCCACAAGTGGCCCGCGGGCCGTGGTTTGGGAACTCTGGCATAGACTATTAAATCACCCTCCCCAGCGATATCCTTTATCAGCTGCCTTATTTCATCCTCTCTGTTTATCCATTGCACCACTAACTGCGTACTCTTCTAAGGGTTATACGGATTTGATAGTTTGTCCCGTCTTATAGTGTGTGAATCCACATTCCCACAATTTTTTTAAAAGGAGCTAGATGTAGATTCTTAAGCAAGTGAATCGATACAGTTATCTCAGCACAGTCATAACATCTGATGGGAGATGCCTTGAAGAGATTAGAACAAGAATTGCCATTGCTAAGGTAGCCTTTTGCAAGTTGAAAATACATATTGAACAATAAAAATATATTAACTGAAACGAGAAAAAGAGTGTTGAAGTGCTACATAGAACCTATACTTTTGTATGGATGTGAAGCGTGGACAATAAGCCGTCAAGCTGAAAAACAGCTGATGGCTGTAGAAATGTGGTGTCTGGGGAAAATGCAAAGAATACCATGGACAGACAGAAAGACCAATGAACAAGTTCCTTCAAGAAACAAATGAAGATCGTAAACTGATTAGAGTCATTAGACGTAGACAGTCAACATATTTTGGACATGTTATGAGAAGAAATGACTTGGAGAACTTGGTGACAACTGGCAAGATCGAAGGGAAGAAACCAAGGGGAAGACCTAGAAGTAAATACCTGGTTGGCTTGGCCACGTGGCATGGTCGAGACAAAAACACGGAGCTGATCCACGACTCTGGTGATCGAGTGAGATGGCATAACATGACCGCCCACGCTTATCGGCATGGCATATGATGGATGGAGATGTGTGTGTGTGTGTGTGTGCGTGTGTGTGTGTGTGTGTTTGTGTTGTGCGTTAGTATACATAATTGTGTGTATGTGAGTGGACGTGGTGATTGTGACAAGATCTTATTCTTTACTATCACGTTTTGCTACATATTTACTTAAGTTACTCCTGTCTATACTTAAGGGCCGGGTGGCTATAATCCGTTTCTATAATTATTAATTTGAATGGGAACAAAAACACAGCACAATTCTTCTATTGTATTTGTCTCATTTTGTCCATCTTAAGGTTTACCTATCACGTCTATCTATCAGTTTATATTTACTCTCTTGGGACATTATACCATATGGTCATGTCATTCGAGTATTCATCTCTGTCTTCCTCTTACTCTTTTTCCATAAAGTTTGCTAATTGTCACCAACATATCAAATTTATTTCTCCCAACGTCCTTTAAAAATATTGACTGTCCACGCTGTATATTTGTATTTACTATGTTTTGTCATCTGAAGTGAGCTAATCGCGTCTCTCTGTCCACTTATAGTTACTCGCTTGTGGTTTTATCCTTGGCGCTGGGCGTCTTTCTCCCATGCGAGAGCTGGTTTCAGAAACACAAGTACCGACCCGACACTTCGGGGGCCGACTATTTAACCTCAGGGCTGTGTCTCAATAAAAACGGGGAAATCAGGGAAAAATTAAGTTATCGGCGCTGGTCACGTGACTGTTATGCTTTTAGTTGCCTTTCCTATTGTTGACAGGCCTGGCGAGGTGGCGACATGAAAAGGACAGAGTAACTAGGTTATCAGCGGCCCCAGGAAGTGCTCAGATGTGCAATTAAGGCCTGGAGAGCCCCACAATCCAGTCTGTCAAGACTGGCGGCTTGAGTTTTTCTTGTCCATTATAAGAGTTTGATATGTCGTCTAAAGTTGGCAAGGCAATTGGGGTGATGGAGATGATGATGATGACGATGATGATAACAACAGAGAGAGGACTAAGCAAAAGAGACAAAGAGAGAAACAGAGAGAGTGAGAGACAGAGAGAGAGAGAGATTGCGAGAGAGATAGAGATAGATAGAGAGAGTGTGTGTGTGTATGTGAGAGAGAGAGAGAGAAAGAGAGAGATAGAGATAGAGGGAGAGAGAGTGTGTGTGTGTGTGTGTGTGTGTGTGAGAGAGAGAGAGAGAGAGAGAGAGAGAGAGAGAGAGAGAGAGGAAGTGGGGGGGGGGGAGTACTGCATGTTATCTCGGATGTTTATACAACATGTTTACAAGACATGCGATATTTAATACAACGCCACGAGTGGTGGCTAGTTGGAAAGTATTTAAATGAGTTATTACTGTATTATATGATCAGGCGTCTTTGCGTTCTAGCACGCGCCAGTCTCTTTAAGACGCGCCTGGTATCAAGTGTATATTGTTAACCCTTTTTAACACCACTGAACCTGAGAGTTAGAGCTAGAGCTTGACAGACAGGGGCACTTGCACGCAAACACACACACACACACACACACACACACAGACACACACAGAGAGAGAGAGAGAGAGAGAGAGAGAGAGAGAGAGAGAGAGAGAGAGAGAGAGAGAGAGAGAGAGATAAGAGTATTGCACTTTGCTTTGGATGTCTATAAAGCATGTCTGCAAGAACCGCCATATGTGAAGTATCACCAATAGGAGTGTTTTTTTTTTGCATATCCTTTACAGGACATCGCTGTCAACACCAGCATCTTTCAGCTGATTGTTGATTTCTTGGCAAGATTACGCTCGGTAGTTTGCCATTGCTTTCTGAGCGACCGGCTACATACTCTCATAAGTCACTGGCGCGACTCGAACCGCTTCCAATTCTCGTGCGCTCACATCAACCACGAGAGTATTCGGGGTTGCGGAGAAAGCTGCTAACACCTCGGCCAGGGAGACCGGCACCAATAGGAGTAGGTAGTTCAAATATATTAACATGAATTAGTACTATATAATTAATTCATGCCGGTCTCCGTGGCTAAGGGCTTACGGGCGCTATTCGTAAGCCCGCTTACCCACGTTCGAAACACATCTGCCACCGATTTGGCAGCAGACCGCGTTGCGCTTTGTTTTAACGAGTTGGTATTGGAGCCGTCGTTCAGAAAGTAATGGCAAACTACTGAACGTAAACTTGCCAATACATCAACAACAGCAGTACAATACTGGTGTTGACAACATGTCATGTAAAAAGAATATGAAAAGAAAAAAAATTGATTCATGCCGTTGGAGCTCAAAAGATGTGGAGAAGCATGATCGCCCACGACAGCCAACATGTCACTTGATGATAATGATAGGATCCGGTGTCGCTGTATTCTGGTCACGTTAGCACGTGCCGGCCTCTTTAAGATATTCCGTGTATACAGTTTTATGTTGTCAATCCTTTGTTAATGACCTTGAACTTGAGCAAAGCGGGGTCACACGAGTGTCCTGATAGGCAGACATCTGTGTCTAAGGGAAAGGACATACATTCAACAAAAAACGGCATCACACATACATTCAACAAACAACGGCATCACACATACATTAAACAAACACCGGCATCACACATAAATTCAACAAGCAACGGCATCACACATATATTCAACAAGCAACGGCATCACACATACATTCAACAAGCAATGGCATTACACATACATTCAACAAACAATGGCATCACACATGCATTAAACAAACAACGGCATCACACATAAATTCAACAAGCAACGGCATCACACATACATTCAACAAACACCGGCATCACACATAAATTCAACAAGCAACGGCATCACACATATATTCAACAAGCAACGGCATCACACATACATTCAACAAGCAATGGCATCACACATACATTCAACAAACAATGGCATCACACATACATTAAACAAACAACTGCATCACACATACATTCAACAAGCAACGGCATCACACATACATTCAACAAACAACGGCATCACACATACATTAAACAAACAACTGCATCACACATACATTCAACAAGCAACGGCATCACACATACATTCAACAAACAACGGCATCACACATACATTAAACAAACAACTGCATCACACATACATTCAACAAGCAACGGCATCACACATACATTCAACAAACAATGGCATCACACATACATTAAACAAACAACTGCATCACACATACATTCAACAAGCAACGGCATCACACATACATTCAACAAATAACGGCATCACACATACATTAAACAAACAACTGCATCACACATACATTCAACAAGCAACGGCATCACACATACATTCAACAAACAATGGCATCACACATACATTAAACAAACAACGGCATCACACAGACATTCAACAAACAACGATATCACACATACATTTAACAAACAACGGAATCACATATACATTCAACAAACAACGGCGTCACACATACATTCAACAAACAACGGCATCACACATACATTCAATAAACAACGGCATCACACATACATTCAACAAACAACGGCATCACACATACATTCAATAAACAACGGCATCACACATACATGCAAGAAACCACGTTATCACATATGCTTGCCTGCAATTACGATATCACATGTACATGCAAGAAAAACAATACCACACGAGAAGGCGACAACAATGACATCACACATTTATGCAAGAAACAATAACATCATACATTTACGCAAGGAACAATAACGCACACTCTCTCTCTCTCTCTCTCTCTCTCGCGCGCGCGCACACACACACTCACACACATTTATATATATATATATATATATATATATATATATATATATATATATATATATATATATATATATATAATATATATATATATATATATATATAACATTTACGCAAGACATAACGATATCATACAGACATGCAAGAAACAACGATATCACATATACGCGAGAAACAACGGTATCACACAGACATGCAAGAAACAACAATATCACATATACATACAAGAAACAATAACATCATAACATACGTACAAGAAACAATGACATCCCATATACATGCGAGAAACAACGACATCACACAATTTACACAAGAAACAATCATATCACACAAAATATGCAAAAGACTTTGGGGTTAATACTTGTCCAATGGTGAAGAGAACTGCCAAGAAAAGGGTGTGTGAAGCAACATGATGCTAAACGACCTCAATATCAGTGTTACCGCTCATCAAGAACATCATGGTGTGTAGTACAACATTTAGCTGATTTTATGTGACTGCATCTTTATTCACCATGCAGAAAAGTGTATTTAAATAGTGCGAATAACAACTAATAATCCAAAATAAGTAACAACAACAAGTCCCTCCCCCCCCCCCCCCTCCCGCAAAAAAAAAAACAAAAAAAAACGCAACAACAACAAAAGTTGCTCCTAAACAGCATCGTAATTTCAGATGCAGAGTTCGCATGTGCACAGTAATCACTTTAACTGATTGAGTGCAAAACGAAAATTAGGTTTGGACCAAACATGGTACACAATCACATGAACAAATATTATAAAGTAAATTTCCGTTCACTGTCTGTCAAAACTGTCATTTACTGCCAACATAGTACCTTGCAGTGTATGGCAGGGGGGTCTTTGAGCCTGAGTGATTAAGCCCGCCTGGCTAGTGCAGTCGCCGCGAACTGTGCGCGTTAGAGTTTTCTTTTTGCCCCCGACAAAAAAAAAAAAAAACTCCACACCTCACCGAGGATTCAAACTCGGGTCTCCCGAAGGAGAATGCGGAATTCTAGCCATTCAGCCAGCCGCTCCTCTTTCTGTTCACTGAGAATTGAAATTACTAAGAAACAAAACACATAACACAATGACCATAGTATGGGAATATATCGTCCTTCTGTTCAAATGGTAGGTCACATTTGACGATATATTATCCTTCGACACTGATTCACTTAATAGGCATGTTTTCTGAATATACTTCTTGTTGCATCAAGGAGCCGCGGTAGGCGGAGCTTGTTGCCTGACATTCCTGAGGTCATATGTTCAAACCCTCATGGAGGCGGTTGTATTTCCAAATTGTCCTGGGCTCCCAATTCGACACTTCCTAAAATGCGTACCGGGAAACGTCATGGGAAGCCATGGCGGGCGGTGTGATATTAACAACATCACCCGTGGAGTGACCATCGGTCTATACAATGGGGACAGCACCATATACCCAAAACGCCATAAGGTGTGTGAAACATCTTAACGTTCGTCAAGGTGTGTAAAAACATCTTAACGTTCCTTTTATTCTTATACTACTGGTAAACGGCCGAATCCGTGGCGACGAAGTTACGGACGCAGTCCCTAATACCGTATACCCACGTTCGAAACACAACTGGGGGAGATTTGGCAGCAGACCGCCTTGCGTTGGTTTTTTTACGAAATGGTATAGTGTCCAGTCGTTCAGAAAACAATGGCAAATTACCGAGAGCGTAAACTTGCCAAGAGAACGCAACAGCAAAAAAGCTAGTGTTGACTGCGACGTCCTGTAAAGGATATGCAACTAACAAACTGGTAACAGACATACTTAAATATGTACACTGAACTGTCAATGCAAATACCACAATACTTCAACAGTAGAAAAGTAACAGTTAGTTGCATGTCATTTACAGGACGTGGCAATCAACCCTGGCATTTCCAGGCTATTTGTTATTTCCTAGGCAAACTTTAGGCTTAGTAGTTTGCCATGGCTTTATGGGCGAGAGACGTATATGAATCTTTATAATGTGGCGAGGGACATTAGATATATGCGAGTTAGTCACGTATGTTTACCCGATCTTCAATCGGTGGGTTATATAGTCAATATCCTGCTGGCTGTCTGTACTTCAAAGGTCATTTCCTGGTATCCATTTTAGTCTGGGTCACCTGGGAGCCAGATAAATTATAAAAAAACTTCCGCCTCGAAGGAGATTCGAACCCCTGACCACCGCGCCGGCAGGGAAGCGTTTTAGCTTATGCGCTACCGCAACCCCTAGAGGAAAATGTTGCATATCCTTTTATAAGATGTTGTAGTCAATCGCCGCAATTTTTAGCTGTTTGTGATTTCTTGGCAAGTTTATGTTCCGTAGTTTGCCTTTGCTTTCTGAACGACCGGAACTCAGACCATTTTATGAAAACCAACGCAAGACGGTCTGCTGCCAACTCGTCTGCAACTGTGTTTCGAACGCGGTATGCGGGTTATCTATTGCGCTGGTCACTCCTTCGCTACAGATCATAGCGAAAAGCTTGATATTTAATATTTTAAAATGTAAAATAATTTAAACAATTTCCATTTTTTTTTTTGGCCTTGCTTCTACAGCATATGTGTTTCTGGAAAAACTGAATTCTGTTTTAAAAAAAAATAAATATCATTTATTGTTTTTAGGGGCGTATTTGTTAGTGGCGTGAGAGAGGTGAGTGGAAGTAGTTAATCTTACCCATGACGCAGAGTAACGTGGCGCCGACACTGCTTATATGACTGAGCTGTCTACTTTTGCAAAGCATTAAACTGTACGCTTTTATCCGTGTCATTTCTTTGCAGGTTCTATGTTAGCCACTTCTGAAGTGGTTGTGTTTTTAGACGCTCACTGTGAATGCAACGTCGGCTGGCTGGAGCCGCTCCTATTTAGCTTGTCTATGGACCCAAAGAAGGTGAGGATTTTGTGATTTGGAAGGAACGTTTGAGTTGATTTGCCGTGATAGCTGCGTTTGTACACACATAGGGAGAAAATAATTGAGGGAGAAGAGTTGAAGGAGACGGACGTGGAGTAGAAAGAGGCGTAAAAGGGGGAGGAGGAGAAGAGAAAGTGAAAGACTAAGAAGAAGACGTGAGTATAGTAGCAGCAGCAGCAGCAGCAACAGCGACTGTTATAGGAGTAGTACTCATAGAAGTACTGTAGTAGGCGTAGCAGCACTAGTAGTAGTAACTGTAGCAGTAGCGGCAGCTGTAGTGTGTGTGTGTGTGTGTGTGTGTGTGTGTGTGTGTGTGTGTGTGTTTACATAATTGAATTACTGAGTGCCAGTCGGTCAATAAACACATGGGGTTAGGACTATATATCAAATATGTCTCAAAGTATGTAAAAATGACCCTTTACTTACTCAATAGTAATAATCACCAAAAATGGGATGGCACTATCATACAGCAGAAAATTGCTTCGAGACAAATTATTTTAATAATTTGTGTGTGTTTTTAGTTTACTAGTCATGGCAAGAATAGGAGAAGAAGAAAAATACCGACATTCTAAAATCATCGGGGAAAAACTGGCTTATTAACAGCATCAATGAAATAATGTATGAAAGAGTGATAGAAGGGTAGAATGTTTGACGGGCCTAAGTGCCCAGTTCTTAACCCTTTGAAAATTAAGTTTATTCGTTCGTTCATCATGTCTTGAAAACTGAAATGCTTTGGCCATATTAACCGCCACATTGGCTTGGAAAGAAGAGTGATGGAAGAGGCGTGGTTCGTGTAAAAACTGGCAGGGGTCGACTTGCATGAAACGGACACAGGACATTGCAGACACTTTGGGCTTGAGGGTGCACGAGGCAGGAGAAATGGCCAGAGATCTGGAGGTTTTTTGACGCGCTGTGTTGAGAGCGATATTCTGTGAATGATGATGATGGCAGGAAATTCCCCAGCAGTTTTCACATCTGTGAATCATACCTGACTCATTAGCAACTCTATTTTTTTTTAAGTTAAGAGTTTGTATATTTTCCCTGTTGATGTAAACAAAATATTACACTGCAGTTTTTTTTTTTCTTCTGAAAAAATTATCCACATTGTGTTTGTTTTGAAAACAGAACGCATGTATTTTATATCACGTGACGAGATTTAACGAACATAACCTGCATGGGAACGTTGTTGCTGTTTTTCAAAGTTTTTCTTTATGTTTAGATATTCCTGTCATATTTTATTTTGGTCAGGAGTCCTTAGCTTACTGTATAATAAATAAAATGTGTGTTGATTTTCTAGGCAATATTGCGTTCAGTAGGTTGCAGAACGAGAAGTCATAGTGTATGTCCAACTGAATGGTGTGTGGAACACACCCATTGCCCTACCGTCAGCGCACAAGAAGTGTAAGCGCAAGCGCCTTAAAATTCTCGGTCACACAGCTGAGTGCTGTTGTATAATGACAGCTTTAAAATGGATATTTGAATATTTTTTTTAAAAACATTATATGTGGGTTACTCGTAATCTCCCTCTCTCCCCCCCCCCCCCTCTCTCTCTCTCTCTCTCTCTCTCTCTCTCTATATATATATATATATATATATATATATATATATATATATATATATATATATATATGTGTGTGTGTGTGTGTGTGTGTGTGTGTGTGTGTGTGTGTGTGTGTGTGTGTGTAACGTTAGTTGTATGTCCTTCACAGGACATTACCCCACCATTTCATGAATAAAACCACATGCAGAGGTTCCAGTGGAACTGGGAATGAAAGAGTCGATGAAAAAATAATAGCTAAAAGGCAAGTGAAATACTTCGGCCACGATAAAAAGACATAACATTCTTATAAAACCATTCTGGAGGGTAAGGTTAGAGGCAAGCGAGCAATAGGTAGACAGCGGCACAATTGGAAAGATAACATCAAGAGATGGACGAACAGCAGTCTGACAGAATGTACAATCAAGGCGAGAGACAAACAGTATTGGAGATTCATTGCAGCCAACCTTCATTGTGGAGACGGCACCTGATTGATCTCACCTTCAGTAGTTTACCAGCGGAAGAGAACAAAGGGAAGACTGAGAAGTAAATACCTGGATGGTTTGGCCACGTGGTATGGTCAGGCCTGATGGACACATAATCAGATTGCAAATGTTACCATTAGTACTGGGACTCGTCGCTGGTTGTTGGAAATTAGGACGGAGCACGCATGGGAATGTACTAAGTACTGTGATGTTGGTTCGTGACTCAACACAACTAAGACACACACACGCACACACTGACACTGGAGCTGAAAGTGTATAGTGTTAACATTAGTTGTAGTTTTACAACCGCAGTTATTGTTTCATCAACACAGTTGTAGTTTCACCAACACGGTTGTCATTTCATCAGTACAATTTGTGTTTCATCAACACAGTACTTGTTCCGTCAACATAGCTTTTGTTTCATCAACACAGTTTTTGTTTCATCAACACAATTTTTGTTTCATCAACACTGTTGTTGTTTCGTCAAGACAATTTTTGTTTCAACACAGTTTTTGTTTCGCCAGCACAGTTTTTGTTTAATCAACACAGTTTTTGTTACATCGCCCTGATCTGATCAGTTCTTATTGCTCTGTCCTCCCCCCAGGTGGTGAGTCCGTACATCGACACTATAAGATCTGAGAACTTCCAGTACAAACAGTCCCCGACTCAGCTGCGCGGCGGTTTCACGTGGAGGCTGGAATTCGGATGGAGGGCAGCCGCAGGAGGAAGCAACTCCCTGGAGGAAACTCAACCCATTTTGTGAGGAAGTCTTGCATAACTGCATTTCTCTTGCGACCAGCATCTCTCTGGTTACTCTCTCGGGATGTTATTATTTCTTTTTTTGCTTTTTTGTTTTTGTTTTGTTTCCATCGCTTCATGTTACAATCCTTGACTTAAATATGTCCTGACACGTTGTTACGCTTTTTGCCTCGCCATCTTCACGTATTACGTTTCTTCCCGACAAGGCGTTTCAGCTTACGAATTTCCCCGCAGATGTTTATACAGTAACTAAGCTTAGACTGCCTGATGGTTTTTGCGGCGTTCTCCGGATATGTACCATCTGCTGCTTAGGGCCAAACATTTCTGGAAGGTTCTGTATTGTTTCACATAGAAAGTGTTATAATGTTTCACACGACCTTTGCCGGAAACTAATTAGAAAAATAAAACTTCGCAGAGAATAAGAACAACCAACACGTGTCTGCCATATTTCTGTCCTTATTCATAGTTTTTCACGAATACCTGTTCATTATTCTTAGTTTCGTAATTTCTTCTTAAGGTAAACACATGCTTTATTTATAGTAAAAATATCAAATGACCACTTTGAGGCCACTAATACAGTTCATAAATAAACACACATGTATTGTTTAACGTTCATAGAAGTGAAAAGAAGGAAGTAGAGACTAGAGGACGCACGTGACAACATAAAAATGGAAAACTATGGTTACCGACCGGGATTCGAACCTATCGCATGCAAATGACGACGACGCCTCGCTGCAGGAACAACGACATTGGTTCTAGTTAGTTAGTCATGCGTCGAAGTACACGTGTTCCTGCAGTGAGAAACCGTCGTCATTTGGAGGTGACAGGTTCAAACCCGGCCGGTAACACTAGCTTTCAATTTTTATGTTGTCCAGTGCGTCCTCTAGTCTCTACTTCCTTCTCCCCACTTCTATGGGGAGTCAAACAATACATGTGTGTTTATCTATGAACTGTTTTATTTATAATTAGCGACCCGGCCCGGCTTCGCCCAGTCCCTGGAGGGGATCTATCTATCAGTCTGTCTGTCTGTCTGTCTGTCTGCTTTGTCTGTCTGTCTGGCTGACCCGGCCCGGCTTCACCCAGTCCCTGGTGGGGAGCATCTCATTTAATTCATATAAGTAGTCATATGCTTGCTTGCTTGCTTGTGTTCTTTGGCTTGAGCTCCAACGCGAAGTCCTGTATGTCAGATGAAGGCATCCTGTTGTCCAACATCAGTGTGATGTCATACAGGACCTGAGTTTTGCGTGAGTATCCGTTGTCCCATGTCTGGCTTATTGGTGTGCAGACTGTTGGTTCCTCGCCGTACAGGCAGACACTCTCCGACTTCGGAGGAATCGGCGATCCTACTGACTTTAGCCAGGACCCCGAAGGGACCTGTTGCCCAGGACGCTCGACGAGGACGCGTCAATAGGTCTTGGCCAGTATATAACCCGGCCCTGGTGCCTTGGAAACACCTCTGCGTCCCAGTAGTCATATAAGCTCCCGTTCCCGACTATCTGTCTGTCTGTCTATCTGTCTGTCTGTCCCGGCCCGGCTTCACCCAATCCCAGGTGGGGAGCATCTAATTTAATTCACATACGTAGACATATAAGCTCCCGTTCCCGACTGTCTGTCTGTCTGTCTGTCTGTCTGTCTGTCTGTCTGTCTGTCTGTCTGTCTGTCTGTCTGTCTGTCTGACCCGGCCCGGCTTCACCCAGACCCTGGTGGGGAGCATCTCATTTAATTCATGTAAGTAGTCATATAAGCTCCCGTTCCCGACTATCTGTCTGTCTGTCTATCTGACCCGGCGTGGCTTCGCCCAGCTCCTACGGGTAGCGTCTCATTAAATTCACACAGTAACTTAAAAGAATGTCCTTCCACACACCATCCATTATTTTTTAATGAAAACTGTTTTTAATCACCTACATGACTGTAGATAACTTCTTTAAGCATAAAAAGATGAGTTACAATGTTATGCATTATGCATTATTTTTCTGAAAAATTTGAAAATGCCTTAAAGATTATATAATTATTTATTATAACTCATATGCCTGTAAATAACTATAGACAAAGAGTTTATAAATCTTTGAAAACGATGCAACAATATGACTATAAAGTATATAGAAATGTTATTAAAAGTTATGCCCCTTGAAATAACTTTTCTAGAGTTAAGTCCCCTTGCTATATAGAAATTATAATGGAAAATGAAATATTAAATTTTAGTAAGTAAGTAGCCGAAAAAAAAACTATGACAGAAAGTTGCACAGGAATGAAAGGAAAACGTGTAGAAAATTTATCTCAATCGGATGGACCGTTCGCGAACGCATAAAGAACGGACGGAAATACATACATCGTGTTTTATATATATATAGATAAGTTGATTCTTCGCAAATGTTCGTTCTCGGCGTCTGTCAAAAATCTTTTGTTTGTTAAAATTCTGTTGTTTGTTAACATTATACAGCCCGCTTTTCTTTGTTGTTTGTTAAAATTATCCAGCACGTTTTCTTCTCGTCATCACATCTAGAGGTATATTCTTTGATTAGACCAATAATTCCGCAACAATTACACTTTTTAGGGTAAACAACATACAAAACGCGAAGTATAAGACAGCGTTACAAACCAAAATTACGGAAAGCAAAGGACGTTGCCGCGACAAGCCCTCATCAGCGAACAAACACAAGAAATCTCTCTACACGTAAACGCAGAGAAGACACTACAATGACTAAATTAAGGCACACTTATAGTCTTACGACAGCTACTGCCACTGTTGTATGAATTAAAATATATGTTGTATGAATTAAGAGGTTTTCATACAGTCTGGACCACAGTATAACAAGATGGGCGTCCAGTTTCTTTCATAGCCACCTTTGTTTCCCTGTCACTTCATAGAAATGAAGAAGAAGATCCAAATTGTGAGGCTGGATCGATTCCAACGCCGCACTGGTCAAAATAAAGTATTTCTTCCAGGACTGCAGACTGAACGCCGACCATGGTTTTGTTAAGCAAGCGCACTAACCACAATGCCACTGTGTCACCTACTCTCTTACAAAACATTGAATGCTGGCAAGAGTGAACTACGTGCTTCTTGAAAGACTGCATACAATTTAATAAATGCTGGTCCGCATGGCCGAATAGGTAAGAAAGCGTCTTTTTAATCATCCAGTGTACTGATGCCGAGGTAAGGGGTTCAACCACTATGCTGGACTGAAATGTTGACCTGTCGTCCTTGATCTGGGGACGTTAATTACAAGTACCTCTGAAGTCGGAGTGGATTCGCCTGATGGCGAGGGACACTGTTAATAGGGAAAGCTAATACACACACAAAATTCAGTCCATCAGTATTATGAATAGTGTGTATGTATGAACTACTCTTTAGTTCAAAGGAAACGAGCGCAAAAAATATAGTATCGTCATCACGATCCAAATGACATAGACATTCATATATCGCCACATACATCGGTTAGTTCTATTGATGGTATTCCTCCATGCCACAGTCTTAGGCCACCCAACACCATTTCTCTCGGTCTTGTCTCTCCTTCTTCTACCGTGCATCTTTTCAGTGGTCACGATGTTTTCCAGCGTCTCTAGTTTCATTCATATCCAAAGATTATTGCTTGACTCTTTCTCTTACTTGTATATTATGTTCGAGTTTCGACGTAAATTACAAGTACCTCTGAAGTCGAAGTCGGTTCTCCTAATGGCGACGGACATTGGTAATAGGGAAAGCTTATCCACACGCAAAAATCAGTTCAGTGCATTAGAAGTAACGCATGGACTACGCTTGAGTTTAAAGCGAGAGAACTCAAAATATTTGGCCGTTTCCAGGTACTCATTGTGAGTTACTCTGGAAGTTCCAAGTATTCACAACGTTGGTCTCAGACACCACATCTCAGTTGCTTCCAGTTAAGTTAGTTGCATAACCTTTACAGGACGTAGCGGTCAACCCCAGCATATTTTGACTGTTTGTGATCTCTTGGCAAGTTTACGTTCATTGGTTTGCAAGTGCTTTCTGAACTACAGGACTCATACCATTTTCATATAACCTCATGCAAGGCGGGCTGCTGTCAAATCGTCCGCAGCTGTGTTTTTAACGCGGTATGCAGGATTACGAACTACGCCCGTAACGTTTTCGCCAGGCGTTGTTTCCAGCCTCTTACTAATTTATTCGTTCGCATACCAAGATCCAAGGCCACCCAAGACAACAGTTTGTATTGAAAATTTCAATACCCTCTTTCTGACATGAGAGCAGAATAGGGCAAGCAAAGGCTGCATTTCATAAAATGAAGACTATCTTATGCAATAAGTCAATATCATTGAGTGTAAGAAAGAGAGTGCTAAGCTGCTATACAGAACCGGTTTTGCTGTATGGCTGTAAATCTTGGAATGTAAATGAACAAATTAGGAAGAGATTGGAAACAACAGAGATGTGGTTCCTGAGACGAATGTTGCGAATTCCTTGGACTGCCAATGTAACTAACAACGAATGCCTGAAAGAGGCTATTGAAACTAGAACACTATATACAACAATAAGAAACAGACAAACAACTTGTTTTTTTTTGGGTCAAGTGATGAGAAGAGAGGTATTGGAGAACATCGTGACAACTGGACAGATCGAGGGGAAAAGAGGCAGAGGCAGACCAAGAGAAATGATGCTGGATAAATTGCGACTATGGCATGGAGGAATATCAACGGTAGAGTTGATCCAGAAAACCAAAGACTGAGATCCGATAGGAGTCATGAACGCATACGCCAGTCAGCATGCTACTTGATGATGATGATGACTTGTTACGTAAGGTATTTTTCACCGTCTGAAATGCCGCTTTCTTTCGCTTGGCCAACACTGCTATTAATCTCTGTCTCGAATCTTCCATCTGCCATTATGATTGCCTCTAACTATTTGAATGTATTGACTTGATTAACAATTCTTCTTCTGTTGTAATATCACATGTTGATGTTATCTGTTTCTATGATGAAATATTGTTTCGGTTTTCTTGACATTCAGTTGAATATGTAGATATGATAACCATACCCACACATCCTAGAGATACGCAAACACGTGATTACCCACATGAGGACAAGAGAACAATCATTTGTGAGAGTCAGCTTTTGTGGACAGTTGATGACTGGATAGCTTTGTGAGAACCGAGACAATTTTAGTATTAGAGGCAAAAGATGAACAGAGGGAGATCAAGCCTGATGGACTGGCAGAGTGGTATAAAAGATCATGAGCGGTGAAACATCAAAAACACAGAAATGAGATAGTTGTGAGGAAACACAATCTTCTTTTTCTCCACGCAGTATGATGATGCTGGTTCTGATGATGTTCTAATCCATTTCAGACAATCTTATTTCTTTATTCTTATGGTTTTCAATTATACAGACATGTAAAGCTGATTGTTGGACTTACACTCTGTTTCCTTTTCTATCCTTCTGTAGCGCATAATTTTAATTCAGCTATCTTTATTCGGTTTCTTCATATCTTCTTCTCATTTCATCCTTTATCCCATATTGGGGCATAGATCCTCTAGCAACTCACTCCATATTACCCTATCCTTAACTATCCTATACAGCTCCGCCCATGTTCTCCGAGGATTATTCATTTCTGTTTCTACGTCCCTTCTTCGTGTACAAGGTCAATCATTTGAGATGCCCATTTTGGAATATACATACTGACCAATGAAAAGATGTTATTTGAAACGAGAAAAAGACTGTTGAGGGGCTACGTAGTACGTATACTATTGTATGGATGTGAAGCGTGGACAAAGAGCAGACAAGCTGAAAAACATCTGATGGCTGTAGAAATGTGGTTTCTGAGGAAAACTGCAAAGAATACCAAGGTCAGACAGAACAACCAATGACCAAGTATTAGAATAAACAAATGCAAACTGATTAGATAAATTAGACCCAATCAGTAACAGTTTTTTGGACACGTTATGAGAAAAAATAAATTGGAGAACTTAGTGACAACTGGCAAGACTGAGGAGAAGAGAACAAGGGGAAGGCAGAGAAGTAAATATCTGGATGGCTTGGGCACGTGGTATGGTCGAGACAAGAACACTGAGCTGATCCACGACTCTGGTGATCAAATGAGATGGCGAAACATGATCGCCTACTTATCGGCATGGTGCATGATAATAGCGATTTTGGAAACTTCCCTAGGTGAAAGGAACAAAATCTGCGATCCAGACTCTTTGCGGCTTTCTCGACATCCCACCACACCTCTTCTAGAAGAACCTCCTGTACTCTTAGTTAGCTTCGTTATTCTTTCTTTATTATCTGTATACTGATTAATTGCTGCAGCTGCAGTTTTTCTACGGAATGGGAACGCCAGCCCTATGTCCAGATCTTCAGATCTAGCTCTCACAGTACTCGCCCTTCTATTCTTTTTAAACATCCCCTTGAGTCCTGACAGTGGGTTTGTCGGGGACTGTAGACACAAAGGGGTACAAGCAACCTTGGCTTACACCCTGACTACTTGGGCCTGATCTTCCGGACGAGACTGCTTCACTTCATGTGCTGCATCAGAACAGTTCGGCGGAGAGAGTATGGATCAAAGAGGGAGGACAAATTCGATCTCCAAAAAATTTTGTGCTGAAATTAGATGCACCAACTGGCGGTGCAACTATCGCAGCGGACATAACATCCGGTTTATGATATCGAACCAAGTGTTGCCTATTAAAAAAAATAAAAAAGCTGATACTGGACACCGACTGAACACAACATGTAACTAGGAAGCTCGACGAGAGAAAAGACATATTCAGTTACAAGCGAATGTTTCGACAGAAATCTTTATTAGCGGGCATAGTTAGAAAACTGAAATTTCACACTTTTACAGACGTTCTTCCTTTCGTTTGTGAATTCGTTGAAAATATGTGAAATGCTAAACTGTGATTGTGAAATTTCAATATTCTAGCTAAATAAACAAAAAATGTGTTTTATTTGTTTGCTCGCTGATAAAGATTTTGATGGAAACTTTCACTTCTGTCTGTATAAGTATTTTCTTTCGTCAAGTTTTCTAGTTATCTTTTGTGTTAAATCGGTTTCCCTTTTATAATGGATAACGGAGAAGGAAGACAGATTAATCTCTCTCTCTCTCTCTCTCTCTCTCTCTCTCTCTCTCTCTCTCTCTCTCTCTCTCTCTCTCTCTCTCTCTCTCTCTCTCTCTCTCTCTCTCTCTATCTATCTTTCTCTCTCTCTCTCTCTCTCTCTCTCTCTCTCTCTCTCTCTCTCTCTCTCTCTCTCTCTCTCTCTCTCTCTCTCTCTCTCTCTCTCTCTCTCTCTCTCTCACAATATTACCTTTCTCTAATATTCTCTCAAAATCTCAAAATGATGTCTCTTGCGCACACAAAATGTCATCCCCACCTCCTCTCTCTCTCTCTCTCTCTCTCCCTCTGTCTCTCTGTCTCTCTGTCTCTCTGTCTCTCTGTCTCTCTCACACACACACACACACACACAATAACATCAGTATTTCTCTCACTCAAAATGAACCCCCCCCCCCCCCCCCCCCCATCCCCCGTCTCTCTCACACAAGATCTCTATCTCACTCTCTCATAAAATTACCTCTCTCACTCTCTTTTACAGACAAAATTCTCTCTCTCTCTCTCTCTCTCTCTCTCTCTCTCTCTCTCTCTCTCTCTCTTAAACCGACCCCTCCTCCTTCCCTCTCTCCTCTCGGACATAATTAGCCAGCAGTCTTAACGACCGTGTGTTTGACATCTGCAGGACGCCAGTCATTAGCGGAGGTCTGTTTGCCGTACGACGGGATTACTTCATGTCCCTGGGAACCTACGACCCTCAGCTCAATATCTGGGGAGGAGAGAACTTGGAGTTATCCTTCAAAGTAAGTTACAGTGTTACTTCCCTTATTATTAGATGTTTACTCTTAAAAGTGTTCTCTGTATTAGATGTTAACTATTGCAGGTGTACTCTGAATTAGATGTTAACTCTTACAGGTGTTCTCTGCATTAGATGTGAACTCTTAGAGGTGTTCTGTGTATTAGATGTTAACCCTTACAGGTGTTCTCTGTTTTAGATGTTAACTCTTACAAGTGTTCTCTGTATTAGATATCAATTCTTACAGGCATTCTCTGTATTAGATGTTAACTCTTACATGTGTTCTCTGTATTAGATGTTAACTCTTACAGGTGTTCTCTGTATTAAATGTAAACTCTTACATGTGTTCTCTGTATTAGATGTTAACTCTTACAGGTGTTCTCTGTATTAGATGTTAACTCTTACAGGTGTTCTCTGTATTAGATGTTAACTCTTACATGTGTTCTCTGTATTAAATGTAAACTCTTACATGTGTTCTCTGTATTAGATGTTAACTCTTACAGGTGTTTTCTGTATTAGATGTTAACTCTTACATGTGTTCTCTGTATTAGATGTTAACTCTTACAGGTGTTCTCTGTATTAGACGTTAATTCTTACTTTTGTTCTGTGTGTTCAGGAAGTAAAGGCATCCTTTTCTATCGGTGCAATATTTTCTTCATTTAAAGTGTTTGTTGGTGTTGAGTTCTCTCGTCTTGAACTGAAGCGTAGTCCATACACGTTCTCCTATGTCTAGTAGCGGTGGATTGACTTCTGCGTGTGGGTTAGCTTTCCCTATTACCAGTGTCCCTCGCCATAAGGTGAACACCCCCTCATGTTATTAGGCAGACAGTGGAATGAACACCTTGAGCCACATATATTGTAAGGCAGAAAGAATATCATATGGTTCGGCCATGTCATTAGAATGCAACACTATAAGTTGCCAGCACGGGCTCTACACCAAAGAATATCTGCTACAGGACGTCCGAAAAGAAAATGGATTGACGACACTAAAGACATTTTACTATCACACGAAATAGCACTATCCAGTGCCACCCCTCGGGCGCTGTAACATCTATCATTCCTTCCCACGATGCTTGATGGCAAGCGTGAAAGATGGTGATCAACGCAGAATTCTTAGTTATAAAAGGAATATTTTAAAATTTTGATCAAGGCACAACGTCTGTATAGTAAAAATTACTGGTCACATGCAAATAGTAGCCCCTCATCACAACCACTTGGACACATCGGTCCTGGACAATGGAACCCCCCCCCCCCCCACCCGCCCTGACCTGTGCGGACTATCATTATTGCATGCTCTTTTGCCCCATGGCCAAGCTCGATACATCCAAATAACCTATAACTCATGTTTACCAGGCTTATTTACAAGAATATTAAACTTGTACACGCCTTGTGGGGTACTGGATGTTTGTGTTGGCCCCATATTTTTATAGACTAATCAGCACACCAGGAGTCATCTTGCCTGCCGTCTTTACTTCTCAAATCATATACGGGTACTCATGTTACGCTGGGTCGACCTGGGACCCCAGGTCAATTTCCGAAATTCGAATTGTTTGTAAACTACTAGAAATAGTGTGTATGGACTACGCTTGAGTTAAAAAGCGAGCAAGCGCAAAAAAAAAAAAAAAATCTCTTACGTATACGCAGAGGGAAGTAAGCGCCACCTCTCAACATTTATTAGTGGTTACTTCCCTTGATTTGTTAGAGTGAATGCTCAAAATTCGACATTTGGAACCGGAGCATTGACGGTCAAGCCCCAAACATAGCCTTTAATTTGAATAGTAATAAAGCTAATTATTAGGGTAAAAAAATATGTAATATAATATATAAGCGCCAACACTAAAGACCCAACACTTATCGATGCTCGCCAGATTTTGAAATCCATAGTTGGGCTGCCCAACTGAATGAACAGCCTATACCACCGGAATTCCGAATCCCTGAATGTTGGAATCTATTGGAATCATAGTGTAAACTAGTTAGACTTGCTCCCCCTCCCCTGCTCTCTCTCTCTCTCTCTCTCTCTCTCTCTCTCTCTCTCTCTCTCTCTCTCTCTCTCTCTCTCTCTCTCTCTCTCTCTCTCTCTCTCTCTCTCTCTCTCTCTCTCTCTCCCTTACCATGTCACACACAAGCACACATATTCTATGGGAATCAGTGTTCGTTGTCAATCGAGGTTTTGACATTTGCTTAGCCGATACAGGTAAATCCTTTGTACTGACCTTCTCCCGGCCCAGCGAACGGAAAAATAAATCCTTCGTACTTGTAAAAAAAAGAAAAAAAAGACTTGATAACAGCCGAATACTGAGTATCAAACTTTTGGCGTCTATTTTATAATGGAACTAGCTGACCCGGCCCGGCTTCGCCCAGACTCTGGTGGGGAGCATCTCATTTAATTCATATAAGTAGTCATATAAGTTCTCGTTCCAGTTACCGACTATCTGTCTGTCTGTCTGTCTGTCTGTCTATCTGTCTGTCTGTCTGACCCGGCCCGTCTTCGCCCAGACCCTGATGGGGAGCATCTCATTTAATTCATATAAGTAGTCATATAAGTTCCCGTTCCGACTATCTATCTGTCTGTCTGTCTGACCCGGCCCGGCATCGCCCAACTCCTGGTGGGGAGCATCTCATTTAATTCATATAAGTAGTCATATAAGTTCCCGTTCCCGACTGTCTGTCTGTCTGTCTGTCTGTCTGTCTGTCTGTCTGTCTGGTCTGTCTATCTATCTATCTGTCTGTCTGACCCGGCCCAGCCATGGTGGAGAGCATCTCATTTTAATTATATAAGTAGTCATAAGATCCCGTCCCGACTATCTGTCTGACTGTCTGTCTGTCTTGGATAAATGTAGGAGGGAGGAGGAAGAAGGAGGTGGAGGAAGGAAGAGCAGGGAGGAGGAGGGAGGAGACAGGAGGAGTAGGGAGGAATAGGAGGGAGGAGGAGGGATTAGGAGGAGGAGGGAGGAGTAGGGTGGAGGAGGAGGCGAGGAGGAGGGAGGAGGAAGAGGGAGGAGGAGGGAGAAGGAGGGAGGAGGAGAACGCAGGAGGAGAAGGGAGCAGGAGGAGGAGAGGGAGGAGGAGGGAGAGGGAGGAGGAGGGGAGGAGGAGGAGAGAGTAGGAGGAGGGAGGAGGCGGAGGGAGAAGGAAGAGGGAGGAGGAAGAGGGAAGAAGGAGGAGGGAGAAGGAGGGGGAGGAGGAGGGAAGAGGAGGAGGGAGGAGGAGGAGGGAGGAGGAGGAATGTGAAGGGAGGAGGAGGGAGGAGGTAGAGGGAGGAGGAGGAGGGAGGCGGAGAAGGGGGAAAGGGAGGAGGGGGAAAGAAAAAGGAGGGGGAAAGGGAAAGGGAGGAGGGGGAGGAGGTAGGGGGAAAGGGGGGGAGGGAAGGAAGGAGGTAGAGGGAGGGGAGGGAGGAGGAGGAGGGAGGAGGAGGAGGGAAAAGGGGGGGGAGGGAGGAGGAGGAAGGAGGGGGGGGGGAGGGGGGGAAAGAAGGAGGGGGGAAGGGAGGGGGGAGTGATGAGGGGAGGGAGGAAGGAGGATGGGGAGGAGGAGGGGAGGAGGGGGGGGAAGGAGGGGAAGGAGGGGGAGGAAGGGGGAGGAGGAGGAATGTAAAAGGAAAAGGGAGGAGGGAGGGGGGAAAGGAGGGGGGGAAAGGGAGGGGGAAAGGAGGGAGGAGGAGGAGAGGGAGGAGGGGGAAAGGAGGAGGGGGGGGGGAGGGAGGAGGGAGGAGGGGGGAAAAGGAAGGAGGAGGAGGGAAAAGGGGGGGAGAGGAGGAGGGGGAAAGAGGGAGGAGGAGGAATGGGGAAGGGAGGAGGGGGGTATAGAGGGAGGAGGAGGGAGGAGGGGGGATGGGGGGAGGAGGAAGAGGGAGGAGGAGGAGGGGAAAGGGGAGGAGGAGGGGGGAGGGGAGGGAGGAGGAGGAGTGAGGAGGGGGGAAGAGGGAGGAGGAGGAAGGAGGAGGGGGAGGGGGAAATTCGGGAGGAAGAAGGAGGAGGAGGGGGGGAAAAGGGGGTGGGAGGAGGGGGGGGAAAGGGGGAAAAGGGGGTAGGGGGAAAGAGTGGAGGGGAGGGGGGAGGGGGGTTTAGGGGGAGGAGGAGGAAGGGGGAAAAAAGGAAGGGGGAGGAGGAGAAGGAGGAGGAGGAGGAGGTAGGAGGGGGAGGGAAGAGGGAGGAGGGAGGGAGGAGGGGGGAAAGGAGGAGGGAAGAAGGGGGGGAAAGGGAAGGGGGAGGAGGATGGAGGAGGGAGGGGGAGGAGGAGGAAGGAGGAGGAAAGGAAGGGGGGAGGAAAAAAGGAAAGGAGGGGGGAAAAAAGAGGGGGGAGGGGGATGGAGGAGGGAGGGGGAGGGAGGGGAAGGGGAAGAGGGTAGGGGAGGAGGGGGGGAGAGGAGGAGAAGGAGGGGGGGAGGAAAAAGGAGGAGGAAAAGAGGAGGGGAGGAGGAGGGAGGGGGGAGGGGAGAGGAGGGGGGAGGAGGCAGGGGGAGAAGAAGGAAGGAAAAGGGAGGAAGGGGGGGAGGGGAAGGGGAGGGAATGAGGAGGGGGGAAGGGAAAAGGGAGGTGGAAGAAAAAGGAGGAGGGAGGAGGAAAGAGGTAGGGGGAGGAGGAGGTAGAGGGAGGAGGAGGGGGAAAGGGAAAAGGGCCAGGTTTGAAGGGGGAGGAGAAGGGGGGAGGAGGGTGGAGGGAGGAGGAGGGAGGAGGTGGGAGGAGGAAGGGGGAAGAGGGGGAAGAAGGGGGGAAAGGAAGGGAGGATGATGATGGAGAAGGAGGCGGGAGGAGGAGGAGGGAGGAAAGGAGGAGGAGGGAGGAGGGGGGGGGAGAGGGGGAGGAGGGAAGTTTTGAGGGAGGAGGGGGGAGGAGGGGAGGGAGTAGGGGGAGGAGGGATGGAGGAGGAGGGGAGAGGAAGAGGGAAAAGGGAAAAGAGGGAAAAGGGGGAAAGGAGGGAGGAGGGAGAGGGATGAGGGGGAAAGGGGGGGAAGAGGAGAAGGGGGGAGGGAGGAGGGTAGGGGGAGGAAAAAGAGGGGGGGAAAGGAGAGTTCGCCATTCCGAATTCATATCGTCAGTTTCCCTTCTACACGACTGTAAAACTTCCCTTTCACATAAAAAGATGAAATTTTTATTGAATTTCCGTGGCCCCTGGAGGAAAATCAGCAGCAGAATTGATCCAAAAAACCAAAGACTGAAAATTACGGAGAGCCCTGGAAAAGCCTACGCCAGCCGGCACGGCACTTGATGATGATGATTGCCGGGGGACGATTCCCGGTAGTCACGTCATTTTCTTCCTTTCCCTAGCGTTTTGGTTCGGGGGGTTCTTTCATTTTATCATCATCATATATGTACGTACGTATTTTTGGGGGGGGGAGGAGGGGGAGGAGGAAAAAAAAGAAGGAAAAAAAATTAAAGGACAGTTGACAAGCTCTGGAATGAAAGGAAAAGGGTTTTTTAGGGAAAAATTTTTTCTCAACGGATGGGCCGGGCCCCGAACAAAAAAAAAAGGACAACAATTTTTAAAAACAAAATATATAAATACCCTACATATATAAAAACAATCTGTTTTTTAGATATAGAAATAGCTGACCCGGCCCCGGGTTCCCCCCCCCAGGCCCTTTTGGGGGAATCTAGCTATTATCAGTTGACTGTCCCGCTGTTTGCTGTCTGTCGGGTTTGGGTGACCCGGCCCCCGGGTTCACCCCCGTCCCCGGGGGGAGCATTTCATTTAATTTTTTTTTAAGTAGTCATATAAGCCCCCCCGTTTCCCCACTATTGTTTCTGGCTCTGTCTATCTGTGTGTCGGGCTTGTTTGGGCCCGGCCCCCCGGGTTCACCCCGTTTCCCGGGGGACATCTATTTTAATTTTATATAGTACCATCTTCCGGTTTTTTAAGATGGGCAGGGGGGCCGGGGGACGGGTTTTTCCGGGGTTTTTTTTGTTTTTTGTTCGTTAAAATTTTTCGCCCTAGGGGGTGGATTTTTTTTATCCCCTTGCGGTAAAAGGGCCTTAAATTTTGGGCCCGGATGTTTAAAAACAGGAGTTTTTTACTCAAGACGGCCCCCGGGTGGGTACGGCGTTTTCGTGCATCGAGCGAAGCATCTTTAGGAATTTTCCCGAGCCTGTTGGGTCTCCAGTCTGTCTTTGTTTACGTTTTTTTCCCAAAATGGAGGAAAACCCAAAGTTGGGTTTTTTTCGGGGGCCCCGGTTTAGCAAATCAAAATTTTAAAAAAAAGCGGGTTGGATAAGCCGCGCAGGGAAAACGAAGCAAGGGGAAGCGCGGTGGTTTGAGACGGGGTTTTTTTCCCAAGGGGGTCACCCTCTAGGGGGCCAGGAAAATCCCTATTCATATTGGAACGTTTCCAGTGTAAAAAACCCGGGGGTTTTTTTTTTGAAACCCTTTTGTTTACAGGAGGGGGCATTGTACATCCAAAGGGGACGAGGACTGGGGGGAAGTTTCTTTCCCAATTCGCGGGTTCAAATGTTTCTACAACAGGGCGAATCCTTTGGGAACAGGCGTGTTGGGGTTTGCGACAGATGGTGGGGTCAGGCTAGAACCCGCAGTTGGCAGGACGGGTAAAACAAAAAAACAAGGGGTTGAGAGTTTTATCCCGCAGGGATAAAGAAGCAAGGTAAGCGCGGTGGTTTGAGACGTTTTAGACTCAAGTGTCACCGTCTAGGACTCAGGAACATCCGTATTCTATATTGGAACTGTGCCAGTGTAAAACAACGGGGCTCTATTTTTAGAAAACCTAGTTTACAGGAACGACATTGTAGCACTCCAGGAGACGAGACTGGGCGATCAGCTACTCCGAATTGCCGGCTTCAAATGTTTCTACAACAGACGACATCTGGGAACGGCGATTCTCGTTCGCGACAGCATGGTGGCGTCAGAGCTAGACATGTCCAGTTGGGACAGTGACGATATACAAATACAGGCGTTGAGAGTTCATTCCAGTATACCATTCGTGTTGGTCAATGTTTATGCCCGCAATGGGAGTATGGACGCCCAGAAGTGGCAGTGCTTAAGTGGCATATTAGGCCACGAGAGAAATGTTATTTTCTGTGGTGACTTCAACGCTAAAGGCAGATCATGGGGAAAACACTTCCTCCAATACACAAGGGGAGGAGCTCGAGACTGCACTGGAAACCATCGACCTGGTTTGTATCAACAGTGGCTGTGTCACCAGGACAGCAAGCCGTCCAGGCGATGAGGACAGTGCTATTGATCTGGCGCTAGTTTCACCTTCACTCACTACAGTGTGTAGATGGGGTGTCCTAGGACACCATGGCAGCGACCACCACCCTTGCAGCATATTGGTGGAGAAAGGCAGAACCGAGGCAGCACAAGCTAAAGGTAAAGACGTTCCAGTATGACAGTACAGGGCAAGATGTGGTGAGTAAAATAAGACGTGACAAGCGCAGAACGTTTCAGGGCAGGAAAAAAAGCTGGGAGCAGCCACCGTGGTGGAGTTTCGAGGTGGAGAAGGCTTGGGTGGATAAGCGTAGTGCTGTAAGGAGATGGCAAAATGCCAAGAAGAACAGAGCTGGTCATCCTAGTCCCTGCTTGCACTTAGAAAGAGAGATGCACACAAAAGTAAGCTATTTCAAAAAACTGGTCAAGGTGGTTAAAAGCGAAAAATGGGCAGAGGTGTGTCAAAGAGTAAGCACAGACAAGTCACTGAAATTGTTCTGGCGACTACATAAAAGCATGAGTGGTGTAGTCAAGAATAAGAGCATTTCTGACTTCCAAGGTGCTGACCTCATCTGGCAGAGGACTGACGAGGACAAGGGCAAAGCCCTCTTTGAACGCTACCTTGAGCAGAGCAACCAGACAGACATGGGAGGCCGAAATCTGGCCAAGGAGGTCACCTCAGACAGATGCAAGGCCCAGAACACTTCGGATGAAGACACAGTGACAGTGAAAGAAATCAAGGCTGTGCTTCGACGATCAAAAAACAGTGCTCCAGGTCCTGATGGCATAAGATACGACGACATAAATAGGTGTACCGACAATGAGCTAGAGAAACTAGCAGACATGTACAACAACAGTATAGGGAGTGCTAGCATCAAGGAGGAATGATTACACAGCTATCTGATTCCCTTGCCGAAGCCTGACAAAGACCACAAAAAAATTCAGGGATATCGAATTATAACCATGCAGAATACAATAGGCAAGCTGCTGGAGAAGGTAATTGCCAGGAAAATATCAAGCCAACTAGAGAGGCAAGGTGTTTTCCCACCTACCCTGGGTGGGTACCGTCCAAAAAGAGAAACCTGGACCAATGCAGCAGTCTTTGCCCATGATGTCTATGAAGGTTTCCACTCAGGCACTGAAACCGTTGCTGCAGCGATTGATCTTGAGGACGCATACAACAGAGTACCACTGGATTTTTTAATGTTTCAGCTTCTTGAACTAAACGTAAATCCATTCCTCCTTAGTTGGATCGCTGCAGCCCTCTTCCAACGGAAAGTAGTTTTTAGATGTGGCAGTTGGACTTCGGAACCAACAACAATATATCCTGGCCTACCACAGGGATCACCATTATCGCCGGTACTGTTCAACGCCTACACAGTGAGAATCACCAGTGAGCAGATCACTGGACCTGGCAGGACATTGTCATATGCCGATGATGTTTTAGTGTATCGTCAGGGTAAGGATAGAGAGGAGGTTGCTGTGGAACTACAAACCGAACTCAATCGCATAAGTACTTGGTGTGATGAAGCTGGGGCAATGGTCAACCCAACAAAGGCAACAGTGACTTGGTTCTCGTTGAATAATCATATTGTCAACAATCCAACACCAACTGTAATGCTGTGTTCAGAGACGGTGGAAAGAACGCAGGACAATGAATTACCTGGGGATACGGTTTGATCGAAGCCTTGCTTATAATGTGCACATAGACCAGGTGATAACAAAGGCCAAGCGGGGTTTGGCAGCGATGCGGGTGATGGCGGCAGCAAACTGTGAGCAGCGCCATCTATGTCTTCTGTACGAGGGGCTGGTCATGTCTGTTTTGGAGTATGCAATGGCAATCCTGACTCTCAGCCATAAGCAGATAGAAAGGATGGAAAGGATACAGAATGAAGCTATGCGCATTATTCTTGGATGTACAAGAGATACAGCATGCAGGGCGATGCGCTACCTTCTTGATTTTCCAACCATTGAAGAGAGAATACAAGTTTGCAGGGCACGCGCCTACCTCAGAATTAACGCAAACACACAACATCCACTGCATAGTGAAATTAGGAAGGTGAAGGGCAGCAGGTTAAAAAGAGGACGGTCGTGGATGGGTCAAGCCGAAGACATTCTTCAACAGGTGTGTTCACTTGAGGACTTAGAACCTGGCGAGGAGTGGGTGCAAGTGCCAACAGACTTCTGCACATCCTTTTCAGTTTGCATCCAACTAGATAGAAAATGCAGACAAGAAAATCCGGCTGCTGTTGAGGCTGAAGTACAAGCGTTGATTTTCGAGAATTCGCTAGACGGTGACGCGGTCATCTACACAGATGGGTCGGTCGTCCGACATGTGAGAAGCTCATGGGCCTTTACAGCTCGGGCCGGAGGGAGAATTGTGAAGGAGGACTCTGGTGCTTTCACTGAAACCACAAGTAGCCTGACCATGGAAGTCATGGCAGTAAGTAAAGCAATAACATGGCTCGAGACACAGACATTCACTAGGGCTTGTTTCCTTAGCGACTCAATGAACATGATCAAGAGGATAGAGGAGGGGTCGATCCGAAGAGAATGGTTGCTGCCTCTGAAGCGGTCTCGGCTGGCAAAGATTAGTTTCATCTTCGTGCCAGGGCATGCAGGAGTACAAGGAAATGAGCGGGCTGACAAGCTCGCAGGTGAGGCTACTGTGGAGGGCGGACGCGCCATGGACCAGGCTGACATTCTGAATGCTCTACGTGAAGTGAGACTTTTGCGAGAACCAAGTGATGACTGTGAATCTACAACAATGGCCAGACTGCGAGAGCAGCAAATTAAAAGAGGGGTGGCCAAACAAGAACACTACGCAGGAAGCCAAAGAAGATTGATAAACCAACACAGAACTGGCGTCGTTAGCCGCTACACGCTGCGGGATTTGCTGAGGAGGGGATCCGAGCACTTATGGACTGAATGGTTCGATGTGCAACGAGGATGATCTGTCGACTAACTAACTAACTAACTATTCATATACGTAGTCATATAAGCTCTCCCGTTCCCGACTATCTGTTTGTCTGTCTATCTGTCTGTCTGTCTGTCCCGGCCCGGCTCCACCCAGTCCCTGGTGGGGAGCATCTAATTTAATTCATATACGTAGTCATATAAGCTCTCCCGTTCCCGACTGTCTGTCTGTCTGTCTGTCTGACCCGGCCCGGCTTCACCCAGACCCTGGTGGGGAGCATGTCATTTAATTAATATAAGTAGTCAAATAAGCTTCCGTTCCCGACTATCTGTCTGTCTGTCTATCTATCTGACCCGGCGTGGTTTCGCCCAGCTCCTGGCGCACAGTAACTTAAAAGAATGTCCTTCCACACACCATTCATTATTTTTAATGAAAACTGTTTTTAATCACCGACATGACAGTTGATAAGTTCTTTAAGCAGAAAAAGATGGGTTACAATGTTATGCATTATGCATTATTTTTATGAAAACTTTGAAAATGCCTTAAAGATTATATCATTATTTATTATAACTCATATGCCATAAAATAACTATAGACAAAGAGTTTAACAATAGTGCAAGTAAGTCCAACAATATGACTATAAAGTATATAGAAATGTTATTAAAAGTTATGCCCCTTGAAATAACTTTTCTAGAGTGAAGTCCCCCTGCTATATAGAAATTATATAATGATAAATGAAAAAGTAAATGTTATTAAATAAGTAGAAGATTTTACACTAAGAAACTATTACAGTCGGTTGCACAGGAATGAAAGGAAGACGTGTAGAAAATTTCATCTCAATCGGATGTACCGTTATCGAACGCATCCAATACTTACATAGCTGACCACAAAGCCACATACACTCTGTTTTATAGATATAGATAATCTGTTCAAAGTGCAATATATAAACGTCTCATAACCATTCACTCAGATACACTTTGCATGTTTCTTATATAAGTGTTAAGTGTCTATTAAATTATACATGTCATTAGAACATTATCATTATTCATTGCTAAAAGTCCATCATCATCCCCTCATTGTCATCATCATGATGTGCCTTACCGATAAACATGGGTGATCATGGTTGGCTATCTCACACAATAAACAGTCAGGTATCAGGTCTGTGTTCTTGTGCCGAGTATGTGATTTGGTCAAACCATCTAGGTCTTTGCCTCGTTGTCTTCCTCTAGCTTCTTTCCCATCAAGTTAGCTAGTTGTCACTAAGTTTTATAGTTTATTAGTTTATTGCATATATGCCCACATAATCTTGACTATGCAGGTATAATTTTAAAAATCAGTTGATGGTTTTCAACTGCTTCTTGAAGGACTGCCTCTTTCATGTTTCTGACCATTCATTGTATTCTTTGCATTAGTTTAAACATTCATCTGTTTACGACCCGTCAACCCATTTATCAGAATATTTTTATGTGAAATTTCATTCTTCTTGGAGATGAGCACAATTTCTGTTTCTAACAACTTGGGTTCTAGCCAAAGATGCTCGCAGTGTACAAACTGGAATTCGCTAATTGTTGACGATATTGATTATATTGCTTATGTTATATATCTGTTCATGCTTTTACAACATTGTAATATTTTTGCTTTGATTTTATTGGTAGTTCTGTATCAAAGTGTTAGGGTTTAAGATTGTTGTATATGCGATATATATCTCATTGGCACCTTGCCGTCTTGACAGACGATAGTTTGTGCTTCAAAAAGGCATAATAACTTTTACCCATGGCGGTAGCGAATGTAACTGGTAAGGCCAATTCACGCTGTAAATGTTCGTCCTCAATGGATGCATGGTCATTTACACCATCATGCTCTATCTTACGTCTCACACGCTCGGTGTGTGACTTATCTGCAATAATTTTCTCCTTTGTCTTTATTCCATTTCTGATATTTGACCTCCATGCAACACGTTCAGCGGCGACTTGCTCCCAATGTGCATTATCAATGCCTGTATCAATCGTGTCCCGCTTACATACATCTTTGTATCGTATTAGAGGCCGACCCTGAGATCTCTTACCCATCTGTAATTCACCAAACAAGATGTTCTTTGGTATTCTACCATCATCCATCCTCCTAACATGTCCTATCCATCTAAGCCTACGAAGACTGAGCATGGAATAAACCGTCACACAACCTGATCTTTCCAATACTTCAGTATTTGTGATTTTGTCTTGCTACTTAATACCAAGTATTCTTCGCAGACACCGCGTATGAAAGCTGTTTAAACGTTTCTCTTGGCGTGAGTAAGTTGTCCAGGTTTCACTGCCATAAAGAAGAGTACTAAGGACACAGGCTTGGTAGACGAGGACTTTTGTTTTGGCAGTAAGCTTCCTGTTCTCCCAGACTTTGTGTATGTGTCTGTGTGTGTGTGTGTGTGTGTGTGTTAAGGGCTACATTTGCATGACTCAACATTCTGTATTTACTCAGTTAAACACAGAACAGTTAACGTATAATAAAAACTGTTATTATTAATTATTAAATTAAATACCGAACTTCCATGCCTCAGGTCTCTGAAAATGAAATACGAGTACTTTGGTCATATTAATGTGTCACGGTGGTGCGGAAAAATAATGTTGGGAGGCGTGATTCCTGTAAGAAAACGCAGGGTTCGGCCAGTACGACAATGGACACAGAATATTGCAGACACTTTGTGCATGATTGTACAGGAGGCAGATGAACTAGCAAAATGTCGAGGATCTTTTTTAGAGGCCTATGATGAGAGCGACGTTCTGCAAAATACCTGCTACAACTATGATTTGTATATCGTTTGCCGTATGGGGATATATGGTGCTAGGCCCATATTTCTAGGCTAGTTGGCAATTATGGGTGATGTTGTCAGTTTTATTGTGGTCATTTTTAATTTCACAGAACGTTGTTTTACTAACCAGTTTGATTAATCTGGGCTAAGTCAAAACCCACGTGAACTGGGCTATCCGTCAATGTTGTGTGGGAGTAGGTAATCATGCAGTCAATTTTCCTGTTAACGTAGATATGCAATGTTGCAAGATGTATGTTAACATATACACCATACACATCAGGTGATCTCGCTCTGATATGGCGGTAATAATTATTGCTATTATAATAAAATTATAAATTATCTGTCCACAGACATGGATGTGTGGTGGCAGTGTAGAGATCGTGCCTTGTTCTCGAGTTGGTCACGTGTTTAGATCTTCCCTACCTTACACATTCACTGAAGGCCGAGAGAAGACGGTGTTGAGAAATCTGGCACGAGTGGCTAGTGTGTGGATGGACAACTACGCCGATATATTTTATGCTGCTGTGGTAACTCCTTTTCTTATTATGTAGCTGATCATTAATCAGTTCTTTCTGTCTTGGAGCACAACGTGAGCTCATGGAATATTATGGTGTTTTCCTGACCATTTACTCTCTGTCCTAGAGGATAACTTGACTTCTTGGGATATGCTTTTTTCTTCATTTTACTCTATATCCTAGAGTACCACGAGCTCATGCTACATTATAATTTGTTCAAAAGATTTACTCTCTATATTATTGTGAAAAGTAATGTATTGATGCACTCTCTGTTTTTCACTGTCTCTCTCATTGTCTCTTTTTACTACTTGTGTGTCCATCTCTATGTGCTCTCTCCTATCTCTATCTGTTTCTCAGTATCCAATGTTAATGGCAGACAGAGACGCAGACATAGAGAGAAATACACAGAGATAGATGAAAAGACAGAGAGATACAGAAAGAGAGAGAGAGAGATGACGAATGAGACCAAAATAATAAAATAAAAACAAAGAAAAGGTGAGAAAGAGAGAAAGAGGGAGAGAGAGAGAGAGAGAGAGAGAGAGAGAAAGAGAGAGAGAGAGAGAGAGAGAGAGAGAGAGAGAGAGAGAGAGAGAGAGAGAGAGAGAGAGAGAAAGAGGGAGAGAGAGAGAGAGAGAGAGAGAGAGAGAGAGAGAGAGAGAGAGAGAGAGAGAACGATAGAGAAATGAACAGAAAAAAAAATCAGCTTAAAGACAATGTAAAATGACACTAACCACGTAAATGTTTCATCCAACATACACAATCCTTCACAACACATATACGAATTTCAACAACTATCTTCATTCCAGAACCTTCCAAATGATCTGGATATTGGCGATATTTCAGAAAGGATAGAGCTCCGTAAAAATCTCAACTGTAAATCTTTTAAGTGGTACCTGCAGAATGTATTCCCCGAGATCGACGTTATTTCTCCGGACACTGTTGTGTACGGCCAGGTAAACATGCAGTCTTTTTTGTTGTTTATAAGTATAGGGTGTATTTTTAATGACTGTGCAGTGCTTGAAAATACTGCGGGTCCAAGTTTTGTATTCACCCTCTGTAAAGTTCATGCAATATAATAGGTAAATACAAAACTTGGACTGGGTTGCCCTTACTTTCTGAACAACCGGCACTCATAACATTGTATGAAGTTCAATGAATTGCGTTCGTAACCCCTTCACCGAGGAGCCGGCGTTTGTTGTGGGTGGGTTTTCCAATTTAGAAATTTGCCTGTGCAGTTACCTACTCTTTTTTTTTTTTTTAAATTTCAAGCTAGTAAGCGGTTTTTAACATGAGGCCTTCAAGTTTCTTGCCCCTACCTGAGAAGGCTAGATGTCCAAACTACTACCCTAGGATCAGGGAAGAAGAAATCTATCCCTTTCAAATTGTATTACAAATCTATCAGTTCGTACTGTGAGTGAATTTACAGTTGTGCCCCATTTCCTGTATGGCTGTCTTTCTTTATATTTCAGCTTGAAAGATTTCTCTAGTTAATTTACTTTATGTTGTGTGAATTCTGCAATATGTACCTGACGAGATGCAGCGAAATATATCAGGCAATAAATCGTGCAATCTGTTGTTTGTGTCTTCGTTTTTCAAATTTCTTTAAGTAGTCTCTCATAGCCGGTCTCTCTGGACGCGAAGGGTTACACGACTTTCTCCGTAATCCCGTTTATCCACGCAGGGTAACGCAGTGCGCGAGAATTGGTAGCGGTTATCCCCGCTTTGGTGACATGCGGGATAAGTGAGCCGGCCAATCAGAAAGAAATGGCAAACTACTGAGCGTAATCTTGCCAAGAAATCAACAATCAGCTGAAAGATGCTGATATTGACAGCGATGTCCTGTAAAGGATATGCAAATTTACAACAACAAAAAAGTCTCTCGTGGCAATAATTTTGTCTTATGTATGAAATCAGGTGAGACACAAGGATCTCTCGGGTAATCATTTTGTCTTATATACGAAATGAGGCGAGAAACAAAGTCTCTCTCATTGCACTCATTTTGTCTTATGTATGAAATTAGGTAAGAAACAAAGTCTCTCTCATTGCAATAATTTTGTCTTATTATGAAATTAGGTGAGAAACAAAGGCTCTCTCTTGGCAATCATTTTGTCTTACGTATGAAATGAGGCGAGAAACAAAGACCCTCTCATGGCAATCATTTTGTCTTATGTGTGAAATTAGGTAAGAAACAAAGTCTCTCTCATTGCAATCATTTTGTCTTATGTATGAAATTAGGTAAGAAACAAAGGCTCTCTCATTGCAATCATTTTGTCTTATTATGAAATTAGGTGAGAAACAAAGGCTCTCTCATGTGTGTCAGTGTCAGGAACTCTGCAACAGGATATTACCTGGGTCTTTCAGCCTGCAATGGTGGCAGAAATCAGGTAGGATGTCACATCAGCAAGTCTACATGCATTTGATGTATTTTCTGAACAGTTAATATTTATATTGACATATCTTTGTAAGTTTAAGTAAATGTTCAGCTTGTCATGAAGTGATGTGTGAAGGTACAATGTAAATCAAATGGGTTCAAACTACGGTGAAGCTGTGGAAATGTACAGAATAGAAAAACAGGAAGTGAAAGGCAGCTTTACAAAATATAGTTATGGAAAGGAGAGGACACAGAGGTTTCAAATTTTCATCAACAAACAACAATGAAAAAAAAATATATATATATATAAAAAACAGAAATGACGCTACAGTGACTACATTAATAACAATAAACAGAGTTAAATAAAATTGGTGGTACTTACCTCAGAGGCTCCAAGTATGACAAGAGGGAGTGTAGTACTTAATGACCACGATGTCAGGAAGTGTTTCCCATGCTGGATGAACTCTGAGACCAGTGGCTAGAAATGTTCATGGGACAAGTAAACTCTGCTCAGTAACACATCTTAAGCGATGCTGAACATGAGTCGGGTAGTATGTGTGGCCGGGGGGCCTAATGCACTTGCATTTCCGATGTGCGGATGGAAAGAGGGGTAAGGGGGGGGGGGGCGTTCTCTATGCTGGTCAGCTGGGATTTCATTGCTGACTTCTCGTTCAGAAAGCAATACCAAATTACTAAACGTAAACTTGCCTAGAAAATCTGCATGGGGTTGGGGTTGAATATAACGTCCTGTAAAGGACAATCAGCATGTAAACCGTAAACACGAGTTGGGGGATTTTATCTGAACAGACACAGGCCTGACTGCTACAGACATGGTTGTCTGGTAGTCTGTTGGAATGGGATTTTGAAATCCCAGACTGTAATGTCTGTTTCGCTTGTGTGGATATTGTAACTATTCTGCATCACATTTACAACATACATGTTCAATGTCAATCATCATCGTCTGAGAGAATAAAGCTGTTTGATTACCACATCGCCAATATTTGGGTATCTGCAGTGGTATTCTTGTTGTTTTAACATATTTTTCGGGAAAAGGAATATTGCAACTACTGTGAACTGAACGCGCACCCAGGGCTGGATCAACCATTAAACAAAATAAGCATATGTTTGGGGCATCAAGGGATAGGAGATATTTTCCATGGCTGGGTTTACCGTGGACCATATCGTGGAAAACTGCACATAGTGCAGCTGGACCAGCTTACACAAAGAGGAACTCTACAATAACAACTTTTCACATATAAGTAAACTTGAAGTATACAAAACTAAAAATTATTTCATATTACACTGTCAGTTGTTTATTCATTTGAAAAAAATTCGTTTTTTTTTAGGTACATTATTGTTTATATTTTTAATTCTCTTTTATTAGACACCAAATTTTTTTTTCCATATCCCTTACGGGACGTTGCAGTCAACATCAGCATTTTTCAGCTGCTGTTGATGTCCTAGGCAAGATTTACGTTCAGTAGTTTGCCATTGCTTTCTGAACGACCGGCTCACATACTCATGTAAGTTACCAGCGCGGCGCGAACCGCTGCCGATTCTCGCAGCTGCTGTTTTCCCCACGTGGATATACTGGATTGCGAACAATGTCGTTAACCCATTGGCCATGGAGGCCAGGGATATGTTACGTACTTAGGGCTTCAATATGTTTTAATCCAACCAAGCACATACTACTTTTTGGGTAAGCAAGCACACTAATTACAATAAGATATAATTACTATTTCTATCTTTTCTTAGCAACACAAAATGCTCCATTTATGATTAAAGTTAGACAATTTTTGATGAAAACTGACCACTTGTTTTGTACATGTTTCACAATCTACTTAAACTGTTTGTTGTTGTAGAAAGTATCTATTGTCCTTGTTGATGTTGAAAGTACCTATTATTCTTTATTCTAATAATTCAGCCAAACTAAGCACTTACTTCTAGGCAACATAAAATTATGAAAAATTGGAGACATTTTTAACAGTTAAACAAGAGAGCATGCTATAAACTCTTCTTAAAAAGAAGTGGCTTTGCAGTGAACTGATATTCTCCAAATAAAACAAAGTCGACTTCATCGCACCGGGTTTTATCTCATATGGCTCGGTCTCTTTCCGCAGCGCGGAAGCGTCGTACAAAGCACTGAACTCCGTAGCTCTAGCGACGACCCACAGGAGCCTCCGAAAAATTTCACTCGTGAACAGAACAGAAGGGCGCGGCCCGGAATCGAACCTACAACCTTCAGAGCCCGAGTCACACGGCTTGAAAACTTCGCCACGGAGCGTCCTCGTTTTGTTTTCTCCATATGTCATCATAAAATATTTCTGCCCATGGACTCATCGTGATATATATGATAATTCATTCCATACTTGCCTGTCTGGAGCCGCTCTCTTTAATTCCATGTGTCTCTGAATTGATAGATTTGTACATGTCTATTTTATAGTTTTTCCATTGGTTTGCCTCTTGCTCTTTTGTCCATTATTTTACTTCTAATATTATTTACAGTGTGTCTTCATGTCTTTAAATGTGGCCAGGCTAATATGATCTTCTACTAGTCTCCAGTCTCCCAGTATGAAGATCTCTGAGAAATAGAAAGGAGAAATCTGCTTGTTCATACCTATGTTGTTAGACGAAGTTAAAATGAAACTTCCATGAGCCCGGCATAACTTTATGTGTTAAAGATTTTCTTAAAACATTATATAGCTAAGGGAGCATGGAATTGTAGTGAAAAAAGAACTAACGGAAAACGTTACTCTTTCAAGACAACAATTTGTGCAAGAAAACATTAGACAAATAAGAGTGATTGAGCTGGCGGGGTTTCTTTTGATTTCATCGAATCAATGTATTTGGATACATAAAATATAAAATTTTATATCTGAAATTTATTGTAATATTTTTGTAAACAGACTCTCCATCTGACAAATGACAACCAGCTGAAACAAGACAATGCTTGCATTGTCCCTGGACTCAACAAACAGCTAACACTGTCCCCGTGCAGTGCAACAATTACGTGGATATATGAGGTAAGACAAATGGACACATAGCCATTAATTTACAAGACAAATCTGTCAGTCTACAACATTGCGAACATGTTACAGTGTGTAGGCAGCTCAGAGAACAAATAACAAAGCAGGATTAAGCAATATGACCTAATATTTTTGAAAAACTCTTTATTGTGGATGATTTTTGTGATATATAGATACATGAAAGTCAGATAATGCACAGCTGTAAATATGAAACAGGAAATCGTAGCAGTAAACATCCCACAGTTTACGACATAACACAAGTATATAATCTATAATACTATGCAATAGCAAACACACATAACTTACATACAATGAAATATGCGTAGCGTACATATATGCTTGCTTGCTTGTGTTCGCTGGCTGTGAACTCCAGCGTGGAGTCCTGTATGTCGGATGAAGACATCCTGTTGTCCAACATCAGTGTGATGTCATACAGGACCTGAAATATGCGTGAGTATCCGTTGTCCCATGTCTGGCTTATTGGTGTGCAGACTGGTGGTTCCTCGCCGTGCAGGCAGATACTCTGCGACTTTGGAAGAATCAGTGATCCTACCACATTAGCCAGGACCCGAAGGGACCTGTTGCCCAGGACGCACGACTAGGACGTGTTAGTAGGTCTTGGCCAGTATAGAACCTGGCCCTGGTGCCTTGGAAACACCTTCGCGTCCCGCAAACATATATAACTTATATCATATGAAACAGCAACAGTTTATAGCCTATACCATATGAAATTGTTGAAGTATATAACTTATAACCTATGACATGGTAGAAGTATATAACCCATACCATATGTTTGCTTGCTTGCTTGCGTTCGCTGGCTGTGAACTCCAGCGTGAAGTTCTGTATGTCGGATGGTGACATTCTGTTGTCCAACATCAGTGTGATGTCATACCGGACTGTGCGAGAGTATCCGTTGTCCCATGTCTGGCTTATTGGTGTGCAGACTGGTGGTTCCTCGCCGGGCAGGCAGATACTCTCCGACTTCGGAGGAAACCCATACCATATAAAATAATTAAGTATATAACTTACAACATATGAAATAGCAGAAATATAAAACTTACAACTGTTAAGTCAGCATGGCTAAATGGATAAGAACGTGTGTTCTTAAACACTCGGTGTGCTGATGCCGAGGTAAGGGGTTCAACCCCTACACAGGACAGTTGGACTTAAATGTTGACCTATCGTCCTTGACTTGGGGACGTAAATTACAAGTGCCTCTGAAGTCGGAGTGGGTTCGCCTCATGGCGAGGGACACTGTTAATAGGGAAAGCTAATCCACATACAGCATTCAGTCCAGCACTTCTAGAAGTAGTATGTATGCGTGAGTTCAAAGCGAGCGCACACAAAAACCTACAACATAAGAAGAAATAATAGTAGTATATAATCTACATCATATGAAATAGTAGTAGTATATAATCTACAACATATGAAATAGTAGTAGTATATAATCTACAACATATGAAATAGTAGAAATATGTACATAACTTACATCACATGAAATAGCAGAAGTATACGCTCTTTGCTATTGTTTTTATTCCTTCAGTCCTAGAGATTTAATAGTTCAACTCATCTATTATTAACATTGGCCACTGTATCTGTGTCATTATGTTAACTCCTTCATTCTCAGTTTGATTGAATCAGTTAAGGAAACAGTGCTACAAGTATGTATTGTTTACTAGGACGTTCTGTGACTGAAATAATAAGAGCACTAGCTCTTAAATTTCCAGTGTGCTGATGGAAAGATAGGGTGTTCAATTCCTACACTGGCATTAAATAGACTTTAAACGTTGATTTCTCATTCAGAAATCAATGGCAAACTGCTCAACATAAAATTGCCCAGAATATCAACTTGGGGATAATTACAGAGTCCAGCAAAAGATTTTAACATTTAGGATAGATGTTTTTATCAAAGCAGTGAGCAAAGAAGCCAGATGTTTTACACTAATTTACACATTTCGTGATATTTATCCATACATTTATATCTGCTTACTTTTCAAGGGAGATCAACTGCGGCTTAATAATACCGACCTATGTATTACATCAGTGGACAACGAATTAGTGCACCTACTACTTTGTAATAACCAGAACATGAGAACGGCAATACAGTTATCCAAGGGAGACAACTTAAACAATAACATTCTAAGCCATCAGCATTACAAGGGAGATGATCCGGTCTCAAGTAATAGTTTTCAACATTGGACTTTTGATTATAGTTTTAACTGGAAGAGAAGAAGGAGGCATTCTTGAAGACACTTTCATGTTATTTTGTATGTGTGTCCTGAGATATTCAAATAATTTCACTGGCAGGGATTATGGCAGGGAATGTGTGTTTCATATGTTGTATATACGGTGGTGGTGAAAGGTTGTGTGATGTGTTTCATATGTTGTAAATAGGGTCGTGGTTAAAGTTTGAGTGATGTGTTTCATTTGTTGTAAATATGGAGGTTGTGAAAGGTTGTGTGATGTGTTATCATACGTTGTAAATATGGTGGTGGTGAAAGGTTGTGTTATGTGTTCCATTTATTATAAATATGGTGGTGGTGAAAGGTTGTGTTATGTAATCCATTTATTGTAAATATGTAGGTGGTGAAAGGGTGTGTTATGTGTTCCATTTATTGTAAATATGTAGGTGGTGAAAGTTTGTGTTATGTGTTCCATTTATTGTAAATATGGTGGTGGTGAAAGGTTATGTTACGTGTTCCATTTATTGTAAATATGATGGTGGTGAAAGGTTGTGTTACGTGTTCCATTTATTGTAAATATGGTGGTGGTGAAAGGTTGTGTTATGTGTTCCATTTATTGTAAATATGGTAGTGGTGAAAGGTTGTGTTATGTGTTTCATATGTTGTAAATATGGTGGGGTGAAAGATTCAGTGATGTGTTTCATTTGTTCTAAATATGGTGTTTGTGAAAGGTTGTGTTACGTGTTCCATTTATTGTAAATATGATGGTGGTGAAAGGTTGTGTGATGTGTGTCATTTGTTGTAAATATGGTGGTGGTGAAAGGTTGTGTGATGTGTTTCATATGATGTAAATATAGTGGCGGTGGAAGGTTGTGTGATGTATTTTATATGTTGTAAATACACTATTGATGAAAGATTGTGATGTGTTTGATATATTGTGAAAACTGTGTTGGTTAAAGTTTGTGTGGTGTGTTTCAAATTTTGTGAATATGGTGTTGGTGAAAGATTGTGTGGTCTACAAGTGAATACATGATCAATGTATGTTTTGATTTATTTAAACTGTGTGACAACAGTCTAACCTTATTGTATATCTTCTTCTTCTTCTGTGATTACCTTCAGAAATCTCTATGAATAAATTCAAAGAAAGCAGCCTTTAACTTAGGCTTGTTGACATCCCCATAGAGTGTGTCTTCAAATGGAAGTGATGTAGGCCAAAATATTATTGTATATAAAATAACATAGTACATAACTTGGAACTAGCTGGAATTTGTAAAAAAGTATGCCTTTTAGTTCTTAGTGTGTGTTTTTATCTTGAGGAAAGTGTTACGTAACCTAATTATACATCTCTTTAGCTCTCAGATCAGTGGGTTCGCCTCTGCCATGCATCTGAATAAGGTTTATTTCCTCTCAATAGATTCCTCTCTCAGACACATATGACATATGACATGGTAGATGTTCATTGGCTCTGTATACCCACGGGTAGGTGTTATTTCCTAACCATTTTGCCAGGGTGGTGGATTACTGCCTACAAATTTCAACTGCAATAGAATTGTTAATGCGCACACGTTGCAAACGGATGCGCTTATTTCTTGCCCTTATCTGAGAAAGGTAGATACCAGGATTGAAATCTGGCGCGTCAATATCTGTCACATTTGTTTTTCTTCCCTAGTGTAGACTTTTCTCCCTCAATCTTTATTCCTTATTTTAAAAACAGATTTCCTGAATCAGGTAAATGGCACGGGTCTGTGATGTGACAGAGCCATCGTATTTTGTAGATTCAGTTAAATTGTGGAGGCTTGACTGTCAGGTTAGAATGTATACCTTAGGTTATGAAGTTAGCAGGTTTAAACCCAAGAACAGAGCTAGGAATGTTTACAAGAACCACTTGGTGCTAGTGATGTCAAATGTTCTCCTTATCTCCATGTTTCCACCTTTCATTCCAAGTTATCACCTCACTGAAAATAACAAGTGTATATCTGCTGATTGCCAGGTGAAAGCCCCTATACAAAGTGTTAAAAAAAGACAGGTTGTCATGGAACTGAAACATTTATTCTCATTCCTATCTTCTTCTTCTTTCGTTCGCTTGAAATATGTCTATAACTGCAATGTTGTCTCTTGTATGAATTTAACTGTCTTTGTTTTTAGTTCACACAGCGGTCCATAGAGTTTATCTTCCACTGTCATCTCTCTAGGTAAGAAGGTTTGCCTAGATATGTTATATTTTGGGCAGACTTGAAGTATGTGCTCTGCTGTCTGCGACGCCAATCCACATGTGCACATTCCTATCACAATCAATATCCTATTTCTTCACATCCCTATCACAACCGATATCCCATGTCACCACGTTCCGTATCAAAACCTATATTTTATTACTTCCCATTCCTATCAAAACAAATATCCTATTTCTTCACACCCCTATCACAATAAAAATTCTATTACTCCACTTCACTATCAAAACCAGTATCCTATTTCTTCATACCCCTATCACAATAAACATTTTATTACTCCACTTCACTATCAAAACCATTATCCCGTTTCTTCACATCCCTATCACAATCAAAATCCATTTTCTCCACATTCCTATCACACCCTCTTCACAACCAGTATCCCAGTTCTCCACATCCCTGTCATAAACAGTATCCTACTACTTCACAACCCTATGACATAATATAGCAAAGGGATTATCGTAAAGCTGTCGTATTATCCTTATGTCCTTGCCATCATTTGCATTTTCATTTTTAATTTTAATTGATCGCTCGATTCTTCTGCAAAACTACTGACTCCAGTTGTTGATGATACCAATTTGTTAGAATCATAACTGGTATCTGACTCGTGCATGACATTACTTGACAATGTAAATAATAACATTTATTAATGTAGTTACGAGTACAAGTGGGCTTCAAATAAAAACCTTAAATGTTTGTGTGTGTGTGTGTGAATATATTGTGAAAAAGTAAAGAACAAATGTATCATTTTTCGATGTAGTCACCACTGTGTTCATTGCACGTCCTGCAGCGCCGATAAAGTGCTTGGATTCCTGTAGAAAAAAAATTCTCTGAGGTCACTACTTAGTGTGCAAGACCCTGTCGTGAAGTTACGCTGTTTTGAAACTTCCTATTCCACTCCTACACTTGCTGGACTGACAGGCATTCATCACCATACTGGACCTTCATTCGCTGATGAATTTCTATAGGTTTCACCCCTTCGCTGATTAAAAATAAAACCGATAATAAAACGCTGCTCCTCTTTGGTGAATGACAAGATTTGGGCGGCTATCTTTAAACTGTCCTTATGACGTCACCTTGTTCTTCTACAACGCGATGTCACGTGCTTAACACTCTCGACATCTTAATTAATAATATTGACAAGTTACAAGACAAAGACATGGTTATTGTAATTTATATCACACTGTAAAGGTTTTCATTTGACGCCTCCTCGTAATAACATTGCTGATTCTGCTGTCTAGTCACTTGTTGATGATTGCAGGAGTAAGTGCTAAATGTTATTAGTATTTATTTTACAATTATGGTGTGTTATTTATGTCTCTGTTTGGCTCCATCTGTATCTATCTCTTTCTGTGCTTGCTTGTCTACCAAGCCGTTTGCAATAACATTTATATACCCACCCATCACCCTACCTGTCTGCTTATCTGCCTGCCTGCCTGCATATCTACCTGCCTACCCACCTACCTACCTACGTACTTGCAAACCTACTACCTACCTACCTACCTATCTACCCACCTACCTGCCTAACTGCCTACTTACATACCTGTCTACCTACCTGTCTACTTACCTACCTACCTGCTTAACCACCTACCTACCTACCTACCTACCTACCTACATACATACATACATATCAACCTACCTACCAACCAACCAACCAACTTCCCTACCTACCTACCTACCTGCCTATAAACCTGCCGGCATATCTATCTACCTACCTACAAACCTGCCTGCTATCTGCCTACTAACCTAATCACATATCTGTAGACTTACCTACATACCTACCTTAATAACTGCCTATTTACTTACCTACCAACCTAATCACCTACCTACCTACTTACTAACACACCTGTCTGTCTGTCTACCTAGCAATTTACCTATCCACACCACTACCTATCTGGCCGCATACCTTTCTGCTTGCCTAACAAACTACCTACCTACTCATCTCTCTGTCTTCTTCTCTATCTGCTTGCCTGTCTGCCTGCCAGCGCATCTGCCTGTGTGTGTGTGTGTGTGTGTGTGTGTGTGTGTGTGTGTGTTGATGGGTGCCAATGTAATCACATACACGCATATGGAACCAGCACACGCTGTTATACAAGTGAATGTTACCAGAGCGGAGTACGTTTGCTTGTATGGTTGTTTCCTTCATCCTTGTACATTTCTCTATGCAATCGCTAAAACCAGTGAAACATTATTCATTGTGGAACGACCTTTATGAGTGTAGCTCTGAAGGGAGATGTGGATTTGTCTGAATAGTTTGTACAATTATGCTCACAAATATTGTTTCATCTCATGCCTGTGCTCATGTATTTTGATCAGTGTGTGTTTAAAGCACACATTAAAAAAAAAAATTGCAACTGTATCGGTTAATGTGATATAGCGTTATTTGATCTCAATTGATTTGTTGTTGGAGAATAATTTCTCATTTTATATTTTTAAACCATTGAGCATTGCTGCTGTCTTTTGTTCTTTGTTCTTGTTGTGAAATAAATATGAGCACGCTAAGTTACAATGCCGTCATGTAAAGATTATGAGAGTCACATAACAGTCACATGGAACAATTCAACTAAAGTGATGTTTTGAGAGCTTTCCTACTCTCGTATTCAGGCCTTAAGAATTCTACATGAAAATAAATGTCACACAAAATAGGAAAATCATCAATGACTCCATCCGAATGTGGAAGATTCCATTGTGGTGTCTGAACTTAGAACGCTTCCGGTGAAATAATGTTTTGCACAATGAATAGGAGAAGGTGACCATCAATAGCATTCTACATCGCGTGTTCTTCCTGCATATCCGGGATTTATTTCACGTGCACTTCTAGTAATAAGATTTCACCTGGTCTCTGGGTAGTGAGATGGGACTCAACTGTGTATTGTTGCGCACGTAAAAGATCCCTTGGCAGTTGGAAATCGAAAAGGAGTAGCCTAGCGGCGCTGCCCGGGCAAAATTTCGAGTTAAAAATCTTCCCAAAATATTTCAGGATCCTCGCCGGTGCTACGGAATTCGTGCACTGAGCTGAGTTTCTCCAGACTCAGGTTTAAGTTAGGAGGAGAACGGATCACTTATGGGTTACACCCGTGTGCCGTGATGTTGATCCATCGACTAAACTAAACTAAACTAAACTAAATTAAATTAAACTAAACTAGGCAATAGCACTGGGTGAACTCGCTCGCCGCGGGAAGCCGACAGTATCACCCACATGGCGGAACTCCGCGAGATGTGCATAATTCTGCTTTCTTTTAATTTGTGACGGTATCACAGAGCTAATTAATTTGCACTGTATCACCAGACCGGTGTTTCAGTACAACCCATTTTGACAAACATTTTTGTTCAGGTTTGATTTCCTAACCTCTCTCTCTCTCTCTCTCTCTCTCTCTCTCTCTCTCTCTCTCTCTCTCTCTCTCTCTCTCTCTCTCTCTCTCTCTCTCTCTCTCTCTCTCTCTCTCTCTCTCTCTCTATCACACATTGCCTGCAGGCGTCAGTCTCACTTTGGTATCTAGCCGTGACCTGTCCGACAGGGAGACGCTAACATCAGCTGCGTTACATTCAGTATGACTCTTGGGATAATTGGTACAAGAAACCCGTCTAAAACTTCAAGATGGATACACAAAAGAGGTGAAACAAGAATCCCTCAACTGTAGGTCAGCATGGCCGAATGGATAAGAACGTGTGTTCTTAAACATCCGGTGATCAGACAGCTGGACCAAAATGTTGACTTATCGTCCTTGACTTGGGGACGTAAATTACAAGTATCTCTGATGTCGGAGTAGGTTCGCCTGATGGCAAGGGAAACTGTTAATATGGAAAGCTAACCCACACGCAAAGTTAAATCCAGAACTACTAAAAGTAGTGTGTACGGACTACGCTTGAATTCAAAGCGAGCAAGCGCCAAAAAACAAAACAAAACCCTGCAACTGAGGGGAAATTTCCACAAGACACTAACATCATCAATCATCATCAAGTACCCTGCCGGCTGGCGTAGGCGTTCATGGCTCTCCACAGATCTCGGTCTTTGGTGTTCTGGATGAACTCAACTGCTGATGATATTCCTCCATGCCACCATCTCAATCCGTCCAGCATCATTTCTCTTGGTCTGCCTCTCTTCCCCTCGATATTTCCAGTTGTCACGATGTTCTCCAATGCCTCTCTTCTCATCACATGACCAAAGAAAGCTGTTTTGTCTCTTACTTATTGTTGTATATAGTGTTCTAGTTTCTTTAGCCTCTTTCAGCAATCGTTATTAGTTACTCTGGCAGTGCAAGGAATTCGCAACATTCGTCTTAAAAACCACATCTCTGTTGCTTCTATGTTCTTCCTAATTTGTTTATTTACATTCCAAGACTCGCTGCCATACAGCAAAACTGGTTCTAAATAGCATTATAGCACTCTCTTTCTTACATCAATGATAGCGACTTATTGCATAAGATACTCTTCATTTTCTTAAATGCGGCTTTTGCCTGCCCTATTTTGCTCTTAATCTCTGTTGTACATCTTCCATCTGATGTTATAAGTCAGATGGAAGATGTACAACAGAGTTTAACATGGTGAAAGACATTAACATGGTGAGAAAATGACTTTTCATGGGAAGTAATCCAGTATTCTCACAAACTCCCAGCGATTTAAGAGCTACGTACCTTGGAGCACAATTGGGATTGTTTAACATAACATAAGATGGGCTGGCTTAGAGGTATGCGTCCGCCTCTATCTCGTGTAAACCGTGCGAGAATCCCTTACTGGATTTGTGGTTAGTTAGTTTGTTGTGACTCCTCTGGAAGACTGGTACTCGTTATACTCGTTATAGTGACGCCCAAGTCGCCGAAGCCCTGAGAAGACTTGTATCTATCCAAGTGATGTTGGCATAGAGACTTTCGCCCATACCAATACTGAGGTACCACCTCCAGGGGAACTGAGATGCAGGGTTCTCCTTCCCTCCTACAAAGTTGAGAAACCGGCCGGGTGCGCAAGACCGGTACTGGAACTTACTTACAAGACGAGACAGGGTGGGATGTAGCCAAGCCGTGATTCAGCACAGACATACAGACTGGGGAGCCGTGGCAGGGCTGAAGCTACACGCTCACCTCCCTGCCCAGTGCTTAGGGTCATTTGCATTCAGGCGGATTTTCAACACTTGACCTAGGCTAGTAGATAAAAAAGAAAAAAATAGTTGCATATCCTTTACAGGACGTAGCAGTCAACCCCAGCATTATAGCTGCTTGTGATTCCTGGGCAAGTTTTACATTCAGTAGTTTGCCATTGCTTTCTGAACGACGGGCACCCATACCTTTTTCGAAAAAACCAGCACTGCTAAGTTTCGAACCCGCCTATACGGGATTACGAATCGCGTCAGTAACCCCTTCGAGATCAACCCAGCCCAAATTGGGCGTGGAAGCCGCAGGGACATTGACCACATCACCCCTGGAGTGCCAGTTAGTCTATACAAATATGGGTCTCCCACCATACGATGATCCGTACGCCTTAATGTGTGTAAAGCGGTTTTACTGACTGACATACAGACCTGCTTGGATTAGGTTCATATGATGTTTGATGTTTTCGCCATAGGTTACAGGTATTTCATAAACACAACTAGGCACCCGGGTGTCATAGTGGTTAGTGAACTTGCTTACCAAGAGGTCCGGGTTCAGTTCCCGTCTGTTGCAGGATTCTTGTTTCTCGCCATCATGGCTCTCATCAACTCTCATGAAGTGAATACTAGAAATTATCATAACTTTCTGGCAGGAACAGCTAGCGCGGAATGGAGATGGCCATACCACCTCTTTATGTCGTCGTCTAGAGTAGAATATGTGAGGGTCTAACATTCGCGTTAGTATAGTTAGTAGGGAGCCATGCTGATAATTTTTAGCATTACCAAAGAAATCAGGAACTTTGGAATGTGATCACCGTCAAACAATTAGCATAATGAGCCACATCACTAAGATTTGGTTAAGTATCATCATGCAAAGTGTTAAAGAGAAGTTAAATCTGAAATAGGGGAAGAACAATGTGGGTTTGTAGCAGGCAAGGCAAGCAGAAAATGCTGTATACTTGCTGAGAACATAAACTGAGCGTTCGATAGACGTAAACAAAGACCTGCATCTTTGCTTTATTAACTACGCAAAGGCTTTCGATAAAGTAAGACTTGTCAACATGATGAAGATACTTGCTGGATCTACAAATTGATGGGAAAGACATTAGACTTATAACAAACATATATTGGAAACAACAAGCTGCAATAAGGATTGATAATGAAGTGGGACAGTATCAGCCAATTAAGAGAGGTGTTAGGCAGGGATGTGTGATGTCTCCAGATCTTTTTTCCCTATACAGTGAAAATATTTTTAGAAATGTAGAGGATATAAATGGAATCAGCATTGGAGGACGAAACATCAATAACATTAGATATGCAGATGATACAGTATTAATTGCAGACTAATGCGCAGGACCTGCAACAATTAGTAGATGCGGTTGTTGTACACAGTGAGCAACTGGGGTTAGAATTAAATTGTAAAATTACTCAGGTTATGGTCGTCACTAGGAAGGAAGAAGTGCCACAATGTAATATACAAGTAAATGGAAATATTCTTCAACAAGTGAATAGGTACAATTATCTTGGAACAGTCATAACATCTGATGGGAGATGCCTTGAAGAGATTAGAACAAGAATCGCCATGGCGTAAGTAGCCTTTAGCAAGATGAAAAACATTCTGACCAATAAAAAGATGTCAATTGAAACGAGAAAAAGAGTGTTGAGGGGATACATAGAGCCTGTTCTTTTGTATGGATGTGAAACTTGGACAATGAGCAGTCAAGCTGAAAAGCATCTGATGGCTGCAGAAATGTGGTTTCTGAGGAAAATGCAAAGAATACCATGGACAGACAGAAAAACCAATGACCAAGTACTACAGGAGACAAATGAACATCGTAAACTGATTAGAGAAATTAGACGTAGACAATCAACATTTTTTGGACATGTTATGAGAAGAAATGGATTGGAGAGCTTAGTGACAACTGGCAAGATCGAAGGGAACAGACCAAGAGGAAGACCGAGAGGAAAATACCTGGAATGGCTTGGCCACATGGCATGGACGAGACAGGAACACTGAGCTGATCCACGACACTGGTGATCGAGTGAAATGGCGAGTCACGACCGCCCACGCTTTCCGGCATGGCACATGATTGAGTGATTGATTGAGTAGACTTCCGTTTTCTGACTCTTTTTACTAACATGTTCATTGGTGTTGCTGCCTTACCAATCCTGATGTTGATTTCCTGATCTAGGGATAATTTGCTATTTACCACTGATCCTAGATATGTAAAATGGTCTACTATCTCCAGTTCAGTGTCGTCAATAAAGACTGATTGTACCTCATGTGCACCTTGTGACATAATCTGTGTCTTCTTTTTGTTACTTGTTAAACCAAATTCAGAACAAGCATTGGAGAATGCAGATAGTAGATGTTGTAATTCTTCCTCAGAGTGGGTCGTAATTGCAGCATCATCCACAAAATGCAACTCTCTGCTTAGTACCCTCCTAATTTTGGTCTTGGCTTTCAATCTCTGAGAATTATAGAGACCGCCATCTGAGCGTGAGTGAATGTATATACCGGCATCCTGATCACGAAAGGCATATTTCAGTAGAAGTGAAAAGTATATTCCAAAGATGGTGGGGGGCTAGTACACAACCTTGCTTAACTCCACTCTTGATTTCAAACTCTTCTGAAGTTGCACCATCAAACTTGATTATACCCTTCATGTCTGTGTGGAACGATTCCACAATGGACAGAAGAGTTGGTGGGCAGCCAATCTTCTTTAGTGCCTTGAACAGTCCCTCACGACTGACCAAATCAAATGCCTTTGTGAGGTCGATGAAAGCAATAAACAGTGGTTGATTTTGTTCCCTGCATTTTTCTTTCATTTGTCGCAATGAGAATATCATATCAATTGTAGATCGGTTCTGTCGGGAACCACACTGTGATTCGGGGTAGACTTGATCTACTAGGACTTGAAGTCTGCGCAGAAGAATTCTGGCAAATACTTTCCCAACAGTACACATAAGTGAAATACTCCTATAGTTGTTACAGTCGCTTCGATCGCCCTTGTTTTTGTACAGTGTTATGATGCTTGAATCTTTGAAATCCTGTGGGACTTGTCCTTCTCGTCAGCATAGCTCTATTAGCTGGTGGATCTGTAGAGTGAGTGTATTTTGCCCACTCCTAATTACCTCCATTGGAATCTCATCCTTACCTGGAGCCTTGCCAGATGCAAGTTCATTTATAGCACACTTAACTTCCGTTATAAGTTCTCCCCTATGCAGTGAAAGTTTAGAAATTTAGAAGATAAGAGAGGAATCATCATTAGGGGAACATAACATGAATAATATTAGATATGCGGATTTTACAGTATTAATTGCAGACAATGAACATGATCTGCAATATTTAGTAGATACGGTTATTGTACACAGCGAACAACTAGGGTTAGAATTAAATTGTAAGATGACAGAGATTATGGCCGTCTCTAAGAGAAAGAAATACAACACTTATTATAATGAAAAATGGGAATATTCTTAAACAAGTGAATGGGTACAACTATCTCGGAACAATCATACCATGTGATGGGGAGGGTCTTGAAGAGATAGAACAAGAATCGCTACGGCATAGGTAGCCAGCCGTTTGCAAAATGAAAATCATACAGACTAATGAAAAGATGTCAATTGCAACCAGATAAAGAGTGTTGAAGTGCTACATAGAACTGTACTTTTGTATGGATGTGAAACGTGGACGATGAGCAGACAAGTTGAAAAAACATTAAGTGGCAGTGGAAATGCGGTTTCTGAGGAAAAATGTAAAGATTATCATGGACAGATAGAAAAATAAATGAGCAAGTCCTACAAGAGGAAAATGAAAGCCACAATGTAATCAGAGAATTAGACGCAGAGAGTGACATTTTTTGGGCACGTTATCAGAAGAAATAAACTAGATAACTTGTTGACAACTGGCAAGATTGAGGGGAAAAGAACAAGGGGGCAGAGAAGTAAATATATGAATGACTTGACCACGTGGCATGGTCGGGACAAGAAGACAGAGCTGACCCACGACTCTGGTGCATTGGCGTGCAGAGGGAGTTGCGGGGGGGGGGGGGGTGCGACGGCCCCGGGCATCCAGCCGGGAGGGGGGCATCCAGTTAGGGAAAGGGGGCAGCACAGTGCAGTCGGAGGGGAGGAGGAATGAATGAGGTAAAGAACAATTTACGGGCATCCAATCAAGGGGTTGGCACCGGGCATCAAAGAACCTCTGCACGCCACTGCTCTGGTGATCGTGTAAGATGGCGAAATATGGCCGCCCAAGCTAACCGGCATGGCACGTGATGAATGAATGCTGATACTGTCATGAACTAGGTCGGACCAGGGTTCGATGCCTTTGTTCGTCACTGGTCAACAGAGACAAAGAATGGTCACGTATCCCCCGTGCATTCAGGTCTACAAACTGTGGTCTCCCGATCACATCAAAGACCCACTGCAGGCTCGGTCATTCAGAAAGCAGTCGCAAACTGTCATATAAAACTGTCATTTACTGCCAACATAGTACGTCACGGTGTATGGCAGGGGGCACCTTGAGCCTGAGGAATTAAGGCCGCCTGGCTAGTACAGTCGCAGCGAACTGTGCGGGTTTGGGTTTTCTTTTTTCTCCCGACAGAAAAAAAACAACAACTACATACCTTACCGAGAATTCGAACTGGGTCTCCCGAAGGAGAATCCGACATTCTGGCCACTCATCGCTGTCGCAAACTGCTGAAAGTAACTATTGTCTGGTGACTCACAAACAGTCAAAAACATGCTGGAGAGACATGTAAGCCAACTGACAGGGCACATAATGATAATTATGGCATTACAGGTCACCTGTAATGGACATGCATCTAACTGTAGGCCTTAAAGATGTCTTTGCTGGTTAGATTCTTAGTTGAGGCAAAGCTAACCACGTGTAGATAGAGCTCGTGACTTTGGATATAATATGTATAAAGAAAACAAACCTTACGCAAATGGATGCCGCGGTCGAACACACGCACACTTCTTCTTCTTCAGCTTTCCGAGCCATTGAGGTTCTTTGCTGCAAATACAATCCGTCTCCATTCGTCTCTCTGGTGGGCCTTCTCTTGCCAGTCGTTGATTCCAAGTGCTTGTAGGTCTCTACATGTATTATCTCTCCACCGTCTTCTTGGTCTACCTCGGGGTCTACGGTAATTTATTTCCTGAGTGTAAGCGAGTTTTGTTTCCCTATTATCTTCCATTCTTTCTATATGCCCCAGCCATTGTAGTCTATTATAATTAGGCGTGGCTCGCTGTCCTCGAAAGAGGAACGAGTAAGAAGGAGAAGTACCCCTCCAGTCGAGGCGGATGTTAAAATGGATCTTGGCTCCCTGATTGACTATTGTGGGTGCCGGTGCCAGGAAATGGCATGGGAAGTAAAGGCAGCCGGTGTGACCTTGACCCCACATGTCCCCCGGGTGTTTAATGTTCTATAAAAGAGGTGTAAAATTGTCTTTTATCTATTTTTAGCTTGTGTTATTTCTCTATGTAACAAACTGTGATTTGTAACACGTATGAGGGCGAGTCAATAAGTTCGTCACACAGTTATGTCGGATGGCAGGTAAATGTAGTTGGTGTTTTATATAGGTGTCCTTAGGTGACAGCAACTTCGAACTTTATATTCCCGTTCGTCAGGTGGGGCCAGGTGTCTCATGCGCATGCGCTGAGCATAAACAAAATGGCGACTGCACGTACAGAGTGTACAACCAAAGAGCAACGTGCTGTTGTGCGTTTTTTGTGGGCAAAAGGACTGACTGCAATGACATTCATAAGGAAATGCTTCCTGTTTATGGTGACACATGTTTGTCCCGTAGAGCGGTGCATAGCTGGGTAGAAAACATCCATCTTCGCCTTGTGTCAAACTATTCAAGGTTACGCCATCAGCAGGGAAGGTTATGCTGACAGTGTTGTGGGGTTGTCAAGGAGTGCTTTTAACCAATTTCAAGAAGAAAGGTGACAATGTGAATTCTGAATCATACTGTGAAGTTCTATCGATGCTTCATGATGCAATTCGAAGAAAACGTCCAGTGGCTAGAGGAGTGTTGCTTCTTCATGACACTGCCAAACCACATATGGCTCGATTAACTGAGGAGAAAATTAACCAACTAAGGTGGGAAGTTTTGGAACATCCACCTTACAGCTCCGACTAGGCCCCTAGCGATTTTCACCTTTTTTGTCCACTGAAAACCCACCTTGGCGGGAGACATTTCGCGAATGACGCCGAAGGTGAATGTGAAGTGAAAACTTGGTTTAGAAAACAGAGCACGCAGTTCTATGCAGCCGGTTTGGGAGGACTGATAAAACGATGGAATAAGTGCATCAATGTTGGTGGAAATTATGTTGAGAAATAAAGGGACAATGTATGTATAAAAAATAAACTGGTCTCAATTGCTATCATATTTAGTTATTTTTCTACAACCATTTGTCACTTACTTATTGACTCCCCTCGTACTTGTCTTGTTATAGGCGCAAGCGCGCATCTCGTGCCCATTACTTCCTATTTCTCATGACCACAATATGATAAATAAGGTAACATTGACAATTATAGTAAGGTACATGGATGGAGATCTGTCTGTCTGTCTGATATATGTCTGTCTATCTTTGTTGGTCAGTTTGACTCGCTGGCTGTCTGCCTTTTTGTTGGTATGTCTGTCTGTTTGTGTTAGTCTCTCTGGCTGTCTGTTTGTCTCTTTGTCGTTAGGAATGGCTGTATGTTTCTTTGTCAGTCAATGTGTCTCACTGCCTGTCTGTCTCTCTGCCTGCCTATTTGTCTGTTTACATTTTGTTTGTATTTGTTAATCTCTGTGTATGTCAACTTAACTGGACATAACTTCCATCATTGGACACACCGTAGTTACACCTATCACTCGACACAAATAGTTGCACATGTCATTGAACACAACATAGTTATACCTATCATTGAACACAACATAGTTACACCTATCATTGAACAAAACATAGTTACACCTATCATTGGGCACAACATAGTTACACCTATCATTGGGCACAACATAGTTACACCTATCATTGGACACAACATAGTTATACCTATCATTGAACACAACATAGTTACACCTATCATTGGACACAACATAGTTATACCTATAATTGAACACAACATAGATACACATATCATTGGACACAAAATAGTTACACCTATCATTGGACACATCATAGTTATACCTATCATTGGACACATCATAGTTATACCTATCATTGAACACATCATAGTTACACCTATCATTGGACACAACATAGTAATACCTATTATTGGGCACAACATAGTTACACCTATAATTGGGCACAACATAGTTACACCTATCATTGGAAACAACATAGTTATACCTATCATTGGACAAAACATAGTTACACCTCTCATTGGAAACAACATAGTTACACCTATCATTGAACACAACATAGTTACACCTATCATTGAACACAAAATAGTTACACCTATCATTGGACACAACATAGTTATACCTATCATTGAACACAAAATAGTTACACCTATCATTGGAAACAACATAGTTATACCTATCATTGAACACAAAATAGTTACATCTATCATTGGACACAACATAGTTACACCTATCTTTGGACACAACACAGTTACACCTATCATTGGACACAACATAGTTACACCTATCATTGAACACAACACAGTTACACCTATCATTGAACACAAAATAGTTACATCTATCAATGGACACAACACAGTTACACCTATCATAGGACACAACACAGTTACACATATTATTGGGCACAACATAGTTACATCTATCAATGGACACAACATAGTTACACCTATCATTGGACACAACACAGTTACACCTATCATTGGGCACAACATAGTTACACCTATCATTGGACACAACACAGTTACACATATTATTGGGCACAACATAGTTACATCTATCAATGGACACAACATAGTTACACCTATCATTGGACACAACATAGTTACACCTATCATTGGACACAACATAGTTACACCTATCTTTGGACACAACACAGTTACACATATTATTGGGCACAACATAGTTACACCTAACATTGGACACAACATAGTTACACCTATCATTGGAGACAACATAGTTACACCTATCATTGGACACAACATAGTTACACCTATCATTGGACACAACATAGTTACACCTATCATTGGACACAACATAGTTACACCTATCATTGGACACAACACAGTTACACCTATCATTGGGCACAACATAGTTACACCTATCATTGGACACAACAAAGTTACATCTATCATTGGACATAACATAGTTACACCTATCATTGGACACAACATAGTTATACCTATCATTGGACACAACATAGTTACACCTATCATTGGAGACAATATAGTTACACCCATAATTGAACACAACATAGTTACACCTATCTTTGGAGACAATATAGTTACACCTATCTTTGAACACAACATAGTTACACCTATCACTGTACACCACATAGTTACACCTATCATTGGACACGACATGGTTACACCTATCACTGGACACAACACAGTTACACCTATCATTGGACACAACTTAGTTACACCCGTCATTAGACACAACTTAGTTACACCTATCGTTCACCACCAAAAACTATCTAGGGAAGACAGCAAGTCATTTCTCCTGCTGATATAAACTGGGTCGCTGACAATTTACAGTGGCACTACGTCAGTCTTCATTTCTTGTGATTGTGTTCTTTAATCTAGGCCAATTATTATAATGTGCTAACATTGCCACGTTACGTTCTCATCGGCTCTGATTGTCTTCTCGCATACAGCCCAGTAATTTGTCTCATTTTTTCCTGGCCTCCCAAAAGATTTCATAATTAGATTTGTTAACCGTTTGCGGGTGTTTTCTTTTCGCATTATTGAGAAACCGAATGTCGCTGGTTTCCGTGAAGTTTGCGTTCTTTTTATTTTTATTTTTTAAAGATCAATGAAGACATGGGTATTGGTGGTCCTTCAAGAAGACAAGAGGAAAAAGTGAGATATCCGAGGATAGATTAGAACACAGAACATTTCTTAGAATATTGTGGAGCAAGATGAAGGAAATACTCCCTCTACAAAATTTGAACTTAGAATAAAACTGTTTGATAAGCAGCAAGAATAAAACTGTTTGATAAGCAGCAAGAATAAAACTATTTGATAATCAGCACAGTGCCTAGGAAACTGAAATACTTTGACAATGTTAAACGTAAATTAAGAAGAGCTTAGAAGCAACAGAGATGTGGATCCTGAGACGAATAGTGAGAATACTCTTGATTGATTAAGTAACTAACAATGATTATCTCGAAGAGACTAATGAAACTAAAACATTATATACAGTTACTTAAAAAAAGAGACAAACGGTATTCTTTGGTTATGTGACGAGAAGAGAGCCATTGGAGAACATCGTGACAACTGGAAATACGAAATGGGAAAAGAAGCAGAGGCAGACCCAGAGAAATTATGCTGGACTGATTGAGATGTTAGCATGGGGGAATATCATCATCAGAATTGAACCAGAACGTTAAAGGCCGAGATCTGTAGAGAGACACGTACGCTAAGTTGACAGGCCACATAATAATAATGATGACATTAACAGTGATAGTGGTTTGTAAATAACAGCAATGGAAGCCGCGGTTCCTGGAAGAAAAGACAGAAGATCACCAGCAAGAAGATAGGAATAACATCCTACATGAGACCATCATGAAAACTTGTCAACTTAAAAGAGTTCACTAACAATTAGTGACACTAGGACTGTGACATTATTGCCCTTTAAACACCTCCACATTTTCAAGCTAAGGGCAATCGATCGTATCAGCTAACATAACGTGTAGTTAAAATAATAAACACAAGTAAAGGATCTTTTCCACGCCTTGAGGGGAATTTGTATGTGGTGCTAGTGCCATATTTCTATAGACCAGCAGGAACTCAATGGGTTGTGTGGTCATTATCACGTCGGTCGCCTGTAGTTCTCAGACATTTTCTGGTCCTCATTTTAGGCTGGGTCCACCTAAGTGCTCAGGTACCTAATTGTAATACACTATTAGTGTAAAATAGTGTGTAGGATATTGAAAATATTTTAATGATATATGTTTCAATGCACCTCATTGCGCTCTTTATCTCCACCTCTCTCACTAACTAACTCAGGCAGGCAGGTAGGCAGGCTGGCAGGCAGGCAGGCAGGCAGACAGGCAGGCATGCACGTACACACCCACTCACTCACTCCACTCACTCACCCACCCACCCACTCACTCACCCACTCACTCATTCACTTACTCACTCACCCACTTTTCCAATGCTATGCCTCAGGCACTTTCACGTCTAGCGTGTCTGTAACGTTCTGTACCCACGGTCCAAGTGGTCTTCGAAGAGCCAGGCAACACATTACACATCTCTCTAGTCCACTGTGGCGATTACTGTGTCCAAGTGGTTTTCCACGAGACAGGCCACACATTACACATCTCTCCAGCCCACTGGGTGATTATTGTGCCCAAGTTGTCTTCAAAGAGCCAGACCGCATACTACAAAAAAAAAAAAAACAACAACATAAAAAAAAAAACAACAAACTAACAAACAAACAAACTAACAAACAAACAACCAAAAAACAAACAAACAAACAATCAAACAAACAAACTTTATTTTCAAATGGTTAAAAATTGGGCACGCAGGCCCGTCTAACATTCTGCCCTTCTGTCACTCTCTTTCATACATTATATCATTCACACATCATTCAATGCTAACTGAAAACAGCAACAATATAAAAGACAAAAGTCACACATCTCTCTAGCCAACTTTGACGATTGGTGTGACCAGGTGCTTCAGTATTCTAGACATGATGTTGTCTATCAGCCATGGCATCTTCGATGTTCTATCTTCTAGAGTGCTTGTGTTTATTCTTCTTCTCTCCCCCTCGCCTCTCGATGTTTCTTCGCCTTGACGAGGTAGAGGGACCTGCGTGATTCATTGGCCCTAAGAGTTTTGTCGCCCATAGTCCAGCTACTACTCCTTTGTCTGACAGGTCAATGGATAGGAACCAGACAAAGAGAGGCACAAACCTTCTCTTCTGTAGGTAGACTGGGGACATTTAGGAAGCTAGGAAAAGCAAATATGAAAAACATTGCTTGCTGAAGTCATATGTACTGAGCCGCAAGCTTAAAAAACAGAGCAGCGCAATTTACTTGATGATGTTCTTTTTGTTTCATTCTCGACTCTTTGCCAATTTCCCTGCTTCGTGCAAGTTCCTGCCAAGAGTGTCTTCAATATCCAGTGTCCATCTTTGCACTGGTCGATCTCCATTTCTTCTTCTAGAGTCCATGCTTTCCAGCCTTGTTCTTTCTCAGCCAGTGCGACGTGTAATGATGTCAAAGCATTTTAGTGTGCTTGGCCTGATCGTATTTTCCCTCTGATTGGTCACCGGTATTTTAAGAATTAGAAGGTAAAAGATCAGATGGTGATGGTGATTCTGGTGTTAATTATCCTTAAAATGATGATAGTGATGATGGTTGTGAGTTTTATAGGCATGAAGAGGAAGAGAAAGAACATAACGGTAATGATGACCACGAAAAAGAGGATGATGATGAAGAAGAAGAAGAAGAAGAAGAAGAAGAAGATGATGATGATGATGATGATGATGATGATGATGATGATGATGATGATGATGATGATGAAGAAGGAAGAAGAAGAAGAAGAAGAAGAAGAAGAAGAAGAAGAAGAACAACAACAACAACAACAACAACAACAACAACAACAACAACAAACAACAACAACAACAACAACAACAACAACAACAAGACGCAGTAGCAGAAGACGACGAGTATTAGGAGAAGAAAGTGGAAGAAAAAGAAGAAGAAAAGAAATGAACTAAATATAGCAATAGGACTTCAACACCACGGTATAATGAATCAACGCTCGCTGAGAGTAACTGCTCACACGATCCCCAATATTGCCTCGTGTCGCGCAGCCTCTTAAAATATTTACCAGACGCCAACAGCGTATATCCGTATCGATTTGAACCAATTCCAGGTAGTTGGTATTGATTGTTCCCATCGCGGCCAGTAATGCCAAACATGCTTCTCGCTCCACTTGTTTTATTTTATTACTTAAGTTAATGGAGTTTCAGTGGATAAATTATAGTATTGAATTAGCCCGGACGAAATAGAGGATGTTGCAGCAAAGTTCGATACAAGCTGGTAATCGACAAACGCTTGTTAGAAATAATTTTGCCCACTTACTTTGGGCAAATATGTGTTGTTCGTGTTTATTTAAAAGTGTTTGTTTCTGCGCGTTTTCTGTTATTACTTTATCATGAGCCTGGTCATAATCAGCATCATCTTCATCATGATAATAACCGACATTGTCATCATCATCATCTCCGGGAAAAAGCACTCGGCATCTGAATGACGCACCGAAAACGAACCCAGACATTACAAACCTACTTGATCACTTACCCATGGAGACACTCCAGGGAGACACTCCAGGGAGACACTCCAGGGTGACACTCCAGGGAGACACTCCAGGGTGACACTCCAGGGTAACACTCCAGGGAGACACTCCAGGGAGATACTCCAGGGAGACACCCCATAAAGATACTCCAGGGAGACACTCCAGGGTGACACTCCAGGGAGACACTCCAGGGAGACACTCCAGGGAGATACTCCAGGGAGACACTCCAGGGTGACACTCCAGGGTGACACTCCAGGGTGAGAAGCCAGGGTGACACTCCAGGGTGACAAGACAGGGAGACACTCCATGGAGACACTCCAGGGTAACAAGCCAGGGAGACACTCCAGGGTGACAAGCCAGGGTGACAAGCCAGGGAGACACTCCAGGGAGACACTCCAGGGAGACACGCCAGGGAGACACTCCAGGGTGACAAGACAGGGAGACACTCCATGGAGACACTCCAGGGAGACACTCCAGGGTAACAAGCCAGGGAGACACTCCAGGGTGACAAGCCAGGGTGACAAGCCAGGGAGACACTCCAGGGAGACACTCCAGGGTGACAAGCCAGGGTGACACTCCAGGGTGACAAGACAGGGAGACACTCCAGGGTGACAAGCCAGGGTGACACTCCAGGGTGACAAGCCAGGGTGACACTCCAGGGTGACAAGCCAGAGAGACACTCCAGGGTGACAAGCCAGGGAGACACTCCAGGGTGACAAGCCAGGGAGACACTCCAGGGTGACACTCCAGGGTGACACTCCAGGGTGACAAGTCAGGGTGACACTCCAGGGTGACACTCCAGGGTGACAAGACAGGGAGACACTCCAGGGTGACAAGACAGGGAGACACTCCAGGGTGACAAGACAGGGAGACACTCCAGGGTGACAAGCCAGGGAGACACTCCACGGTGACAAGCCAGGCAGACACTCCAGGGTGACAAGCCAGGGAGACACTCCAGGGTGACACTCAAGGGTGACAAGCCAGGGTGACACTCCAGGGTGACACTCCAGGGAGACACTCCAGGGTAACAAGCCAGGGTGACACTCCAGGGTGACAAGACAGGGTGACAGGCCAGGGAGACACTCCATGGAGACACTCCAGGGTGACACTCCAGGGAGACACTTCAGGGTAACAAGCCAGGGTGACACTCCAGAGTGACAAGACAGGGGGACACTCCATGGAGACACTCCAGGGAGACACTCCAGGGTAACAAGCCAGGGTGACACTCCAGGGAGACACGCCAGGGTAACAAGTAAGGGAGACACTCCAGGGAGACACTCCAGGGTGACAAGCCAGGGTGACACTCCAGGGTGACAAGACAGGGAGACACTCCATGGAGACACTCCAGGGAGACACTCCAGGGTAACAAGCCAGGGTGACACTCCAGGGTGACAAGTCAGGGAGACACTCCAGGGTAACAAGCCAGGGTGACAAGACAGGGAGACACTCCAGGGTGACAAGACAGGGAGACACTCCATGGAGACACGCCAGGGAGACACTCCAGGGAGACACTCCAGGGAGACACTCCAGGGTAACAAGCCAGGGAGACACTCCAGGGTGACAAGCCAGGGTGACACTCCAGGGTGACAAGACAGGGAGACACTCCATGGAGACACTCCAGGGAGACACTCCAGGGTAACAAGCCAGGGAGACACTCCAGGGCGAAAAGACAAGGAAACACTCCAGGGTAACAAGCCAGGGTGACACTCCAGGGTGACAAGACAGGGAGACACTCCAGGGTGACACTCCAGGGTGACACTCCAGGGTGACAAGTCAGGGTGACACTCCAGGGTGACAAGACAGGGAGACACTCCAGGGTGACAAGACAGGGAGACACTCCAGGGTGACAAGACAGGGAGACACTCCAGGGTGACAAGCCAGGGAGACACTCTACGGTGACAAGCCAGGCAGACACTCCAGGTTGACAAGCCAGGGAGACACTCCAGGGTGACACTCCAGGGTGACAAGCCAGGGTGACACTCCAGGGTGACACTCCAGGGAGACACTCCAGGGTAACAAGCCAGGGTGACACTCCAGGGTGACAAGACAGGGGGACACTCCATGGAGACACTCCAGGGAGACACTCCAGGGTAACAAGCCATGGTGACACTCCAGGGAGACACTCCAGGGTAAAAAGCCAGGGAGACACTCCAGGGAGACACTCCAGGGTGACAAGCCAGGGTGACATTCCAGGGTGACAAGACAGGGAGACACTCCATGGAGACACTCCAGGGTAACAAGCCAGGGTGACACTCCAGGGTGACAAGACAGGGAGACACTCCAGGGTAACAAGCCAGGGTGACACTCCAGGGTGACAAGACAGGGAGACACTCCAGGGTGACAAGACAGGGAGGACACACCATGGAGACACGACAGGGAGTCACTCCAGGGAGACACTCCAGGGAGACACTCCAGGGAGACACTCCAGGGTAACAAGCCAGGGAGACACTCCAGGGTGACAAGCCAGGGTGACACTCCAGGGTGACAAGACAGGGAGACACTCCATGGAGACACTCCAGGGAGACACTCCAGGGTAACAAGCCAGGGAGACACTCCAGGGCGACAAGACAAGGAAACACTCCAGGGTAACAAGCCAGGGTGACACTCCAGGGTGACAAGACAGGGAGACGCTCCATGGAGACACTCCAGGGTGACAAGCCAGGGTGACAAGCCAGGGAGACACGCCAGGGTGACAAGCCAGGGAGACACGCCAGGGAGACACTCCAGGGAGACACTCCAGGGTAACAAGCCAGGGTGACACTCCAGGGTGACAAGACAGGGAGACACTCCAGGGTGACACTCCAGGGAGACACTCCAGGGTAACAAGCCAGGGTGACACTCCAGGGTGACACGACAGGGAGACATTCCAGGGAGACACTCCAGGGTGACAAGCCAGGGTGACACTCCAGGGTGACAAGACAGGGAGACACTCCATGGAGACACGCCAGGGAGACACTCCAGGGTGACACTCCAGGGAGACACTCCAGGGTAACAAGCCAGGGTGACACCCCAGGGTGACAAGACAGGGAGACACTCCAGGGAGACACCCCAGGGTAACAAGCCAGGGAGACACTCCAGGGTGACAAGCCAGGGTGACAAGCCAGGGTGACACTCGAGGGAGACACTCCAGGGTGACAAGCCAGGGAGACACTCCAGGGAGACACACCAGGGTAACAAGCCAGGGAGACACTCCAGGGAGACACGCCAGGGTGACAAGCCTGGGAGACACTCCAGGGAGACACGCCAGGGTGACAAGCCAGGGAGACACTCCAGGGAGACACGCCAGGGTAACAAGCCAGGGAGACACTCCAGGGAGACACGCCAGGGTGACAAGCCAGGGAGACACTCCAGGGAGACACGCTAGGGTAACAAGCCAGGGTGACAAGCCAGGGAGACACTCCAGGGAGACACGCCAGGGTAACAAGCCAGGGAGACACTCCAGGGTGACAAGCCAGGGTAACAAGCCAGGGAGACACTCCAGGGAGATACTCCAGGGAGACACCCCATAAAGATACTCCAGGGAGACACTCAAGGGTGACACTCCAGGGAGACACTCCAGGGAGACACTCCAGGGAGATACTCCAGGGAGACACTCCAGGGTGACACTCCAGGGTGACACTCCAGGGTGAGAAGCCAGGGTGACACTCCAGGGTGACAAGACAGGGAGACACTCCATGGAGACACTCCAGGGTAACAAGCCAGGGAGACACTCCAGGGTGACAAGCCAGGGTGACAAGCCAGGGAGACACTCCAGGGAGACACTCCAGGGTGACAAGCCAGGGTGACACTCCAGGGTGACAAGACAGGGAGACACTCCATGGAGACACTCCAGGGAGACACTCCAGGGTAACAAGCCAGGGAGACACTCCAGGGTGACAAGCCAGGGTGACAAGCCAGGGAGACACTCCAGGGAGACACTCCAGGGTGACAAGCCAGGGTGACACTCCAGGGTGACAAGACAGGGAGACACTCCAGGGTGACAAGCCAGGGTGACACTCCAGGGTGACAAGCCAGGGTGACACTCCAGGGTGACAAGCCAGAGAGACACTCCAGGGTGACAAGCCAGGGAGACACTCCAGGGTGACAAGCCAGGGAGACACTCCAGGGTGACACTCCAGGGTGACACTCCAGGGTGACAAGTCAGGGTGACACTCCAGGGTGACACTCCAGGGTGACAAGACAGGGAGACACTCCAGGGTGACAAGACAGGGAGACACTCCAGGGTGACAAGACAGGGAGACACTCCAGGGTGACAAGCCAGGGAGACACTCCACGGTGACAAGCCAGGCAGACACTCCAGGGTGACAAGCCAGGGAGACACTCCAGGGTGACACTCAAGGGTGACAAGCCAGGGTGACACTCCAGGGTGACACTCCAGGGAGACACTCCAGGGTAACAAGCCAGGGTGACACTCCAGGGTGACAAGACAGGGTGACAGGCCAGGGAGACACTCCATGGAGACACTCCAGGGTGACACTCCAGGGAGACACTTCAGGGTAACAAGCCAGGGTGACACTCCAGAGTGACAAGACAGGGGGACACTCCATGGAGACACTCCAGGGAGACACTCCAGGGTAACAAGCCAGGGTGACACTCCAGGGAGACACTCCAGGGTAACAAGTAAGGGAGACACTCCAGGGAGACACTCCAGGGTGACAAGCCAGGGTGACACTCCAGGGTGACAAGACAGGGAGACACTCCATGGAGACACTCCAGGGAGACACTCCAGGGTAACAAGCCAGGGTGACACTCCAGGGTGACAAGTCAGGGAGACACTCCAGGGTAACAAGCCAGGGTGACAAGACAGGGAGACACTCCAGGGTGACAAGACAGGGAGACACTCCATGGAGACACGCCAGGGAGACACTCCAGGGAGACACTCCAGGGAGACACTCCAGGGTAACAAGCCAGGGAGACACTCCAGGGTGACAAGCCAGGGTGACACTCCAGGGTGACAAGACAGGGAGACACTCCATGGAGACACTCCAGGGAGACACTCCAGGGTAACAAGCCAGGGAGACACTCCAGGGCGAAAAGACAAGGAAACACTCCAGGGTAACAAGCCAGGGTGACACTCCAGGGTGACAAGACAGGGAGACACTCCAGGGTGACACTCCAGGGTGACACTCCAGGGTGACAAGTCAGGGTGACACTCCAGGGTGACAAGACAGGGAGACACTCCAGGGTGACAAGACAGGGAGACACTCCAGGGTGACAAGACAGGGAGACACTCCAGTGTGACAAGCCAGGGAGACACTCTACGGTGACAAGCCAGGCAGACACTCCAGGTTGACAAGCCAGGGAGACACTCCAGGGTGACACTCCAGGGTGACAAGCCAGGGTGACACTCCAGGGTGACACTCCAGGGAGACACTCCAGGGTAACAAGCCAGGGTGACACTCCAGGGTGACAAGACAGGGGGACACTCCATGGAGACACTCCAGGGAGACACTCCAGGGTAACAAGCCATGGTGACACTCCAGGGAGACACTCCAGGGTAAAAAGCCAGGGAGACACTCCAGGGAGACACTCCAGGGTGACAAGCCAGGGTGACATTCCAGGGTGACAAGACAGGGAGACACTCCATGGAGACACTCCAGGGTAACAAGCCAGGGTGACACTCCAGGGTGACAAGACAGGGAGACACTCCAGGGTAACAAGCCAGGGTGACACTCCAGGGTGACAAGACAGGGAGACACTCCAGGGTGACAAGACAGGGAGACACACCATGGAGACACGCCAGGGAGTCACTCCAGGGAGACACTCCAGGGAGACACTCCAGGGAGACACTCCAGGGTAACAAGCCAGGGAGACACTCCAGGGTGACAAGCCAGGGTGACACTCCAGGGTGACAAGACAGGGAGACACTCCATGGAGACACTCCAGGGAGACACTCCAGGGTAACAAGCCAGGGAGACACTCCAGGGCGACAAGACAAGGAAACACTCCAGGGTAACAAGCCAGGGTGACACTCCAGGGTGACAAGACAGGGAGACGCTCCGTGGAGACACTCCAGGGTGACAAGCCAGGGTGACAAGCCAGGGAGACACGCCAGGGTGACAAGCCAGGGAGACACGCCAGGGAGACACTCCAGGGAGACACTCCAGGGTAACAAGCCAGGGTGACACTCCAGGGTGACAAGACAGGGAGACACTCCAGGGTGACACTCCAGGGAGACACTCCAGGGTAACAAGCCAGGGTGACACTCCAGGGTGACACGACAGGGAGACATTCCAGGGAGACACTCCAGGGTGACAAGCCAGGGTGACACTCCAGGGTGACAAGACAGGGAGACACTCCATGGAGACACGCCAGGGAGACACTCCAGGGTGACACTCCAGGGAGACACTCCAGGGTAACAAGCCAGGGTGACACCCCAGGGTGACAAGACAGGGAGACACTCCAGGGAGACACCCCAGGGTAACAAGCCAGGGAGACACTCCAGGGTGACAAGCCAGGGTGACAAGCCAGGGTGACACTCTAGGGAGACACTCCAGGGTGACAAGCCAGGGAGACACTCCAGGGAGACACACCAGGGTAACAAGCCAGGGAGACACTCCAGGGAGACACGCCAGGGTGACAAGCCTGGGAGACACTCCAGGGAGACACGCCAGGGTGACAAGCCAGGGAGACACTCCAGGGAGACACGCCAGGGTAACAAGCCAGGGAGACACTCCAGGGAGACACGCCAGGGTGACAAGCCAGGGAGACACTCCAGGGAGACACGCTAGGGTAACAAGCCAGGGTGACAAGCCAGGGAGACACTCCAGGGAGACACGCCAGGGTAACAAGCCAGGGAGACACTCCAGGGTGACAAGCCAGGGTAACAAGCCAGGGAGACACTCCAGGGAGACACTCCAGGGTGACAAGCCAGGGTGACAAGCCAGTGTGACAAGCCAGAGAGACACGCCAGGGAGACACTCCAGGGAGACACGCCAGGATAACAAGCCAGGGAGACACTCCAGGGTGACAAGCCAGGGTAACAAGCCAGGGAGACACTACAGGGTGACAACCCAGGGTGACAAGCCAGGGTGACAAGCCAGGGTGACACTCCAGGGTGACACTCCAGGGAGACACTCCAGGGAGACACTCCAGGGTGACAAGCCAGGGTGACAAGCCAGGGTAACAAGCCAGGGTGACAAGACAGGGAGACACTCCAGGGTGACAAGCCAGGGTGACAAGCCAGGGTAACAAGCCAGGGAGACCTTCCAGGGTGACAAGCCAGGGTGACAAGCCAGTGTGACACGCCAGGGTGACAAGCCAGGGTGACAAGCCAGGGAGACACGCCAGGCAGACACTCAAGGGAGACATGCCAGGATAACAAGCCAGGGAGACACTCCAGGGTGACAAGCCAGGGTGACAAGCCAGGGAGACACTCCAGGGTGACACTCCAGGGAGACAAGCCAGGGTGACAAGCCATGGTGACAAGCCAGGGTGACAAGCCAGGGTGACAAGCAAGGGTGACAAGCCAGGGAGACACTCCAGGGTGACAAGCCAGGGTGACACTCTAGGGGGACACTCCAGAGGTTCGCCAGGGTGACAAGCCAGGGAGACACGCCAGTGAGACACTCCAGTGAGACACTCCAGGGAGACACTCCAGGGTGACAAGCCAGAGTGACACTCCAGGGTGACAAGCCAGGGAGACATTCTAGGGAGACACTCCAGGGTGACAAGCCAGGGAGACAATCCAGGGAGACACTCCTGGAAGACACTCAAAGGAGACACACCAAAGAGACACTACAGGGAGACACACCAGGGAGACACTTCAGGGAGACACACCAGGGTGACAAGCCAGGGTGACAAGCCAGGGAGACACTCTAGGGAGACACTTCAGCGGCTCGCCAGGGTGACAAGCCAGGGAGACACGCCAGTGAGACACTCCAGTGAGACACTCCAGGGAGACACTCCAGGGTGACAAGCCAGGGTGACACTCCAGGGTAACAAGCCAGGGAGACACTCCAGGGTGACAACCCAGGGTGACAAGCCAGGGTGACAAGCCAGGGAGACACTCCAGGGTGACACTCCAGGGAGACACTCCAGGGTGACAAGCCAGGGTGACAAGCCAGGGTAACAAGCCAGGGTGACAAGACAGGGAGACACTCCAGGGTGACAAGCCAGGGTGACAAGCCAGGGTAAAAAGCCAGGGAGACCTTCCAGGGTGACAAGCCAGGGTGACAAGCCAGTGTGACAAGCCAGGGTGACAAGCCAGGGAGACACGCCAGGCAGACACTCAAGGGAGACATGCCAGGATAACAAGCCAGGGAGACACTCCAGGGTGACAAGCCAGGGTAACAAGCCAGGGAGACACTCCAGGGAGACACGCCAGGGTGACAAGCCAGGGTGACAAGCCAGGGAGACACTCCAGGGTGACACTCCAGGGAGACACTCCAGGGTGACAAGCCAGGGTGACAAGCCATGGTGACAAGCCAGGGTGACAAGCCAGGGTGACAAGCAAGGGTGACAAGCCAGGGAGACACTCCAGGGTGACAATCCAGGGTGACAAGCCAGGGTGACACTCTAGGGGGACACTCCAGAGGCTCGCCAGGGTGACAAGCCAGGGAGACACGCCAGTGAGACACTCCAGTGAGACACTCCAGGGAGACACTCCAGGGTGACAAGCCAGAGTGACACTCCAGGGTGACAAGCCAGGGAGACATTCCAGGGAGACACTCCAGGGTGACAAGCCAGGGAGACACTCCAGGGAGACACTCCTGGAAGACACTCAAAGGAGACACACCAAAGAGACACTACAGGGAGACACACCAGGGAGACACTTCAGGGAGACACACCAGGGTGACAAGCCAGGGTGACAAGCCAGGGTGACAAGCCAGGGAGACACTCTAGGGAGACACTCCAGCGGCTCGCCAGGGTGACAAGCCAGGGAGACACGCCAGTGAGACACTCCAGTGAGACACTCCAGGGAGACACTCCAGGGTGACAAGCCAGGGTGACACTCCAGGTTGACAAGCCAGGGAGACATTCCAGGGAGACACTCCAGGGTGACAAGCCAGGGAGACACTCCAGGGAGACACTCCAGGAAGACACTCAAAGGAGACACACCAAAGAGACACTACAGGGAGACACACCAGGGAGACACTCCAGGGAGACACTCCAGGGAGATAATCCAGGGAGACAATCCAGGGAGACACTCCATGGAGACACGCCAGGGAGACACGCCAGGGAGATACGACAGTTGGACACTCCTAGGAATGTACAAAAATGATGCGTCCCTTTGCGCGACGTTGCGATCAAACCCGTGTTGATTTTTTTGATAATTTTAATTTAAGCAGTTTGCCATTGCTTTCTGGAAGTGTAGTCCTTTCATCTATGTGGATGGACATTCTGGGCAAAGAGTACAGAAATGAGGTAATCGTAAGGTGGGTTTTTAAAAGGGTGGTGAGGCCATTGTGGACAGAAGAAAATAAACGCAAGAATATTAACAACTGACTGGGTTATAAGACCACACTTATAACTATATCATCATCATCATCATCATCATCATCATCATCATCATCATCATCATCATCATCCAACGGCATGTCACATCAAAACTTAGCTCTCGTAAGAGCTTTTTGACTTTCTTTACCAGAAGCAAGACATCCTGTATCTTTCGCTGTCATGTATAGATTATCTAATGCAAATACAAGGCACCGATAACGGAGACTTCTAGTCAATATCAACACAGTAGATAGCATACAGATTCTGCGGCTATAAATACTGGGCAAGAGAATCTAAGGAAGACAGAGAATAATTTAAGTGAACAATGTGAAGAACTGGGCAACAAATAATAATATACGAAACATCAAGTTCACGAAAATATCCAGTGACATAGGAGATTGGAGATTCCTGATCTTGAACAGACACCGAGGGAAGACTCGGCAAATCAAAATACGATCCATTTCTCTTTCCAAGAAATGTAATCTCTTTGTGAATTTAAACGATGTGTGAGTTGGAAATTCTGACCTCTCAGTTGCCGAATTCTTTTTCTGTATAATTATTCCTGATAAGAAAAGGTTTTCAGAAAATATGTGATGTGCGAAGTATGTGATATCTGAAGTATGTGATTTGGGGAGTGTGTGTTGTGTGGAGTGTGTGATGTGTGGAGTGTGATATGTGGAGTATATGATGCGTGAGGTGTGTAATGTGTGAGGTTTGTGTTGTGTGGAGTTTGGGATGTGTGGAATATGTGATGTGTGGAGAGTGTGGTGTGTGGAGTATGTGATGTGTGGAATGTGCGGAGTGTATAATTTGTAGAGTGTGTGATGCGTTGAGTGTGTGATGTGTGGAGTGTGTGATGTGTGGAGTGTGTGATGTGTGGAGTGTGTGATGTGTGGAGTGTGTGATGTGTGGAGTATGTGGTACGTGGGGTATGTAATATTTGGTGTATATGATGTGCGAAGTATGTGGTGTGAAAAGTATGTCATGTGTGGAGTCGTTTATGTGTGGAGTATGTTATGTGTGGTACGTGATGTGTTTGGTAAGTGATATGTGGAGTATATGATGTGTGAAGTATGAGGTGTGAAAAGTATGTGATGTGTTTAGTATGTGATATATAGAGTATAAGACTTCTGGAGTATATGATATGTGTAGTATGTTGTAAGAAAAATATGTGATGTGTGGGGTCTTTAATGTGTTGTGTCTGTGATACGTGAAGTATGTGATTTGTAAAGTATGCAGTGTGATTTGTTGAGTATGTGGTGTGAATGGTATGAGATGTGTGTAGTCTTTGATGTGTGTAGTATGTGAGGTATGGGGTATGTGAAATGTCAAGTATGTGACTTATGGAGTGTGGGATGCGTGGAGTATGTGATATGTGCAGTGTTATGTGTGGAGTGTGTTATGTGTGGTGTATGTGATGTGTGGAGTATGAGTTGTGTAAAGTATATGATATGTGAAATATTTAATGTGTGCAGTATGTGATGTGTGGTACGTGATGTGTTTAGTGTGTGATGTGTTGAGTATAAGGCGTGTGGAGTATATGATGTGGGAAGTATGTAGTGTGAAAAAGTATGTGATGTTTGTAGTCTTTGGTATGTGGAGTAGGTGATGTGAATAGTATGTGATTTGTGGAGCATGTGATATGTGGATTATGTGTCGAGTGTGTGATGTGTAATATATGTGATGTGTGGAACATGTTATATTTGGAGTATGTGGTGTGAAGAATATGCGATGTGTAGGGTATGTGATGTGTGGAGTATGTGATGTGTGGAGTATGTGATGTGTGGAGTATGTGATGTGTGGAGTATCTGATGTGTGGAGTATGTAATGTGTGGAGTAACAGTAGCATATGTTGTATATCAGCCACCATGGACTAGAGTAGTAGTAAACTTTACTTGTATCTAAACAACTGCTGCATGTTCTTTGCAGGGCATTGCCACCAATCCCAGTTGGATGTTCTAGGCAACTTTACGTCCAGTAGTTATGCACACAACAACAGAAAATACAATTACCTAGAAAAAATTTACTTGCAGTTGATGGCAACTCCTGCAAAGAACATGCAGTATGTTATGACTATGTGCACACAATTCCAGATGTTCTGCGGAATGAAATATGTTATAGACATATTGTAGATTTCAGAATGAAATTACTAAAACTGTAAATCTTCATAAAGTATGCGCTTTGTGAAGTAAGAGGTGCTTTTGTTATAATTTTAGTAACACAGACTAGAATTACAGGAAATCTTGCTTGTAAATAATCTTCTTTGTATGTACGTAGAAATAATCTCACACGCTCTCTGGAATTAAATATATTTGGGAACTGTATTTCAGAATGAAGATATTCCTTTGAATTCCACCCTGCCTGCCGTTCACAGCGATTCAGTACAGTTGGCATCATAAACAGCGTAAAAATGTCATATAAACAGCTATATTTTAAGAGGGATGTCAATGCGTTTCTGGAGCTAAGAAGCGTTAATTTGAAAAAAGAATCTTTAGACACATCTGAATGCTTTTTATTTACTCTTTGCTCATCCTATCAAGTGCGCACTACAAGATCTGCCGCTCTGTAATGTAAATACAAGAAAATTGTGGATTTCCTGTATTAAACAGGATACCGCATTGATTAGCCTGACGGCGTCCGTTGCTTTCATTCAATTTCAAGATTTAGAGTTTGTTGTTTGTCATATTTTTGTTGTTATTGCAATGTTGTAGAGTGTACACTCTTTAAGGACCAGTTTCCCATCTTCTTTGGCCTTCACTGTTAGATTTCCATGTTGATGACTAAAAAAGTAAGCAGCGATAAACTCAAGGATTCCGACATTGACATACGGCTTTTCGTAGAAGTGACAAATCCAATTCGTAAGAAGATGCAAGTTTTCTGTGCCAAGATCAAGTGGTGACTTAGCGAAATATCAGAGACAGTGAACACCATCTTGAACGCAGACCTCACAAATACATTGAACAGAAGTCAACCCTAACCTGACGCTAAAGTGCACATAAAGAAAACCGGAAAGAACAAGGAAGAAGACCCTGAAACGATGAGGAGGACAGACGAATGATGGAGATGGCTGTTGTAGGTTTTCCCTGCCGTTTGAAAATTGTTTGAAATCGTAGTGCATTCAATGAGAAGGCGGAAGTTACTTTATAATGCTGATTGCAATTTACGCAAAAAATGTGTTTATTGAATGTTAATAAGAGTAAATCTAGTCTCTAGTAACTTTGACGCGACACCTTAACACAAGAAAATGACTCCTTTCTGATGAGTTTATCACTGGTATTCAATAGTCGTGTATCAGACTGTTCGTGTGTTCTGTGGGAGGAGAGTTAGACACTTATGCAGGTATGTATATGTTATATGAGAAGAGACTTAAGCATTTATGAGGGTATGTGTGTGTGATCAAGGGGGAGGAGACTGGAGCATCTATACGAATATGCGTGTGTGGTCCGAACACTTATGTGGGTATGTGTGTGACATATGGGAGCAGACTCACCCACTTGTGTGGGTATGTGTGTTGCACATGGGAGGAGATTGATCCACTTGTGTGGGTATGTGTGTGACACATGGGAGGAGATTGACCCACTTGTGTGGGTATACGTGAGATGTCTTGGAGGAGACCGACACACTTGTGTGGGTATGTGTGACATATGGAAGGAGACTGACACACTTGTATGGGTATACATGAGATGTCTTGGAGGAGACCGACACACTTGTGTGGGTATGTGTGAGACGTATGGGAGGGGACTGACACACTTGTGTGGGTATGTGTGAGACGTATGGAAGGAGACTGACACACTTGTGTGGGTATGTGTGAGACGTATGGGAGGGGACTGACACACTTGTGTGCGTATGTGTGAGACGTATGGGAGGAGACTGACACCCTTGTGTGGGTATGTTTGAGACGTATGGGAGGAGACTGACACACTTGTGTGGGTATGTGTGAGACATATGGGAGAAGAGTGACCCACTTGTGTGGGTATGTGTGAGACATATGGGAGAAGATTGTCCCACTTGTGTGGGTATGTTTGAGATGTATAGGAGGAGACTGACCCACTTGTGTGGGTATGTGTGAGATGTATGGGAGTAGACTGACCCACTTGTGTGGGTATGTGTGAGATGTATGGGAGTAGACTGACCCACTTGTGTGGGTATGTGTGAGATGTATGGGAGTAGACTGACCCACTTGTGTGGGTATGTGTGAGATGTATGGGAGGAGGACTGACACACTTGGTGTGGGTATGTGTGAAGATGTATGGGAGTAGACTTGACACCACTTGTGTGGGTATGTGTGAGATGTATGAGGAGAGGAGACTGACACACTTGTGTGGGTTATGTGTGAAGATGTATGTGGAGTAGAACTGACACACTTGTGTGGGTATGTGTGAGATGTATGGGAGGAGACTGGACACACTTGTGGTGGGTATGTGTGATGAGACATATGGGAAGAAGAGTGTACCCACTGTGTGGGTATGTTGGGAGGACGATATGGGAGAAGGATGTCCCACTTGTGTGGGGTATTTTGAGATGTATAGGAGGGGACTGGCCCACTTGTGGTGGTTGAGTGAGATTGTGGGATGACCTGACCCACTTGTGTGGGTATGTGGAGAAGTATGAGAGTAGACTGACCCACATTGTTTTGGGGGTATGTTTAGGATGTAGAGGGAGTAGGACGGAACCACTTGTGCTGGTAGTGTTGAGATGTATGGAAGTCGACTGAACCACTTGTGTGGGATATGTTTGAGATGTATGAGAGTAGACCTGAAACCACTTGTGTGAATATGTGTGAGATGTATGGGAGTAGACTGAACCACTTGTGTGAATATGTGTGAGATGTATGGGAGTAGACTGACCCACTTGTGTGGGTATGTGTGAGATGTATGGGAGTAGACTGAACCACTTGTGTGGGTATGTGTGAGATATATGAGAGTAGACTGAACTACTTGTGTGGGTATGTGTGAGATGTATGGGAGTAGACTGAACCACTTGTGTGGGTATGTGTGAGATGTATGGGAGTAGACTGAACCACTTGTGTGGGTATGTGTGAGATATATGGAGTAGACTGAACTACTTGTGTGGGTATGTGTGAGATGTATGGGAGTAGACTGACCCACTTGTGTGGGTATGTGTGAGATGTATGGGAGTAGACTGAACCACTTGTGTGGGTATGTGTGAGATGTATGGAGTAGACTGAACCACTTGTGTGGGTATGTGTGAGATGTATGGGAGTAGACTGAACCACTTGTGTGGGTATGTGTGAGATGTATGGGAGTAGACTGACCCACTTGTGTGGGTATGTTTGAGATGTATGGGAGTAGACTGACACACTTGTGTGGGTATGTGTGTGACATATGGGAGGAGAATAACCCACTTGTGTGGGTATGTTTAAGATGTATAGGAGGAGACTGACCCACTTGTGTGGGTATGTTTGAGATGTATGGGAGGAGACTGACCCACTTGTGTGGGTATGTTTGAGATGTATGGGAGGAGACTGACCCACTTGTGTGGGTATGTGTGAGATGTATGAGAGGAGACTGAACTACTTGTGTGGGTATGTGTGAGATGTATGAGAGGAGACTGAACTACTTGTGTAGGTATGTGTGAGATATATGGGAGTAGACTGACCCACTTGTGTGGGTATGTTTCAGATGTATGGGAGTATACTGACCCACTTGTGTGAATATGTGTGAGATGTATGAGAGGAGACTGACCCACATGTGTGGGTATGTTTGAGATGTGTGGAAGTAGAGTCACCCACTTGTGTGAGTATGTGTGAGATGTATGAGAGGAGACTGACCCACTTGTGTGGGTATGTGTGAGACATCTGGGAGAAGACTGACCCACTTGTGTGGGTATGTGTGAGACATTTGGGATAAGACTGACCCACTTGTGTGGGTATGTGTGAGACATATGGGAGAAGACTAACCCATTTGTGTGGGTATGTTTGAGATGTATGGGAGGAGACTGCAGCACCGTGTGGGTATGTGTTTGCGCTGAATGTGATCCATTACACACAAACAAACACAAAACCAAACAACTACACATTCACATACAGTCGAACAATACATTAAAATAAATGCAAACAAACAGACACAGAACTAAACGGAATCATACCAGCAAGTAAAAAAAACAAAAAAACAAATAAACACAAACATACTGACAACAAAATAAACAAGCACATATATACAAGCAAACAAACAAATAAATCACTCATACATACAAACAAATTAACACAATCACAGAAAAAATATAACAAAACTAAATAAATACCATACATCCATCATGTGCCATGCCGATATGCGTAGGCGGTCATGTTTTGCCATCTCACTCGATCACCAGAGTCGTGGATCAGCTCCGTGTTTCTGTCTCGACCATGCCACGTGGCCAAGCCTTCTAGGTATTTACTTCTCGGTCTTCCCCTTGGTCTCTCCCCTTCGATCTTGCCAGTTGTCACCAAGTTCTCCAATTCATTTCTTCTCATAAACTGCCCAAAAAATTTTGACTGTCTACGTCTAATGTCTCTAATCAGTTTACGATCTTCAGTTGTTTCTTGAAGGACTTGTCCATTGGTTTTTCTGTCTGTCCATGGCATTCTTTGCATTTTCCTCAGAAACCACATTTCCACAGCCATCAGCTGTTTTTCAGCTTGTCTGCTCATTGTCCACGCTTCATATCCTATATAAAAGAACAGGTTCTATGTAGCACTTCAACACTCTTTTTCTCGTTTCAATTGATATCATTTTATTGGTCAGTATGTTTTTATCTTGCAAAAGGCTACCTTCGCAATGGCAATTCTTGTTCTAATTCCTTCAAGGCATCTCCCTTCAGATGTTTCACTTGATTAAGAATATGCCCATTTACTTGTATATTACATTGTGGTATTTCCTTCTTCCCAGTGACGACCAAAATCTGTGTCTTCTTACAATTTAATTCTAACCCTAGTTGTTCACTATGTGCAACAACCGCATCTACTAAATGTTGCAGGTCCTGTTCATTGTATGCAATCAAGACTATATCCTCTGCTTATCTAATGTTATTGATGCATCGTCCCCCAATGTTGATTCCTTCCATATCTTCTATATTTCTGAAAATATTTTCACTGCGTAGGGAAAAAAGATCTAGAGACATTACACATCCCTGTCTCACACCTCTCTTAATAGGCTGATATTGACCTACTTCATTATCGATTCTTATGGCAGCTTGTTGTTTCCAATATATGTTTTCTTGATTTATTAATATATATATATATATATATATATATATATATATATATATATATATATATATATATATATATATATATATATATATATATATATATATATACATTATTGCTCGCTGGATTTTAGGAGGCCTGGTGTTCCTTGCCAGTGAGAAGTTCTGATCGTTCGGGTCCACATCGATTGACGGACGTCAGTCGCGGCGATTGGGCAATATTGAGCATAGCCTACGATGGGTGACGTTGTAGTGTTCTGTTATGGTAATTTGGCTGTGTCCAGTGTGTGCCGCGTGGTTACACACCCGCTTCACACGCGTGATCCGGGGCTTGTTTCCGGATCCGGTCAGGGATATGCACTACTGACGAGCTCAAACGAAAGCGAAACTCGAGTATAGTGCTTCCATATTGACGTGGATAGGCCTTAGATTCATACCAGAATACGATCAGCGTTGCCAGTGGTGGGTTGTGCTCAATATTTAAATATGTTTTTTTAAAACTTTTACAAGTCTAAGATCTTGTCCATCAATTTGTAGATCTTCAGGCATCATTATTACGTCGACATGTCTCACTTTATCGAAAGCCTTTGTGTAGTCAATAAAGCAAACGTGTAGGTCTTTGTTTACTTCTATAGAACGTTCAATTACTGTTCTCAGTATGTACACAGCATTTGCTGTGCCCTTGCCTTCTACAAATCACGTTGTTCTTCGCCTATTTCAGGTTGTATTTTCTCCCTAACTCTGCATGATAATTCTTAGCAAAATCTTCGTGATGTGACTCACTATACTCATTGTTCGATGTTGATCACATTCCAAGGCTCCTGATTTCTTTGAGATTGCAATAAATACAGAGTTACATAATTCATGAGGTATATTTCCGGTATCATATATAGTATTCAGCAGTCTGGTAACTTTATCTATTCCATATTCTTCTAAAGCATTAATCATTTCTGTTGTTATGCTGTCTGAACCGGGGGTCTTGCAAGATTTCAAATAGTTAAGATAATTCTGAACCTTCATCTTCAAAATTGATGGTCCTTCATTATTATTTTGAATATTATACTGTTCTTCTCTGTCATCATCATAAAAGCTTTTCATATAATCTGACCATACAAGTAAAATCTGATCTTTTTCTACTATAATTTTTCCATCTTTTGTCTTTAGGCAGCCTGCTGATGTATGTAAACTCCTGAATTCTTTTGTGCATTAGTTTGGTATTTTTACTGTTGTGTTGTTTTTCAATTTCTATGCAGTTTTTTTCGAGCCATGCTTCTTTTGCCTCCTTACATAATATTCTGACTTTTCTGTAAAATAAATACAGACAAACACATAACAGTAACTTCCTATACTTGACGAAGTCTTGCCTTTAAAACAAGTAGTACTCATCATACATTCTTAAAACATTAGCCACAAATTATCAGCAATAAGAGAACTGGCTGCCTCATATAAGTATTCATGCATTCAGCAGATGTCCCTTGCAGAACTTCACTCCCATAACAACCTTCCGGAAAACTTCCCGCGTCCGATACACCCATCTGGAGTTCATCTGCCACATCCTGCACCCATCTTCTCTTTGGCCTTCTCCTTCCTTTCTTCCCGGACATATACCCCTCCATTATTTTGACTTAATAAATGAGAGGCCATAAACAAACTCAGCCCAGACGCAGAGTATGTCATAGCATCACGATTATTGAAGCCATTTAAATAATATAATTATACAAAAATAACACGGGGGTGGGGGAGAAAAAAAAAGGGGGAGAGGGGGAATTCCGTGGTGACGTTGTTTAGCCGCCTGCACCGGGCTTCCAAATTTGTGGATTCGGCTCCGGATCTCATTATTCGGTGTCGTAGTAGATGAAGCTGGGGAGTTCGTACTTTGTGCGAGATTTTGACAGACCTCTCTGTGGAAAGAGACCGAACAATATGGGATACACCCTGTATAATGAAATCAATCCTCACAGCCTTAAACGTCTGATTTAAATGACAGATTATGTACAATTTGTAAGGATTTTTTTCACCATGATCATTAAAACATTGGCCAAGCGTAAAATGGGAAAAGAAGACGACGTCACTGAAAGGATTCGAACGCTTTCTCTTAAACTGCCGGAGCCCTGATAACGAAATATTGTAATTTCACATTACATTTTCTCTTGCCTACCGACCAGTGGTCATATGTTCACATAGACTACATTACAGCTTTTCTTGCTTACAAACCAGTGGTTATATGTTGGAAATCACATCGGGAAGAATTTTAAAACTGATCTGAGCTCCAGGTCGACCCATCTCAAAACGGAGGTAAGAATGTGCCTTGGGAAGAAAAGACAGCTGGCGTGATACCACCCCTCGATTGGTTTATAAACACAAGGTGCTGGCAACATATTATGTCCAATACACATACAAGGCTATATAATATATACCTGTATTTTACACAACAACTTTATAAGGTAGAGTTACTAGCACCCGTCCTAAATTCCCTGCCTTGAGCAAAGTTAGGTTTGTATTTCACAACTTTGTGTATAAGAACCATGCTGTAATATTTCTAACAAGTTACACAATGTATACTCCCTGCAATTCAGGGAGACACCTGGTGGGGAGTTGTAGGGAGGTATCCGAGACGTATGAAAGTTTGCAAACACTTACATACACTCCGTACATTGGTGGGCAATGTGTACATCAATACAATCGCGCACAAATAGCTCCATATACGGCCAAGCTCACTCTCACTCAATCACCCACTCACTCACTCATATAAACGTACACACTCATAAAACAGGCTAGCTTTCAATAATAAGAGGTGCGAGGAGTGTGTGACGAAATACACGCGTGTACAAGCATGTAACACTCATGTACACATTCACACACACACAATCACGTATACACGCATGCACATACAATGACAAACAAACATTTACTCATTTGTATATTCACACACTCATTCACTTACTCCCTTTCATTCATCCACACTTTCATACATATTAACATATGTGTCTATGCACACTAACTTACATACATATACTCACATAAATATTCACATAAGTCACGCGTGTTCAGATAATTGAATACATATATACAAAGATATCAGCACATATTCACACGTGCACATAACATATCTCATACCGGCACGAACAAGCACTTGCACACACCTATGCATACCTACACACATAATATCATATACCCACACACTAAAACTTATGCATACTCAAATGCACAACAACCCGCAAACTCACACATTCACTCACTTAAAATCACACATACTTATACATAAACATACACACTTAAAAGTGTCGCTTAAAAGTCGACAGGGTCGACTTCATTGCACCGGGTTTTATCCCATATGGCTCGGTCCCTTTCCGCAGCACGGAAAGCGTCGCACAAAGAACGAACTCCGTAGCTTTTAGCGACGGCCCACAGGAGTCTCCGAAACATTTAACTCGTAAACCGATGGGCGCGGCCAGGAATCGAACCAATAACCTTCGGAACACGAGTCAAACGGCTTGACTACTTCGCCACAGAGACTACATACACACACGCGCGCTTAAACGTACTCATATACACAGCGACCACAAACTCACACATTCACTCACTCACACTCATCGTAAGTTGACTGGATCAGGAAATGCAAAGGTAACACGATTTGCATGATACCAGGAAAGTAATATAAGTAACACATTTGGGTGATACTTATCTTACCCGTGTCAAAGTATTGGATGCTAACCACTGACCACGTCTAAACAAATGAAGAAGAACATCGAAGCGTTAGAGCTAAAATTTTACAGAAGAATTCCCAAGACCAATTGACAAAAGATGAGAAAATATACACACATCCCGCAAGACGGGAACATCGAATAAACTGAAGTCCTGTTGCCACATGAAACGTCACGGTCATTTAGAGTAAGCAGCAAAAGTAGACAAGGTTACTGGAGGATAATGCACAGGGCCGACCTAGAAGACCTCAGACGCAGAACATTAAAGAAACCTGAGTGGAACAATTAATGAGGCGGGAGAACTTATGAGTGACGAAGAGTCTTTCTGGCTGGATTTGACAAAAGCGATGTTCCGTAAACGAAATGTCCCTGATGAGGATGCTGTATTTACAACCTTGAACCTTGATGGACTTTTGCGATTATATGATTATATAAGTGTGTTCGAAATCAGAGCACCAACAGTTAAAAGAAATCAATTCTAAAAATAGATATCCAACTTTGGAATGCATGTAGAAAAGAAAAAAAAATACGGGGAGGAAAGGCTAGCCACTCAATCCAATAACATGTTTCCCAAGTATGTGATTAATGTTAACATTCATTGGAACAGCATTAAGAGATACAGTATAGTGCATCGTGAAGAAGCACAACATTAAGCTTTGAAGTCTCATTATATCCGTTATTCAATGCGGAGATGGCACTATACGACAGCAGCAACGACGACCAATGATAATAATGATAGTGATGTATGACGTCGTAATCAATTCGCAATCTTAACATCAGTCTTTAATTTACTGATGCATGTGATAATATATTTTTAGTCGGATGAAATTGATTATAAACAGTCACACCACATGGATGAAATTAACACAAGAGATAAAGTAACCTAACATATGTAAACAAGTAAAGTAAAGAAGCATTTTTCACGCCTTAAGACGCACCACATTATGGCAAAAGTGAAAGTAAGTAATGGACCCATTTACACCTTTTGAGGTGTATTGGGCAAAAGGTTTTAAACCCATGTTCACCCGGGAAGTTTAACCCACTCAAGAAAAGCTCGCAGAAGTCAGATGTGTCGGCCCAAAGGCGCAAGTATCGCAGCTCCCTGTAAACAGGCACAACGCAGTCACGAAAAAAGACTCCGGATGAACGCTGCAGAGGAAGAAACGCATGTTTTACCAGCCCGGTCGGGACTCCAGATGTTTAGTTTAGTTTAGTTTAGTCGATGGATCAACATCACGGCACACGGGTGTAACCCATAAGTGCTCCGTTCTACTCCTAATTCACTCCTGAGTCCGGAGAGTCTCAGCTCAGTGCACGAACTCCATAGCACCGCGAGGATACTTAAATAATTTGGGTAGATTTTTAACTCGAAATTTTGCCCGAGCAGCGCCGTTAGGCTACTCTTTTTCAATTTCTAACTGCCAAGGGATTTTTCACGTGCGCAACAATACACACGGGCACCCGGTCTCACTACCCAGAGACCAGGGAAAATGTTGTTACTAGAAGTCCCCGTGAAACAATCCCACCGGGGCTTGAACCCGTGACTTCCAGCACTCGAGGCGGACACCATACCTCGAGACCACTCAGCCCCCTTAGCACTCGAGATGTGATGTGACAAATGTTATTCCGGCCGCTTTCACCCCCAAAGCCATCTCCTGGTACCAGTTTTAGGCTGAGTCGAACTTGGAGCCCAGGTCTATTGGAAACATCTGCCTCGATGAGAATTCGAACCCATGACCATCGGGCCTTTAGACAAGCGTCTAGCCGATACGCTACCTCGTATTATTATTATTATTATTATTATTATTATTATTATTATTATTATTATTATTATTATTACTTTATATTTGGCGTTTGCTCGCTTTTGAACCCAAGCGTAGTCCATACACGTGCTACTACTTCTAGTGCAGTGGACAGATTTTTGCTTTTACCGTGTTGGGTTAGCAAGGGAGGATCTCGGCTCACGTGTGATTGCAGCACGGTTGCTTTCTGACCAGTACAACCCTGGGATCGACCCCGCTTTGTGAAATCATTACTGGACAATGTTCCGCATTTCTAGATATTACTGGGAAGGAAAGATGGTGAAGGCAATAACTGGTCAACCCATCTCTTTGTTATGAGACCCACCACAACATGGACGCTGCCGGCATCTTGGTCATATCTTCGAGTTCCTGTCATGGGATTCTGTAATTAATTCTCTTGAGGCTCACAGCCTAAAATGAATACCAGGAAATATTCAGGGAAGTAGAGGTGGCCCTCGTGATATTGACCGTACCACCTATGGACAGCCCATTGATGTTTACAGAATGTGGGGCTAGTATCGTGTCTTACAGGGGCCCGACTGAGGAAGCCAGGAATAGTAACTCTGCAGACATCCTGTGCTTGTTAACGGCGACTGTTACTGGCTATCTCATACCGTAGACAAAATTCAGCAACACTCAACCAATCATGACTAGCCTACAAAGGGTTTGACATGCGTGGCTTGTGGACCTATATTCAACTAGTAGTTGTAATGGTAGAAGAAGAAGGAAGAGGAGGAGGAGGGGAAGTAGTAGTAGTAGTAGTAGTAGTAGTAGTAGTAGTAGTAGTAGTAGTAGTAGTAGTAGCAGCAGCAGCAGTAGTAGTAGTAGTAGTTGTAGTAGTAGTAGTAGTAGTAGTATTAGTAGTAGTAGTAGTAGTAGTAGTAGTAGTAGTAGTAGTAGTAGTAGTAGTAGAAGGAAGAAGAAGAAGAAGAAGAAGAAGAAGAAGAAGAAGAAGAAGAAGAAGAAGAAGAAGAAGAACGTTTACCAAAGACGCTCCAAGGCTCGTAAAAGTTCCGCTTACTTCTTGACTCACACTTTACATCCTTCCAGCATCATCTGCCATTGAGCTACCTCTCCATTACAGCTGTATGTATAATGGAATTACCTTGTAGTCGGTATTTCGGTTCCCACTAAGGCAGAAACAAACGCTCTGGCCATGTTCATAAATGCAAGCCTCAGAAATGTTCCAGTGCATGTTTACACGGCATCAATCGAAACCACTAGTCTGCTGGCAGCCATATGTTTACATAATAACCTTACGCGCGCACTTCACAGCTGAGTGCTGCGGTCGCAACTTCTGTTTATTAACTCACCGCAACTTCCTTTTTTTAATAGATGGGGTATTACCATAGACATCAATATGGGAAAGCTGCCGTTTTAATCTCTAGAACTCTTATATCCAGCCTACATTTCTTCGACGTTTATGAAACGTGATGAAAGCAATCTCCTTGTCTCAGTTTGGTTTGTTTATACATTAATCTACCCACAGCACACATGAGGGTCCGCCAGAAAACGGTAGGTGAAAATATCCATAATCTTAGACGTTTTGTGAGGGAGACTAGGCATGCCTTGGTGCTGTACTGTCCATGGTGGCTGACGAATTCTGCTTTCAGCAAATTGTATTAATCATCATCATTATCACCGCCATCATGTACTCAGAATGGACAAGACAAGACTCCCCTACCAAACCCTCATATGGTCACCAGTAGGGAAAAGTAAACGGGGAAGACCAAGAGAGACTCTGCGTAGAACCATCATTAGAGAAGGCTCATTCAATGGCCAAGTAAATATCCAAGATCTACAACAGATAGCAGCGAACCGCCAAGCATGGAGAGACAGGACTTCTGCCCTATGCGCCGCCTTAGGCTCAAGAGGAAAGACTAACTAACTAACATGTGCCCGGTCAACTGACGCAGTTGTACACAGATCTGGGCCCTTGGTGATCTTGATCAATTTAACCAATGGTATTCCTCCGTACCACAATCCCAGTCCCTCCAGCAACATTTTTCTTGTGCTGCCCCTGCAGAAAACTGGTATGCAAAAAAATGCTTCAATATTTAAACACAGTAAAATACCGATTTAGGCAGCTTGAAGCGCACTGGGTAGATGGTGCTAGTCGTATAGTTGTCTTGCCAAATCTGTATATAGTGGACGATGTGTCAGAACATTTCCTGGAAACTGCCAGTGGACGCTCAACCAATATAGGATGTGTCAGAACATTTCCTGGAAACTGCCAGTGGACGCTTAACCAGACTACCACTGGTGCCATCAGCATGGGCACTTTTCGCTTGTTACTGAAGGGGGTGGAGCACGTTTGGGTATGTCCCAAGTGCAGTGAAGCTAATTATTGTTTTATACCGGGTGTTTGTAAAGTCCTATTACACTTTGTGTGTAGGTCACATGTAAAAATGGAGCACATGACGTCATCAACATGTGCTAACAAATTCATTAAATTAGTCACAATAGCTACTGCTATGGTCTACCGCTGTTTTGGGGAAGCTGGAGGGTGCAAATGAAGTATTCATTATAATCGGTGTTGGAAATGTACACCATGGGTATCAAGACATGACTGTACACGTATCCTCATATCGTCAAATGCCTTCTGCAACGTGTCAGTTGTTATTACCTTGTGTATCGACCGCCATTTCGAAATAATTGTTTAACCAAAAACAACCTTTCTTCTGTTGATTACACCATTCCGTTTGGAGTGCAAAACATTACTCCAGCAGACGACAGCCATTCGCTGCATATTGCTTCACGATGAACTGTGGAGCACATATTTTTGATGACGTCATGTACTTAATTTTTCATACTTGTACTTTCATACTTTATAATTGTTCTACATACAAAGTGTAGTGAGACTTTACAAACACCCTGTATTTCATATGTCCTGGTTCCTATGTTAGGCAGGGTGGACCTGGGAGCTAGGACATTTACATTTGAAAAGAATTCCCGTCTCGAAGAGTTTTGAACACATGACTAACGGGCTTATAGTCAAGTGTTCTAGTCACTACGCTACAGAAGATGGAAAGATGTGCTTTTGGTTTTACTTTAAAAACAACATGTAAACTTGTAAAGAAGTGAAGCATGTACCGAAAATAAAATAAAGGATATACAAGATGACTACAAACACATCTCACACACAGAGCCACGAGGAACACATTTATAGAGAACTCTTGTCTGCCATGAAGACCAACACATAACAGGAACATACTTATTTTTTCTTCTAGAGGCTTGATAAGACATTATTTCTGTGAAGATTCTACATTTGTAAAATAAATGTGGGGAGAGGTAGCTCCAGTGAGGAACTTGCAAGGTGTGATTCCAGAGGAAACGCTATGGTGTTGCTGCCAGCAGAAAGGAATTGTAAGGTTCGTGCCGTGAGCTGACTTCCTGCCCTTTGCGTTCTGGCACCGCCGAATCAATCACAGCTTCCTAAATATCAAAATCGAGATGGCTGCCAGATGCTAGCACCAGAACAATGCCAAATTTCGTCTTGCCGTGTACCTGAGTAATTGGAATAACTTGGAACGCTGTTTCTGAACAAACTTAAAAGTAGGGTGATAGGCAAATATTTCTTGATGTAAAAGCTATTTGTATATTCAAACAGGCAAAGGGTAACATACTTCAGCACTCGCTTGGTTTCCGGCGTTCCTTGACAGTATCTGTAAGAACAGAGACAACAACATTGGAACCAGATTCTGCGTAAAACCTGTTAGAGATCGGACCGGATTCACAAATACAATATTAGCACCTTTGCGATGAAGAGATTTAAATCATAAACAGTGCATTTACATGCCTGATAAAAAGCGGACTTAACAAAGTTACTACAGTCCGTTACAAAGTTAACTGATTCAGTGCCAAGCAACAAGTAGGTTTGGACCAAATATGGTAGACAATGACATGAACAAGTATTATAATGTTAATGTCCAATCACTGAGCATTGCGGAAGATACCGCGATACCAAATAGATAAGAAGATGACCGTAGTATGTCGATATATCGTCCTTCTGCCCAAATGGGAACGACTACTAGTTGCTTGCTTGCTTGTGTTCGTTGGCTTGAGCTCCAATGCGAAGTCCTGTATGTCGGATGAAGGCATCCTGTTGTCCAACATCAGTGTGATGTCATACAGGACCTGAGTTTTGCATGAGTATCCGTTGTCCCATGTCTGGCTTATTGGTGTGCAAGAGATCCGTAGTGGTATATTGTTTAGTGGCAGAGACTGCTAGAGACAACGCTTCGGGTTCAAGATGACGAATTATCTGTTCCATTAAAATATCATTCTTAAGAGGGAATGAATAAATAATGGACAAAATCAACTCTACGATATAGTGGCTGAGGTTGAAGGAGTAAGGGGGGGGGGCAACAATAGAATCCACTCTAAAAGGCAGTGACACAAACATGAGCCCTATTATCAACGATATCATTAAGCTGTGATACAGCAAAGGCAACACAATGTTCTGATGTACGAGGGGAGATAAAACAAACATGTTAGTCATCCGCTTGCTATCTATCCTGATGCTTATAACAAGTATTTCCTTCCTCTTGGCATGAAAGTTGACGTCATCGAGACGACAGCAGCAACAACGGAAGGGTGTAACAATACATGCAGCTGTGAGAACGGCAAACGCTCTCATACGGTGCACATTGGAACTCGCTGTTTCCTTTGTCTAATGGAAAAGTAGCCATCGTATCACCCCATTTCACATAACTGCAGTGTGCAATGTTTTTCTATGTCACCGCTTCCTAACACAACCAGCCCCGTCTTTAATGAAGACATGAGTCACGGGTTATTGTTTGAGAAGGAGGCTAATGTATTCTTGCGATTCTCTTCTTCTTTCGTTAACTTGAAATTTGTCTATATCTGCAGAATGTTTTCGTGTATAAACTTCAGTATTTTCTAGTTCATCCAGTGGTCCAAGGAATGTATCCTCCACTGTTGTTTCTCCAGGCCAGAAGGCTTGACTAAATATTTTGGGTTGTCTTGGAGTAAGTAATCTGCTATCTGCCGTATCTCTGAAAGTAGTTTAATTGATATTGGTTGAATGGTTGGTGAATCCACCGGAAGACTTTCTTTTAACTCTGATGCATAAATATTCAGGGCGCCCGAGCCCAGAATATGACTTGCATCTGTTGTAGCGAGGATATTGTGGAGCCTTTTCTCCCCTCCCGTATTCCAGTACCATCTACATAGCACTGTGCTGCAGCTATCCCCTTCCCCTCAGAAATAAAATAATAATAATAATAAAAAAAAAAAAAGAAGAAACTAGCAGGGTATGCAAGACCGATACTGGAATTTCACATAAAAAGAGGTAAGCAGGTAATTTATTCCGTACAACACATACGAAATGTCTGAAATTGGGCCTCACTTGGTGATGCTTCCTCGACGGGTTTCTGGTGTTTCATTGACAACGGGTGCCAACCCAGTGTCCCGGGGGATTCTGATGGGGTTCAGGATATGTTTGAGCCGATGAGGTATTGCACGCAACGTACTGAATGGAACTTCGTATTGAACATTGCGAGTAACTTAAAAGAAAAACAACAACAGCAACACCATTTATGGTTATGATGACGAAATAAAGCTACCAGAGTGTGCAGTAATAGCAAACGAAATAACATTAAACCAACTAGAAAAATGCAATCATATGGGGCCAAAGATAAGTCCATATGGAGAAGGTAACAGAGATCACATGCAGAATAAGCCAAGCAAAGACAGAATTCTATCATCTGAACAACACTCTGGGTAGTATATCCATGTCCATAGAAGTCATAAAACGAATTTTATGATCTGTATACTGCCATTGATATCTGCGTGGCTGAATGGTTCAATGCACTTAACCTTTCTCTTCTGACGGCGGCAAAGTGGCTTTCTTTCACACGCCAGTTAATTGGACTGAAATTTTGACTTCTCGTTCAGAAAACAATGGCAAACTCCTCAACGTAAAATTGCCAAGAAATACAAACTTGCGGCGGGGTTGATCACAACGTCCTGCAAAGAACTTGCAACATTTCAGAACACCTTGGGTTCGTTTTCGGGCTCCGCCACTTCGCCGATGAGTACAATTTAACCCCTGGAGGTGAAGCTATGGAGTTGATGCGCTCAGTTCTTTAGGCAGTGGGTTAGCCGATCTGCGGAGAGCGGACGTGTCAATTGGGATAACACCCGGTGCAGTGAAGTGAATTTTAATCCCTTTAAAAACCTCTCTTTAGAGCCCCACTAGCCGGTTTAGGGAGTGATTCCCGTACCCCGCCAGCAGCGTGTCGGAAAAGTAAGAGAAAGCGCTCTTATTCTTCCGGCCATAAAAGAAATATGTTTTCCTGATAATTGCCATAGAATTACCAGGGACCCGTTTTATGAGGCTAGATTATTACCAGAGAAATATGTTTCTCAGACAATTACCATAGAAGTATCAGGGACTCATGTTATGGGGCTAATTTATCACCAGAGACATACTATCCTAAACACACAGCAGTCACTGGTATGGGTTGAACCTACACCACTGCCTTGGTAAGCAGAAACTAACCTTGTTATTTTAAGCAGTAAAACAACATATGAAGGTACCTTTTCATGCTTTGAGGTGTATTGGCATTATGGGCCATGGGAAAAAAGGGGGATTTTCTGAATAATGTAGGGATGGGATGGGACGGGATGGGGAATATTATTCCAGGTTAAGTACATTGTGCAATATCCGTATTTTTGTAACAGTTGGAACTTGATGGTTAATGTAATCAATATAATGTGGGCCGTCTTTACTTTGCCGGAAATTTGCTGGTACAAACTTGAGTCTGGGTTGACCTTGGAGTGAAAAACATCCTCTCTTTGATGGGGAATCGGGTATATGAACACCAGACATGCCTGCTAGCCACAGCCAACCACAGAATTAACACTCTCATTCTACTGCCCTGTCTCTCTTTCCCTCCCTCCTTCCCCTCCTCTCTCCTTTCCTCCCTATCTCTGTCTTCACCTCTCCCTCCCTCTCTCATTTTACCTCCCTCCTTCCATCCCCTTCTCTCATCCCCCCCCCTCTCTCTCTCTCTTCCTCCCTACCTCACTTTCTCTCGTCACCCCCCCCCCCCCCCTATCTTTCCCTCCCTCCCACTCTTTTTTTTTATCCTCCTCCCTAACTCCATCCCTACTTGTCTCTTTCTCTTCATCCTCCATTTCTCCCCCCAGCCCCCCCCTCTCTCTCTCTCTCTCTCTCTCTCTCTCTTACACACACAATAGAAAACATAATCACTGTTACTGACAGTGCGAGTTGGGTGTATGTAGAAGCTAGCAAGTGGCCGTACGGACGTGACTAACCAACACAGACATTTCCGGTGTTTTCGAAAATGTCAAAGGTCATGTGCCGCTTACCGCCGACCCCAGAGAACTGTTTGCCGCGTTCACACCCACAACAGTAAATCTGACTGTCAAACGAGCCTGACGGTATTCTCCCCGTGATTCATGAACGAGGCTCTGCCAAGGTGGAATTATAAATCTTTCAAATACAAGCCACGTACTGCCACGTGGAAAGTATACATGCGTGGGAGTGAGGATGGGGTTTCCAGACGTCCTGGTTTTCAAGGACAGTCCCGGTTTTTAATAAAATATTTCAATGTCCCGAAAAATGCTTTCATGACACTCGTTTGTCAAGGTTTTCATTTCCTGTCAAATAAAGATTTTGAATAATTAAGGAACAAACAATACATTGCACGATTTATTGCCTGGCATATTTCGCCGCATCTCGTTACTAATTAAATCCAAATCTTTCTGGATTTTCATTTGGAAGGCCTATTTAAATTTAGTAACATCAAATAACCGCTTGCTTACGACCCACCTTCTTTAATTTTGGAATAGTTGTTTCTGCAGCCACATTGATTGAATTCTTCAACATTTCCCATTGATCATCCACATCATGGAATAGGATCTCTAGATCAGACAATATATCAAATCTGTTCTGTACTTGTATGTTGAATTTGTTTTGTATTTCCTTGTCATTACTCAATGTACACAAATCATATTTAGTGTTTCCTGTTATATACTTGACTTTCTTCAACTTTATCCTCAATGTTCCTGTAAGTAATCTGTGGTCACTATAGACCAACAGACTCACGACACAACAAGCAAACTGATTTGCTACCAACTTTTATAAAACAGTACTTAGTTGTCAATTCATCATTAAAAACACTGCATTCATCTCCACGGTGCATGAAATTTTGTAAAATTCAACAAAACAACTGAAAAACGAATTAAAATTTTTTGTTTCTAAATGCCATCTCGGGCCGCATAAAATCACTTGGCGGGCCGCATGCGGCCCGCGGGCCGTAGTTTGCCCACCCCTGTCCTAGGCGATGATAGAAGCTGTCTTCAATAATTTAACAATGGACAAGTCTACGTTAATTGCAACAGAAGCAGTTTTGAGCTCTAAAGTGTTGAAATTAGAGTGAAACCAATGTCACGTGACGCCATGCCAATCAACATAGCCAATCGCTGTTCGCTAATTAATTCACCACAGAGGAGATGAGAGCTCCGATGCGCTGGTCATTGATGATAATGTGAACTTAACTGACACCAATGTAATGTATGTAACGGATGTAAGCGGTGCAATGGCCTAGGTTCAATGAATGTGGTTCACAATTCACCGCCCATGGTTCGAAATCATTTATGTAGCAGACCGTTTTCCGTTGACTTCTGTGGTATGAGGCTTCGGTCATTCAAACTTTTGAAAGTAAAAATTGCCTTGTAAATCTCAAACTAGACAAAATGATGGGTTTGATTGGGACGTCCTGTAAAGGACATGCAACTAACATTAACTGTAAGCGTTCATAGAAACGCGATGTCATATAATATAAAAAGAAAACTACTGTATGTAAGCCATTGGTAGATACAGAAAGACACTTAAGACGATTAATCATTCATCATTCCATGTCACTTAATCAATTAAAGGGTATCAACATGCTGAAGAGAAAACGTTCATTCCAGGATTCTTGGATTCTTCTCATGATTAAGAAAAATGTTCCGATTTCTCAGTTACAACATCTGGTAAATCTATACCCATAGGAGGACTGAATTAATGCAGGTAGAGATCTACATCACAAACAGACACTTACACAGACACTCACGCATACACTCTCTCCTAGGGTTGCCAGATGGTGTAGCTGAGAAACTGGGACAAATCTCTTAGGCATAAGAGGAATCAAAGATGCTGCACAAATGAACACTGTCACTAAAACGGGGGAAACTTTGGGGGGGGGGGGGGGGGGGGGGGGGGGGGGGGGGGTAATACGCAAGAGGTTCTACTTCATTGCACCGGACGTATCCCATACTTTTTTGAGTCAAGTGATCTGTAAAATGATCCGGTAAAAATGGCGATGACTTGACCTGTTTATTCTTCGGGAGACACTGTTTAGTGTTTTCCTGTGGATGCAAAAAGTAGGACATCAAGGTGATAGATACATAGTAGGAAACTGAGGAAACTAAGGAATCGACATAGATCCAGACACGTGGAAAGAGTTGCAACAGACAGATGTTTCTGGAGAAGAGATGTACGAAACGGACTGGTGCTCTTTGAGCGCAATCTGATCCAACAAACTGAGGATAGGCGGCACAAGCTCAAAACGCAGTCACTTACTGCGGGACCTGCCTCGCCTTACAGATGCGGAAACTGTGACAGAGATTGTCACTTTAGCATCGGACTATACAGTCACCAGCGGTGCTGTCAGGTACCTCCCCAGCGGCACATCTCTATAGTCCTTCAGGACTGAAAGAGGCCCACTAGGAAACTATGGTTTAGGAGAGAGAAATAAAAGAGGATACAGACTCGTAGAGTGGGCAAAAGAACAGGAAATGGTTGTAGGGAACATCTGGTTTAAGCAACACCCTAGAACAGGGGTGGGCAAACTACGGCCCACGGGCCGCATGCGGCCCGCCAAGTGATTTTATGCGGCCCGCGAGGGCATTTAGAAATAACATTTTTAAATTTGTTTTTAAGTTATTTTGTTGCATTTTACAGAATTTCAAGTACCGTTATGATGAGTGTCAATAACAAACGTAAGATTGAAGATGAATGCCGTGTTTTTAATGATGTATGGACAACTAAGTACTGTTTTATAAAAGTTGGTAGCAAATCAGTTTGCTTGTTGTGTCGTGAGTCAGTGGCTGTCTTCAAGGAGTACAATTTAAAAAGACATTATCAAACAAAACATTCCGATTTCTGATACAATTTAACGACCAAAGAGAAGGAAAGGAAATGCCTTGAGTTGGTGAAAAAAATTTGGAGAAACAGCAAACTGTTTTCACTAAACAGTCTTCAATTCAAGATGCTGCAACTGAAGCTAGTCTTGCGCTGTCACACAGAATTGTAAAACAGAACAAGCCATTTTCCGATGGCGAGTTCATCATGGAATGTTTGCTAGATGCAGCAAATATTATGTGTCCAGAACAAAACAACAAACAGATTTGACAACATTACTTTATCAAGGAAAACTGTGGTCAGACGTGTTGACAAGATCAGTGACAATTTGATGCATAAACTTCAAGATGCAAGTAAACAATTTTTGTGGTACTCTCTTGCATTGGATGAGAGTACCGATGTACATGATATTGCCCAATTATTGATATTTATACGTGGAATAAACACTTTTTTCAAACTCACTGAAGAGTTACTGAGTGTTGAGTCACTCAGAGACACAACCACAGGCCATGATATATTCAATGCTGTTACTAACTGTATTGAAAGAACTGGGTTGGTTTGGAACAAGATGGCAAGTGTTACAACTTACGGAGCTAGTGCTTTGATTGGAAAAAAATGTAGGTCTGGTAAAGTTGATAAGTGATAAGATTAAAGCAGAATATCCAGACCACACATTATTACCACTTCACTGTGTGATTCATCAAGAAAGTCTGTGTAAAACTGTTTTGAATATCAAGCATGTTATTCACCCAGTTGATAGTGTCATCAACCTCATCAGATCAAGAGGACTTAATCACAGACAGTTCAAGCCATTACTTGACGATTTGGAAACTGAACATTCCGATGTCCTGAACCAAATCAATGTTCGATGGCTGAGTCTCGGCAAGGTGTTGAGGCGAGTGTGGGAACTCAGAGAAGAAATAGTGATGTTCCTAGAGATGAAGGGCAGTGCATGTGACTTTAATACTAACATTGTCAATAAAGAGTGGCAGTTAGACTTTATGTTTGCCATTGGAATTATAGAGAAAGTTAAATGAGCTGAACGTCAAACTTCAGGGCAATGGTGTGTTTGCACATGAATTGTATGTATATGTAAAATCATTTCAGGCAAAACTCTCACTGTTCTCCAGACAAGCAAGTGAAAAAAGATTTTGTCACTTCCCTGTGCTGAAACAAGAAACCATTTCTGGTGAAATGACTGAAAAATACAAAGCCCAATTAGATGCATTGATTGAAGAATTTAGATGGATATTCCAAGATTTCAAGAAGTTAGAGCCATAGTTCAATATTCTCGGTTCACCTTTTAGTGTAGAAGCTGATACAGCCACAGAGGACATACAGTTGGAGCTGCTTGACTTACAAGCAGATCATGACCTAAAAGAGAAATTCAAGACAGATGGTTTGCTGGATTTCTATGGATCTTTATCACAAGAATCATTTCCCAACTTGAAAAACTTTGTAGCTAAACTTTTATGATTATTTGGATCAACATACATTTGCGAACACGCATTCTCTTGCTTGAAGATCAACAAACCTAAGAATAGATATTTATTGTCGGACTGCAACTTGCATGCTGTCATGCGAATTTCAACAAGTAAACTTGCTCCAGATTTCAAGAATATTGTCAAAAGTTGCAAGCAGTTACATACATCTCATTAGAAATCAACAACTGTAGTGACAATGTAGTCGCTGTGTGTCTAAATTAAAGCCATTGATAGATAATAAAGAATATTTTTTATAATAACAAGTTGTAAAATCGTGTTAACAAATTAGTAAAAGTTTTTGTCCATATTGTCAAATATAATGTTTAAGTGTATAAGTAAAATAAAATTGCTATAATTAGTTATTTATACTGCTTAATAACCTATAAATAATTAATAATTACTTATTGTGATAGGTTTCTGTAAACAAAATGGATATATATATATATATATATATATATATATATATATATATATATATATATATATATATATATATATATATATATATATATATATATGCGGCCCGCCAATAGCTTTACATTTGTCAGTGCGGCCCTCCGCACGAAAAGTTTGCCCACCCCTGGCCTAGGATATTGCATTCCGAAGTTAAGAATGTCCCTGACATATGAAATCATCAAGATTCCAGGTCCAGACAACATCACACCCGATATGATAAACGTCTTTAAAGAATATGGAAAAGTTTCGGTCTTCAAACTGGTTCTGGAGATGTTCACGGAGACTAAAATAAATACTCGTTGATCGCAACCACAAGAAACCAAGAGAATATGAACAAATTAACATCGCCCGCCACACCACACAGATTTGGTTAACAATCAATGTAGTAAAGGTATTTACTCAGAACTTTAATAGAACACTCGACAGAAGCAATCAAAGATGTACAGTTTTGAAATACTGGAACATTTTCATAACTATTAACAGACCGAACGATTGTAAAAGCATTAACAACAATGTTGCATGTTCTATGCAGGACGTTGCAATCAACCCAATGTGGATTTTCTATTCAGTTGCACGCTCAGTAGTTTGCCATTGCATTCTGAACGAGATGTGAACTACTACTTCTAGTCCACTGGACTGATGTTTACGCGTGGATTAGCTGCCCCTATTTTATGTGTCAGTCGCCATCAGGCGAACCCACTCCGACTTCTGAGGTACTTGTAATTTACGTCCCCAAGCCATGGACGCGAAGTCAACATTTTAGTCCAGCTGACTGGTGTAGGGATCGAACCCGATATCTTGGTTCAGCACATATACAGTTTAAAATGGGTTTCTCCATTCGGGCACGCTTGTGATATATTTCCCAGTCACTTCACATCTTCCGAAATTCAGCACTATAACCAGAAAGGAACACCACATTTCCCCTCTTATTTTCTTCCCCCTCACATGTTTTATATTATAATAACATATGATTTTTGTCACTTGCTTATGGAGTTTGTCATTTTGTTCATACTGTACCCTTAAGCCTTCCAGAAAGAATGCTGTCCTGGTGATGCACATTTACTGGCTGACAATGGTAGAGGTATTGTGACCCTATCCCTATCAGACCAGGTCCATTATGATTCTAGCCATTAACATGTCACCACCATCCCCATCCTCCAGTAGATGGAAGTTGAGAACGTTAAATTGAATTGGGAAGATCAAATGTTGGAGAATACTAGTATAAACCATACCATGATTTGCTCTACTTGGAAGAAGACCCTGAAAGAGAATTGACCCAAGGGGGAGACCTTCATCCATGCGGATAAAACACTTACTGATCCCAGTTAGGAGTTAAATGAAAGCTGTACACCAATACTTTGTTCCAGTGACCCAGGAGAGTGAAAGACCATTCTCTTAATTAAGTTACTAAATCTATAAATATATATGAATATTGTAATGTTGTCCCATGAAGTTAGTTTAGTCGATGAATCAACATCACGGCACACGGTTGTAACCCACAAGTGCTCCGTTCTTCTCCTAACTCAAACCTGACTTTGGAGAAACTCAGCTCAGTGCACGAACTCCGTAGCACGGCGAGGATCCTGAAATACTTTGGGTAGATTTTTAACTCGAAATTTTGCTCGGGCAGCGCCGTTAGGCTACTCTTTTTCGATTTCCAAGTGCCAAGGGATTTTTTACGTGCGCAACAATACACACGGGCGTCCGATCTCACTACCCAGAGACCAGGGGAAATTTTATTACTGGAAGTCCACGTGGAAGAGAGGGCCAACCAGAGAGACGAATGGAGACGGAATGTATCTGCAGCAAAGAACCTCAATGGCTCGGAACGCTGAAGAAGAAGAAGAAGAAGAAAGGAGAAGAAGAAGAAGTCCACGTGAAAAATTCCTGGTCCACACCGGGGCTTGAACCCGGGACCTCCAGCACTCGAGTCGAGGCGGACACCATACCTCGAGACCACGCAGGATCATAAACTTGTTAGCCTTCCACCGTGTGATTTTACATTACACGTTATGTTTTAATTCAGGTCTTTGAGTGAGTTCTTGAAGAATGTTCTGTTCACACAGTGACTGTTCTGTAATGACAGTATATGTCCTGTTCATACGGTGATTGTTCTGTGATGACAGTATAAGCTTTGTTTATACAGTGATTGTTCTGTCATGACACTATATGGTCTGTTCACGCATTGGATGTCTTGCGCTACCTGTGTATGTTCAATTCACAAATTATATGTTTAAGTGTATACATTATCTAATAATATACTATTGGAGACCGGGCAATTACATACTAGTCCCTCTTTCTCATTCATAGAGGAAAACATCCTCTTTAAGGATAGTGGTAACAGTCCGTGGTCTCCACACCTTCTAAAGGAGCCTACATTTACAAACTTTATCCTTAGTTATCTTCACGTGGGGACAACGAGCCGAATTCCAGGCTTCCTAAAGAAGGCGACAGGGGATAGGAACCCATCCCAACCGGGATACCCTTATAATATCCTCGTATACTTATTAAACACCTCACAATGCTGACCTGCAGTAATATGTATTAATTCGTATGCTGATATCTTTACGAGTGCAATAATGTTTCCAATAATTTTATAATGTTAACATACCTCTGGGTTTTGAATATTTAATGCGTTTAGTATAGGCTACAGTTCTAACATAATGAGAAAAGCACAAATCAATAAGTTTGTTATAACATAAACAAAACAAAATTGAAATCAAAGACTGAAAGTTACCGGCGGAAAAAAACAAAAAAACAATGAAGAACAATTTGTGTCAGCTGATAAACTAATATGGATGTCTTAATTTTGACCCGTGGACGAACTTTTCAAAAACATGCTGTGTATGTTACTTTGATGTTTTAAATTACTTTGAGTTTGTGTTCATGTTCAAAGTGAATCCCCGGGATCGATGGAACTATTCGCTTTACGACCACGGCCGATCCTGGCTTGACACCTAATACTTTTCTGCACGACACAGTAAATCATGGCTTCTAGACGAGAGGTCAATAGTCGACAGTGCTAGGTCGCTTAACTTTTAGGCTAAAGTGAATCAATACAAATGAAACACTAGAACCACAGCGAAAGTAATGAAACTATGGCGATGTCATCAAACTCAAGTGGACTGCTGCTTTCTTTAAATATTTTCTTGTTGACAATTGAAGGTGTACAAAGCAGAAGAAGACACTATGTAATAATTTAAATATTTACAGTTAGTGACTATTCTGGCCATCTTAGGTTGTTAATATAATTTGATAGACAGCACAATAGCAACGTTATCATTTAAGCAAATGTTTAAGGCGCCTTCCTGTTACTGACCAATAAAAAGATGTAAATTGCAACAAGAAAACAGAATCTTGAAGTGCTACATAGAAAACCCCCCTTTTGGGATGTTTGGGGGGGGGGTAGGGAGGGGGGGGGGGGAACCCCGGGCAGCTTAAAAAGCATTAGATTGTAGTGGAAATGTGGTTTCTAACAAAACTCCAAAAAATACAACGGATAGACAGAAAAACCAATGAACAAATCCTACAAGAAACAAATGAAAACTGTTAACTGATTAGAGAAATTAGATGTTGATAGTAAATATTTCTGGGCACGTTATGAGAAGAAATAAACTGGAGAACTTGTTGACAACTGGCAAGATTTAGGAAAATCAACAAAGGGGAAGACAGAGATGTGACAGGTTGGCTGGTTTTAAAGGGGACAATCGAGACAAAAAAAAACAGAGCGATCCCCGACTCTAGTGATCGTGTGAGATGGCAAAAAATGGGCCCCCCATGTTTTTCGGCAAGGGTTTTCATAAGGTGATGGGTGATGTGTTTTCAATTTTGCCACACGGATAGCAAACAAAATTTTACCTCTTCGCCCCCTCTATTCCAGTTGTTACGATGTTCTCCAATGCCTCTCTTCTCATCACATGACCGAGGAAAGCTGTTTGTCTCTGTCTTATTGTTGTATATAATGTTCTAGTTTCGTAGCCTGTTTCAGGCAGTCGTCGTTAGTTACTCTGGCAGTCCAAGGAATTCGCAACATTCGTCTCAGGAACCACATCTCTGTTGCTTCTAATTTCTTCATTTACATTCCAAGATTCACTGCCATACAGCAAAACTGGTTCTACATAGCATTTCAGCACTCTCTTTCTTACATTCAGTGATAGTGACTTATTGCATAAGATACTCTTCATTTTCTGAAATGCGGCTTTTGCTGCCCTATTCTGCTCCTAATCTCTGTTGTACATCTTCCATCTGATGTTATAAATGCCCTAGGATATCTAAAATTATCCACTTGTTTAAGGATATTTCCCTTCTATTTCTATGTCACATTTTGGTAGTCACCATTTTCTTTGATATTATCCATTAGTACGTTTTCTTGATATTTCAAGGAGAGTCCTTCTTGCACTCTCTGTTACTACGTCTAATAATTGTTGTAGGTCTGTTGAATTATCCGCCACCAATACTGTGTCATCTGCATAGCTTATATTATTTATATTATAACCTCCAACTAGTATTCCTGGCATCTCTTGATCTCTCTCATTATTACTTCGCTATACAGGGAGAAAGATCTGGTGACAAGACACACCCTTGTCGTACTCCTAGCTTTATCTGTTCGTAACTACCCTCTTTATTTCCCATTTTAATGCTGCTACTTGTTCCAGTAAATATTCTTTATTATTCTTAAATCTTTTCCATCAGTGTGATATCTTCCAACATTTTAATCAGTTCATCATGTTTTACTTTATCAAATGCCTTAGTATAATCTATGAAGCACAAATATATGTCGTCTCTGTTTCTCTATTGACCTTTCTATTAGTGTCCATAATGTATAAATGCATTGTTGTGCCCTTTCCCTTCCACAATCCATACTGTCATTCACTAATTTCCATTTTTATTTTCTTTTGGTTCTTCTCATTATGCATTCTGAGTAGAAGCTTAGTGATATGGTTTATAAGGTTAATTGTACGAAATCTTCACATCAATTGCTCCTGGTCTTTTTTGTATAGCTGATAAATACAGATTTCAGCATATCACTAGGTAAATATCCACTGCTGTAAATATCATTCAACATTTTGGTTAATATATCTACTCAAATTTCTCCCAATACTTCTAATTCTTCTATTGTGATTTCATCTGGCCAGCTGTTTTTCCTTTCTTCATACGTTTCATAGCGTCAGCGACTTCTTATTCAGAATAGGTGGACCTTTCTAAGTTACTATCTTCTGTTAATTCTTCCCTTTCTCCTTCATATAATTCTCTTATATACTCATTTCCACCTCTTCATTATAGCACTCTTCCTCTAATATATCTTCCTGTTTTTGATTTCAAACACCCTGTATTTATTCTATTTTTCTTCCTGTAAGCTCACTGATTTGTCTGTGCATATTTTTGTATCTTTAATGGAATTTAATTCAATTTTTTTTCATTGCTCGTTTAACCAACTTTCTTTAGCCTTCCCACATTTATTCTTTTATTTATCTTAGCGTATTCTTGTTTGTCATTTTTACTCTGTTTTCTTTTTGTCCATCAGTTTTAAGATTTCTTCATTCATCCATTTTCTTCTTAGCTATTTTGCCTCTCTCTGTAATACTTCTTTGCTAGTTTGATGAATGGAGTCCCTTAACATTTCCACTTGTTCATCTATACTCTGTATTTTAGTCTATTGCATTGTAACCTATTTTTCACAGTCACTCTGTATTGTTCTTTGCATTCTTTATCTATTTCAGAACTTCTTTATTAAGTATCTGTTCTTAACCATTTTTTTCCCTCTCTTTAATCTTACTTTTATTTGTCCCACATGATCACTATTACAGTCAGCACCAGCATTGTCTTTACATTAATTAAAGCATTTCTAAATCTTTTATTATTAGTATGTATTCAATTTGGTGCGTATTTTTCTTATCAGGGCTTATCCATGTGTACAGTCGTCTTTTATGGTGTTTAAACCATGTGTTTTCCACTTATCATATCATTGATATTTGCCATTATATTAGCTTTCCCCTCTTTAATTTCTTGTACCTAACCATATTTCCCCACTACATCCTCCATTTTTCCCTTTTCCTACTTTTGCATAAATCACCAAGTATTATCTTTATTTCTTGTGATCCAATTGACCATCGCCATTTCTATTTCGTCGTAAAGTGTTGTATTTCTTCATCACTACTGCTTGCTGTTGGTGCATATACTTGTATAATATTTATGTCTATTGGTTGCCTTTGATTTTACCATAATAACTCTATCTGAAATACACCAGTATCCATAATGACTTGGCTGTTTTTTCGTCTAATATTACACAAATATTATCTGTGCAAAATTGGAAAATGCCCTACTGAATCTAGAAAAATTCTAGAAAGATGGAAGGAATATTACTTGGAATGTGTGATATGAATGACTGTGAGGATATGAATGAGATACATGAACCAATGACAGCAGAGACAGAACCTGAACCCTCAATAGATAAAATGTGTATGACAATAAAGACCTGAGGAGGTACTACGACTAAATGGGAGGAGAAGAAAGCATACAAATTTATCACACATTATGTAAAAAGATAAGGATATATGGTATATTGCCAAAAAAATTGGAAGAAAACTATCTTCATTCCAATACTAAAATAGGGCAACTTGAAATTATGCACCAACTATAGAACTGTTGCCCTGATCAGTCATCATAACTGTCATTTACTGCCAATATAGTACCTTGCGGTGTAAGGCAGGGAGGTCTTTGAGCCTGAGGAATTAAGGCCACCTGGCTAGTGCAGTTGCCGCAAACTGTGCAGATTAGGATTTTCTTTTTGCCCCGACAGAAAAAAATCCCACACCTTACCGAGGATTTGAACCTGCTCTTGTCACTTCAGAGGTCACAGATTGTGAGAATTGTATGGATATTTTGCCCTGGCCATGCGGGGGTACAGGGGAATGAACAGGCTGATAGGCTAGCAGGGAATGCACCTCTTGGTGGTAGTTTACCTATGGACTAGGGGGAGGTGGTCGTGTGCTTGTGGGACCAGGTGGAGAAGGCGGAGGAACAGATTGAGAACCCATATGTGGAAAGAATGAGATTTGCTGGGGATCGGCAGGGGTTCTGGCAGAATCTCAAATCTGAGAGGGAAGACCAGGAGGACTTTTAATCAGATAGCGGTAGGAACGATTAGTAGTATGACTCTTCACTGGCTGTTGAATGAGGGATCAGAGCACGTATGGAAATGTCCTGAGTGCAGTGATGTTGGTTCTTAACTCAACTTGAACCCAGGTCTCCCGAAGGAGAATCTGGCGTTCTAGCCACAAATAAAATTATACTAAGAATCATAATGGAAAGTCTTCATGAGAAAATGTAAGAAAAAATTTAAGTGGTTGAAGCTGGATTTAGACAAGGAAGAGGAACAAGGGATCATATACTTAACATACGTTTAATAATAGAGAAGTGCAGAGAATTTAATGTAAACCTATTCTCATGAATTCAAAGGCATTTGACTGTGTACAACATCAGAAACTTTGGGAAATCATGAGGAAAATGTGCTTTTCATCACACTTAGTTCAGTAGCTGGACGCCGGAACCATGCCCTACTAGTCCAACATGAAGGAAAATGTGAAACAAACCATAGCCACTAGCATAAATACTCCAGAGGACTTAATATCTCAACTGCCTATCCTCCATGTTGGACCCTTTTACTCGCCTGAAGGTGCTGGGCCCATATTTTTATGACTACTCAGCGATCAATGGGTGATGTGGTCAGTACCACACGGTCATCTTCACTTCCAAAGACATTTCTTAGTACCCATGTTAGAGTAGGTCCCCCTGGGAACCCAGGTAATTTTTATCAATTTAAAAAATTTGAAGCGGCCGTCTAGCCACTACCCTATAGGAGCTCCCTAAAACAAATAGCTTGACCGAATGGATAAGAGCATTAGCTTTTAAACTTCCAGTGTGTTGATGCCAAGGTAGCTGTCCAATCCCTATACAGGTCATCATAATAACTTGTTGACTTGCAGGCTTAAATTACAAGTACCTTAGAAGTCAGAGTGGGTTTGTCTGATGACAAGGGACACTGATAACAGGGAAAGCTGATCCATATGCAAATATCAGTCCAGAGCACAAGAAATAGTAGCACATGTATGGGCTGTGCTTGAGTTCGAAGCGGGTGACCGCTCCCCCAAAAAAAGGTCCGCATCAAGAACTTGCTGAGTGTAGGCAAAATGTTAGGAATATATTTTTTCTAGGCCTGAGTGCACGGAGAAACAGGCACGCACTCAATCCCTATAGTAGGAAATGATGAGAGCTGGCATCGAACCCTTATCCGACATGTTCATGCTATTGCCAGCCTAACGTCTTAACCGCTACACCAACGTGCCCGCTGGTTGTAGTCGTGATCATTTCAGCCATCGGGCTGGTCGTGAAGCTCCCTGATCATTTCATTCCCCAGTTGTCCGTCTTGAGCCCCTCTCGTTGACTCAATGTGTGTTTGCACTGACAGATCCATGCATACTTGTATTATCAATGTTGGCCTTGCCTGCTGGCCCAGTGGTTATGCTTGAATCCTCAGAGGCAGTTTTCTGAAAACTGATCTGGGCTCTCTGACACACCCAGCCTAAATTGGTATCAGGAATTGTCATGAGAAGTTAAGGCTGCCATCGTGATACTACCCACATTACCCACCAAGTGCCGATTGGTCTTTAAACATAGGGGTTTAACAAGATATGTTCAATGTGTCTTAAGGTGTGCTAAATTCGGTTCAGTATTTACGGGATAAAAAACAAGGTTTCTTTACTTGCTTATATACCACGTGGTGTGTAAAAGGCTTTTTTGTTGATAAATGTAACTTTAAAATATTGTAAATCAGCAACTTAGTGACCGACTACAGCAAGGTGTGGCGCTGTGACATAACACAAACATGGTAGGCAGAGATCCTGTAGATAAACAATGAAAGCAAACTTGTTATGCTATACCTTATTTGATTGCTTTGTAACATCATTTGAATCATATGCCAACATCTTGTCTGTGAGGTTATGTATGCAAAGTCTGTATTTATTGTTTCTCTGAGAGATCTCAGCCTGCTCTATTTGTTACATGTAACTGGGAATACAGATGCAGAATACTATATTTACTTCGTCTGGCTCACCCAAGTAGCTATTTTTTTGTTTAATGACACTGGTGGTCGCAGAGTTAAAGTAACAACTGTCTTTTTGTTCCACTCATGCAGTTTATTTTTAAAATAAAAACAATGGGACAGATAGAATTAATCCAAGTATCGACATGCAGACCCAAAAATAGATGATGGATGCTTTATTTGTCCCAATGCTTTGTTACCAATGTCTGACATGATAGTCCTAGAAACAAACAGGTGTAAAATCACATCATGTGACCGGCAGAATTCGGATGTATTAGCCTAACGGCGCAAGAATGCAGCTCTGCTGTAAACAGGCACAACGCATCACCTCTGCAAAAAAAATCCGGATGAACGCAGAAGAAGAAGACATCATGTGAGATGTGGTGCATAAGAAAGGCAGCTGGAAAACCTGAAAAGAGAAATGAGAAGCTAAGAACACTGATTACTGACTGTTTAGAACAACAGAGAATTAAATGATTATGAAATTTAGCTGGAATGGAACAAGATCAAATAGCGTCTTGAGTGTTCCACATCGGGAGACAAGGTGAGAGGATGACCCAGGAAGAGTTGGTTAGATTGAGTAAAAGAGACAAAGAAATCAAATATGACATTAGCACAAGCAACAAGACAAGCGAAAAAAATAAAACTACATCTACCTCTTCTCTGTGACAACAAAAGCAGAAGGACAAAAGAAGAAGAAGAGATAGAACTAAGGTGATAACTGCTGAGATTGATAGTGTTAAAGCCAACACTAGAACTGAAACATTTAAAATAGTAAAATGCTTAAAATACTACATTACTACAAGGTCAAAGTTAACCAATCTTGAAGGAGTAAAGCAAACAAAATATTTAATGACTAAAGAGTAACTCAAATGTTTGTTACCTGGGCCCATTTGGGAAGTAAAGAATAGTGACACAAACCTACAATGCATGTGATAAGAGGTGACTAAGGAGGGTTGGCATAAGACTGGCTGTCTCATCCTGTATCATGAACAAGTCTATAAAGGCATGGCTTGAGTTAGTGGGAGGCCTATGTTCTATTGGGAGATGAACAGCAGAAGCAGCAGAAGAAGTAACTGATCAACATTTAAGACACCTGATACCTGATACAGACAGAATGGGTTAAGCTATATCATCTTAAAATAAAACACTGCCGCAACCAGCATTGTTTACTTTGTATTTACCGCACATTTATAAAACCACTCTTTTAGTTTTACCACAAATATACATGAATGATAAAAATGCATACATAAAATGGTGAGCATAAAACATGCATATGGATCACATAATCATATTCAATTTACAATAATTCATGTTACATACATCAACCAACTCACTTCTAAATTAATTCTTATCCACTGGTACATTTACATGTTCTTTGTGTAACACTTGCAGTATTTCAAACATCATCAGTCAGAAAGATCAAGTTCTAAGTTTTCAATTTCATCAATAATATCCTGCTTCTTTTTCACTTTTTCCAGCTGCTCTTTCTCTGGATTCTTCAACTCTCCTGAATTAATTTTAGCTTCTAAATCCTCAATCTGGCGTAGTTTTTTCTTAAGATTCTTAACTTTTTTCATAATTTCCTCTTGTGTGGAATTAGACTCTGTTGCTGTGTTAACTTTCTCTGAAATCCTTACGCTGGACACAGCTTGCGTTGCTATGTCAATGTTAGACACTTCACTTGTGTTATGTTGCTTTCTCTTTTCTTTTCGTTTGGCATTCTTTTTGGCAGCCTTGGACAATGAAGCTGGGGCTTCCACTTGGGCTGCACTCTTAACCTGTTTCATTCTCTGAATGTCTTCTGGGTTAAGACCAATAGGGTAGTCTGGTTTGTTTTTAACCCACTGTGTTCCTTTTGTTTCATACCTGCAAATATAAACAATTATAATTATACTTCTGCCATGCATTACATATAGGGTGTATTTTTAATGTGCAGTGTTTGAAAATAATGCCGGTCCAAGTTTTGTATTTACACTGTAAAGTTCATGCAACATAATAGGTAAAAACAACACTTGGACCGGCAATCTTTTCAAACACTGCAGTAATTAAATATATACCCTGTTTGTCTCTGGTACCATATAATCAAATGTGAACATTATAAAGATAAGAGAAACTATGCTTTTTGCATTGGCTATCTTGGTTTGGGGAGCCATGTTAGTGTAGTGGCTAGCAAGCTTGCCTGCCAGCCTGGTGGTTATGTGTTTAAATCCCCATCTAGGGAACTTTTTAAAATTGATCTGGGCTTCCAAGCTGACCCAGCCTAAAATGGGTACCAGAAAATGTTTGGGGAAGTAAACGTAGTTGGTGTGATACAGATCACACCATTCACTGAGTGCTGATTCTTCTTCTTCGTTCATCCAGAGTTTTTTTGTGTGGACTTGATTGCATTGTGCCTGTTTACAGCAGAGCTGCGTTCTTGCGCCATTAGGCCGACACATCTGACTTCTGCGGGCATTTGTTGACCGGGTTAACCTTCCCGGGGGAGTGCTGATTGGTTTATACAAATAAGAGGCTAGCACCATAAGCCCTTAGAGAACTTTGTTACAACTGGCAAGATCGACGGGAAGAGAACAAGGGGAAGACCGAGAAGTAAATACCTGGATGGCTTGGCCACATGGCATGGTCGAGACAAGAACACAGAGCTGATCCACGACTCTGGTGATCGAGTGAGATGGCGAAACATGACCACCCATGCTTATCGGCATGGCACATGATGATGACCATAAGCCCAGCACTTCTCCAGATGTAAACAAGAGTACTTTACAGCGAGACATGGAAGTCTACTACTGAAAATACTCGAGGGAAATAATCGTGATGTCCAAGAAACAACTACCTCACACAGGCATGAAAGAACACTGGGGTTCAGACTCACGCAGGGCTCAGAGAACTGCTGAGAATAGGCGATAGTGGAGTGACATGATCAGATGACTACAACATCAACTCAATGATGAAGATGAAGGATCATGAAACATCATTTATATGTGCACATATTTGCAACTCTATAACATCATTCATTACTGAAATGAAGCATTGATGTTTTCTACAAACCATTAAAACACAATAATCCCCTGTATTCTATCACAAATAGGAGCAAGGTGGGCATACATATTTCACTTTGGAATCAAAACAGAAAATATACAAATCTACAATCTTGTGTCATTATTACTATGTAAAACATTCTGAAGGAGCTATGTATATATAACTGTTATTCAGCACAAAGAGCTTATAAAGTCTCTGCTTTTACTGTTTCAAATTTTAAGGGCAACTTGTTTCATTAGAATGAAATAGTATGTTTACTGCTCAAAATATACCCGACCATCATAGGGTTGGAGTTTGTTGACAATGAAATAACTAAAACCCTGTGGAGGAAACATCGACACAGGCCTAGTCTCAGCCCATGTGCTGTGCTGAAATCATGAAATAAAATTAGTGGAACTGCGGTAGAAGCTATGCAAATGTAAACAATATAAAAAGAGCACAGATTCATGCAGGCTATATAGAACACAATTACAGAAAATAAATGACGCTGCGGCAAACAAAACTTGAATCTTCATAAGCAAACCTGTTCTCATTTTTTCATCTTTCCATTCTTCTCATTCAGTTTATTATGCTTAATGTAGTTCACCATAGTGTCTAGCCATGTTATATGTTGTGTTTTCTTGTATAAGGCGGTCGCAGAACATCCTTTGTTTTCTGTAATATGTTTTTTAACTGCATTACTCTGTGGCTGAATTATGAACTGGTTACAGCTTTATGCCTCTCAGCGACGTGAATCGCAGCACATCATGCTGGTGTCTGTGGCTTGGAGAGGGGTAACAGAACTCTACACGCACCTCACTCTAATACGTGGTTTTCACTTTTTTGGGGGGCTGTTCCTCCTTTCACTTATTTTTTAGGACGTCATTCCCCCTCACCTATTTTTAGACGTCATCCCCCTGTCGTAGTTCCTCACTTAAAAATTTCCCCTGCCCCTACACAGTATACGTAATAACTGAACTAAATTTAATAGCACATACTAAAACATGTCTAGACATCTACATAAAACGTGATTTGTGGATCTACTTACGTTATAAAATGAATTTCAGAAGGGTAATATGTACAGAACCGTAAAGTATGAAGGGAAAAACAATATCAAGGTAATCGGTTCTTGTATTAACGCAATCTAGAAATAAGTCTTAATTCCCCCCCCCACCATGGAAACCCTAAAATTCCCCCCTGGGGGAGAATTCCCCACCGGTTGAGAACCACTGCTCTAATAGATGCAAATCCCTCTCAGGACCTTACACAACCTAAATGTCCAATGCATCGGACTTAAGTAAAACCTTAGTCTTCTAGAAGATTCACAACTAACCAAATGTTAGTTGCATATCCTTTACAGGACGTCACAGTCAACCCCAGCATTTTTTGGCTGTTTGTGATTTCTTGGCAAGTTTATGTTCAATAGTTTGCAGTTGCTTTCTGAACGACCAACACCCATACCATCTTCATAAAAAACCAACGCAATGCGGTCTGCTGCCAAATCGCTCGCAGCTGTGTTCCGTAAAGGGTATGCAGGATTACTAACTGCGTCCAGAATCCCTTCGCCACAGAGAACAACCATTACAATATTCAATGCAAGTCTGCATGCTCAAATGGGTAAGAACGTGTGTTTTTAAACATCAGTTGTGCTGATGCCGAGGTTAGCGGTTCAACCCCTACACCGGACAGCTGGACTAAAATGTTGACCTGTCATCCTTTACTTGGGGATTTAAATTACAAGTACCTCTGAAGTCGGAGTGGGTTTGCCTGATGGTGAGGGACACTGTTAATAAGGAAAGCTCATCCATGCGCAAAATTCAGTCCTCCTTCTTCTTCTTCTTCGTTCATCCGGATTTTTTTTTCGGATGTGACTGCGTTGTGCCTGTTTACAGCAGAGCTGCGTTCTTGCGCCGTTAGGCCGACACATCCGACTTCTGCGAGCATTTGTTGATCGGGTTAACCTTCCCGGGGGTTTCTTAGGACGTTTGAATCTCACAGTTGTGGTGTTTTCCCCCACCCTAGCTGGCCCATATAGAACAGCCAAAGACATCCTGGTCAACCCTCAAGGGAAGGCAGGGGCAGACCATGGGCATTCCCCGCCATCCAAGGAGGCTTCCATACTTGCAGAGCCATCACACAGCGCTCTGTTACTGGGCTCATCCAAGGAATCGTCACATCCTGCACATGGCTGCTTAGCCTCACTTCCGTATATTGGGCCTTCCGTTCACCATAGGCTGTTCCTCCGGAAACCAGAAGAATGCAGTCTGCAGATGACATCCACACAGTGAGCTTTCGATTAAGACTTTCCACATAATGGATTTGCTATCCAAGCAATATTCCATTTCGTGCCACTAGGACACTTTTTCCACCTTTTATGAAGCCCACACAGTGAGCTTTCGATTCGGACTTTTCACGTAATGGATTTGCTATCCAAGCAATATTCCATTTCATGCCTCTGGGACGCTTTTGTAACCGACATACCTGTGGTATGAAGTGTGGCAGTCTAAATACATCTTCATGCACCTTTAGATGTCAACCTGAATGTAGTTAAAGTAAGCTGTAGTCAACTTGAGCTTGTTGATATCTCCATAGAGCTTGTCCTCAAATGAAGCAGGCGTGGGCCAAAATATCTTTCTCTGTTCTGCATATATTGGGCACTCCTGCAGCAAATGTTTAGCTGTCATTTTACCAGTTCCACAATTACATTCATCGGTATCTCCTATCTTTAGTTTATTGAACAAGTGGTGTTTCAGCCTGTTATGTCCTGTGCGGAGTCTGAAGATTGCTACTTGTTCTCTTCGGTCGAGTTTGTAATATGCATAATCCTTCTGGTGGCCAGGATGCTCTGATTCCCATTTGGTTCTATAAGTGCTTTTTATAAACCTTTTTGCCTCATTATAGGTTATGTCTATGTCAAGCTGTGGTAATCGTCCACCCTCTTTTGCTAGTCTGTCAGCCTCTTCATTTCCAGGTATACTGCAATGTGATGGGATCCACTGTATTACAACTTTTTTGGATTTCTGGCATAGACCATGGAGTGCTGCTCTTAGGTCAGCTAGTTCTGTGCTGTTTTTGCTCTTCAGTATTGAGACAGCTGACTTTGCATCTGTGAAGATAGCTATTTGCTTCTCTTTATTTTCCTCCATCAAGAGCATTTCTGCTGCAGTTTTCAAAGCCTCTACCTCCGCTTTGAAGTTACTTGAAAATTTTCCAGTTGCCACTGACTGTGTTTTTATCACTCCATTTTTTAAATTAAGGAGAATTCCTCCTCCATTTTTAATTCAATCTTTGGCTGATCCATCTGTATATGCATAGGTCCAATTGCTGCTTGGGTAATGTTCTTTTATGTAGTTGAGGGTTATTTTTCTTCTTTCGGTTTCATTCTGAGTGTTCTTTTTCTCAATACCAGGAATGTTTTCTATCATCTCAGGCAGTTGCTGCTGTCTCCAAGCTGGGAAGTTGTGTGCATTGTAAATGGGCTTGACTGTTGATATGTTAAGTATGGGATCTGCCCTAATCTTTCGTTTTGCAGTTTCTACAAAGTTGCTACGCTTCAGTCTTCCCTTTTCCAAAACCATTAAACCTGTTATACATAGGGTGGTCTGTCAATCTTCTAAATTTTTCTGCTTGTTGCTGGGCTCTGCTATCTCTTCTGTCCTGCATTGGTTGTAAACAAGTGATCTTTTCTAGTTCATTAATAGGCATTGTCTTCAGGCTTCCAGTTATGATTCGCATTCCTTGGTTTTGGACTCTACTTATTTTGTTAAAGTTTGACTTAGCTGCTGTTGCCCAAGCTGCAATGCCATATTCCAGTACTGGCCTCACCCGTCCAGTATATAACTTCTTGAGAACTTTCTCATCTGCTCCCCACGTTGTACCAGCAAGCTTTTTCATGATTGCCATTCTCTGCCTTGCTCTTGTTCGATTTTTCTCAACCTGTGTCTTCCATGTCAGGCGACGATCAAAGGTGACTCCTAGATAGTTTGGATTTTCTTCATGGCGCAATATTTTTCCATTCAATACCAGCTTAGGTTGCTGAGTTTTATTTGAGAGGGAGAACACTGTGCATGTTGTTTTCTCCTCACTTATCTTCACTAGCCATGATTTTGACCAGTCCTCTAGCGCAAATAAGGCTTGCTGTATTCTGCTGTTAGCTGTACTAATATATTCTTCAGATGTCCATATGGCTAGGTCATCTGCAAAAGAGGATGTGTGTACTCTGGCTGGAAAATTTTCCGTGATGTCATTTATATATGCTAGGAATAATGTTGGTGAAAGAACTCCTCCTTGGGGGACACCTTGCTCCAACAGCATCATTTTGCTTGTTTGTCCTTGTACTTTTGTCCTGGCAGTTCTGTTCTCAAGGTAGTGGCTGATCCATTTATACATTTTTCCACAAACATGCATTTTTTGCAGTTTTACTTTCAGTCCTTCCTTCCATACTTTATCAAATGCTTTTTCTAAATCTATCCAGACTGCTAGTGTGTGCTTTTTCTCTTGGAAGGCATCCTCTATTTCCTGAGCTATATAGGTTATTTGATCTTCAGTGGATCTGTACTTTCTGAATCCTGCTTGGTGTGGTGTTAAGAGTTTGTTTTCTTCCAGATGCCATGTTAGCCTGCCATTGATAATGCGTTCCATTAATTTTCCTACACAGCTAAGTAGACTGATAGGTCGATAGCCATTTGGTTCTTCCAGGTCTTTTCCTTTCTTTGGGACTGGTATTAGTATAGCTTCCTTCCATGCCTGTGGGACTATTCCTCTCTTCCAGCTGTTATTTAGGACTGCTAGTAGTTTTTTCTTTGCCTTGGTGCCTAGTCCTATTAGCATTTCATTTGTGATTCCATTCTTTCCTGGTGATTTCTTCTTATTTAGGGTATTCATTGCCTGTTCCATTTCTTCCATTGTTAGATTTGCCATCATATATTCTGCTGCTGTCTCTGTATTTCTATGATGTATCTGTTTGTCTTTGATTGCTTTCTTCTGTTCGGTTGTAATATCAATGTGGTTTGCATTTGCATAGTGTTCCATTAGTGCATTTGCAGCCTTTTTTCCTGTAAGCAAGGCATTTCCTTGTTTAATTGTTATTTGTTTGTTTCTAGGTCCTTCATTGTTCATGGCTTTCACTAGTTTCCATAGTTTGTTTCCATCCCTGTCAAAATTCAGGTTTTCTGTTTTTTCCCTCCAACAATCTCTTGTTGTTTGATTTACTGTTCTTTTATATTTTGCTGAGATGGCTTTGAGAGAGATGTTCGCTTCAATTGTTTGTTCTCTCTCTGCTGTCTTCCTGGCATCTTCAACTTTGTCCTCCAAACTTTGTAGTTCTTCAGTCCAGTATGGTTTGTAATTTTTCCTCGCTCCTCTTGGAATGGACTCAGTGGCTGCCTGTATTATCGCTCTGTTTAGACTTTCCACCATTTGCTTCATGTTGCCATATCGTGTATTTATGTTTTCACAATATTTGTCCTGTTAGTATGGCAAATCTGTCCCAATCTGCTCGTTTGTAATTCCAGCGGGGCAAGGGCTTTTGCTCCTGTGGAACATACTCCATATTCATTACAAGCTTGATTGGTCTGTGGTCACTACCTGCTAATTGGTCCAGCACATGGCGATCGATTTTGTGGAGGATGTCTCCTGTGCAGAAAGCTAAGTCTAGAGTAGAAGTGGTAAGCCATCTTCTGGAGTAGAAGCTCGGTGTGTCATCCGCTTTGTTGAGTAGATGGAGATTTGAGTCTATTTCCCAGTCCTCCAATTCATCTCCTCTTTTGTCAGTATCTGGGTATCCCCATCTTTCTGAACGGCTATTAAAGTCTCCGACAATAATGCAGTTTGTGTCAGTTATTTTCATGTTTGAGAGTGTAAGGTCCTTATCTGCTGGGCTATACAGATTGTAGATTCTTATTTTCACGTCCTTTATCATTATATCAACACCTATAATTTCCGTTTGGTTGTCAGAGATCACAGATACTTCGCTGCAAGGTATTGTATTTCGTGTAAGTATTAGAACTCCTCCTTTGTGTCCTTCGCGGTCGAAACGTGTGGCCTGATATCCTCTGACTGAGAATTTGCGATTGGCGTTGAGGTGTGTCTCTTGAATGCATGCCACATCTATTCTATCTTTATGAAGACGCTGTGTATAGGGAGTCTTTCTTCTTGTAAACTCCTTCGGCATTCTACTGTAGTATGTTGAGTGTCCTGGGTATTTGGTCAATAGCTCTTAACCTACTCCTCTGTGCCTTGACTCCACAGCACAGGGGAAGGTGACCACCAGTAGTCATGGGTGGACCCCTCGAGGCAGGGGGCCCGGCACTATCGCCGCCTGATGGGACTTCGCGGGATTAGCACCATAACGATTAATTTTGATTTGTGACATCATGAATTAAGTTACGTTGCACTGCTTTGTCAAGCCTGTGGCTCAGTACATCCGATTTCGACAAGCATTTATTCGGGATGCTTTCCCTAGCCTTTGACTGTCCCCAGTCTACCTACAAGGCAGCAGGTTTTACGTTGCACTGCTTTGTCAAGCCTGTGGCTCAGTACATCTGGTTTTGACAAGCATTTATTTGGGGTGCTTTCCCTAGCCTTTGACTGTCCCCAGTCTATCTACAAGGCAGCAGGTTTGTGCGTCACTTCGTCTGGTCCCTCTCCCTTGACCTGTCCGACATGGGTGGCCCTACCAGTAGCTTTGCTACCGTCAGCATAGCTCTTGGGGTCATTGGGACGCGCAAGCCCCTCTACCTCGTCACAGTGGACACACAGCAGAGGGGAAATTCAATCCATCGCTACTATAAACAGTGTGTATGGACTACGCTTGAGTTAAAAGCTAGTGAGAGCCCAAAAAAAAAAATTCAATGGCATACCTCTAAACCTCGTGATTTAACAACACTTGTACATCACATCACCTGTCAGCTCGGTATTCATGGATTCAAACCGCAACGGGCTGGATTCACATTTTTTAAACTGATTTGGGCTCCAAGGTTGACCCAGCTAAAATAGGTTCCAGGAAATGTCTCGGGATGTCAAGATGGCGGACATGGTACTAACCACATTACCCGCCAAGTGCTGATTGGTCTATAAAAAGATGGATCTGGCACCATATTCCCAATGCACCTGCTGGCGTGTACAAGTGTCCTTTACATACTATGCTTACTTACACCATACTTTCCCAAGTCAACAACGACATAAGCATATGTACACAATTGTACTGTCATTTGTTTACTATAATGACAATCACTAACTGTCAGGTACAGATCCATTGCTTGATTCATCAAACTAAAATCTATACAATCTTTATAAAACATATTTATAGGCCTGGTGTTCCTTGCCAGTGAGAAGTCCTGATCGTTCGGCTCCACATTGATTGACGGACGTCAGTCGCTGCAATTGGGCAATCTTGAGCATGGCCTACGATGGGTAACGTTGTAATATTCTGCTACGATAATTTGGCCTCTCAGTGTGTGCCGCGTGGTTACACACTCGCTTCACACGCCAGTGATCCGGGGCTTGTTTCTGGATCCGGTCAGGGATATGCACTACTGATGAGCTCAAACGAGAGCGAAACTCGAGTACAGTGCTTCCATATTGACGTGGATAGGCCTTATGTTCATACCAGAATACGATCGGCATTGCCAGTAGTGGGTTGTGCTCAATATTTAAATTTCAAATCCCGAAACAACCAAATATTTATGTTTATACTTTAAAATCATGTTCAGGATGAGCTTGACAATAGCTGGGTTTTTGTTTTAATGAGAACACATTTTAAAGATATTGGAGGAATTTTGTTAAAAAAATAAAAGCTTGAAAAAATAATATACAAACTGCTAGTATGCACTTGCACAGGTAAAAATAGGAATAAAAACTACAAATTCTGGTTTTGCTGTACAAGTTGCTAGGCACACAAATTAATATCTAGTACAAACAGCTGTTTAAGATGACAAAATGTCAGAAAACAGCATAGTACACTATAATATTTTGCTTCTAAATACATACGCTGGAACTTCTTCTTGAGGAATGTAACCATCTCTAACCCTTCTTGGTTTCCTCCATGATCCGTCTGGTCTCTGTGTGGCTGGCAGTATCAATTCCCCTAAAATATTGTCAAGTCAAACGTGTGCATAAGAACAGATTTTGTGTAAGTGCTTGCTCGCTTTGAACTCAAGTGTAGTCTATCATGTGCTTCTTGTGCATTGGACTGATCTTTGCGTGTGGATTAGCTTTCCCTATTACCAATGTTCCTCGCCACCAGGCGAACCCATTCTGAAGAGGTACTTGTAATTTACGTCCCCAAGTCAAGGTTGAGAAGTCAACATTTTAGTCCAACTGAGCGGTGCAGGGGTTGATTGTTAGTGACTTCGGCATCAGCATACAGGATGTTTAGGATGCTGGGGTTAATCATAATGTCCTGTAAAAGGACATGCAACTAACTAATATAAGAAATTAAAGGGCTGTTATCCTATTTGCATGCACCTGTGTTTGCTTCTTTTAACCAGGTTTGCAGTTGTAATATTATGGTACAGCATCATTACCTATCAGTACTATGGATGATAAAAGAAGATGAGTTTTCTGAACACAGTACAGCTCTGGGGTCGACCCAGCCTCATACAAATGGGTACCAGACAATTTTTCTGTTATGGTCGATACTATTCAATTCTTCTCCTCTAAGCACATATTTCAATTGGGTAACTTGTTCAATCATTTTCTCTGTGGGTGCCAGCCATAACACTGTTCTCTGTATTCTGAATGCCTTGATACAATCTAGGTGCAAATATAAGGGATATTTTTGTTCACTGGTAATTCATGTACCTAGGCTTGAATTTGAGTGAGTACATATCTGCACCACGCGACAGAAGTCTAAGCATAAACTTCATTGTCCTAAACCTCACTGAGTTAATCTCTTGTGCAACCAAGAACTATTCTCATCCCTTTATATTTGCCACCTCATTTTTTATTACTAGCCATTAGAAAATTCATCTAACTTTTTAAATTGTTCTCCTTCATGCAATTGCATCTTTTATAATTACATCCCATGATGAATATGACCATTTTTTGGAGTTCCTATTTAGTTTCATACAGCCTGCATTTTTTATTTTTTGCACTCGCTCTCTTTGAACTGAAGCGTAGCCCATACACACTACTTTAGTAGTGCTGAACTGAACTTTGCATGTGGATTAGCTTTCCCTATCAACAATGTCCCTCACTATCAGGTCAACCCACTCCGACTTCAGAGGTACTTGTAATTTATGTCCCCAAGTCAAGGACATTAGGTCAATATTTTAGTCCAACTGTCCGGTGTAGGGGTTGAACCCCTTACCTCGGCATCAGCACACCGAATGTTTAAGAACACGTGTTCTCATCCATTTGGCCATGCTGACCTACAGCCTGGAGTTTCATACTGATACATTTGGGCCAGTATAACCTCCTTAACTCACTGGACAAACAATGGATATACTGTCCGGGTCATGCTTGAGTGTAAGGTAATGAGCGAGCGGATCTGTTGACTTCAAGAGCGCCAACAGTTGGAACACTCATGATGAGCAAGGTAGACATTATAAAGACTGTCTACGAACAACTGCTAGTTGAAGATACAATAATGGATGAAACAACATATGCTCCAGCAAGGAGGGACGGGATGAATCCAGCTTGTCTAAAACCAACGTGTTAGTGAAGCAGCATCTACGCCTTACACTTGCTGTGGGAGACAGAGTGTCTATTTGTTTGTCCTTCACGCTTTCATGTCGTTTCTTATAAACCAAGAAACTTGCTGTGTAGGAGAACAAACCTGCAGGACATGTTCAGCAGTTTATTTGCTTAGTCCATACATGCAAAGTGGTACAGCAGACAGATGAAGGCTATGCATATTTATGTAACCGTGCCAAGTGGACAGAAATGGGTGTAACCACAATAATAGGGTCCACTAGGTGGCACTGATATGACAAGCTATTTATAGAATAGCTAGACCTACAAAGGCTGCACCAGAAGGAAGATCCTTCTTGGTAGACTACTGAGAAAGGAAGGTCCTTTTCTGCGAGTACTATATATGCCAACTGAAGGCGCTAAGGCCAAACAGGTAGACTGAGGATAGCAGTCAAAAGTTTAAATTAGGCGCACCAAGGCAGAAGTTCTTGGTCCGGACACATACTCTAAGGCTCACTGTTGAGGGTTGAGGCTGAACGCCTCTAAGCCATAAACCCTCGGATGTGAGAGCCGGGCCGATACCCACCTACAGAAAAATAGAGGTGAGATACTGAGCACGCTACATGCCCAGTTCTGATACTTGTCCGAAGGCTTTCAGCTGGGGGATATGAGGGATCCCCGGATGAGAGGGCCTGGCCGTTTCTCGTTCACTGCTGAGCCGGCAGCACATGTAGCCTGCCTCGTGAACGAGTACTATAAGGTAGAAAAAGTGCCCCAGTCGAATGAAATGGTTACGAAAACTGTCTGCATCTAACTCATAGAGAGTGCAGACAAAAGTGGAAAAACGTCTTAATAACATGAAATGGAACGCAAGGCTAGCGAGTCCATTGCGTGATCCGAAGTCAAAAGCAAAAGCTTACCAAGTGTATGTCGACCGCAGACTGACCCTTCCTGGTGTTTGCTTGAGCGACCAGTGGCAAGCGAGATGCCCAACACATGGAAGTGAGAAACTAAAGCAGCTATGAGCAGGACGTGGCAACTCCTCGGGTGAGCCCAGTCTCAGAGCAATATGTGCCGGCTCTGCAATTATGGAAGCCTCCTTGGATAGTGAGGGAATGCCCATGGTCTGTCCCTGCCTTCCCTTGATGTCGTTGACATTCTATCTTGACCAGCTGAGATGTGGGCGACATCACACAAATAAGTCTAACGTGCCTCGAAACCCAAAGAAGGCTAACCTCATTAAAAAATGCCCGCCGAAGCCGGAAGTGCCGTCCTACGGGTAGCAAAATAAACCATTTACGTCTGAGTGAAATGTCTCGTCCGAATGTCTCTCGTGCTAGGAACAGCTCTGACTACCTAGTTTCCGAATGCCGCTCTTGTTTGGAACAGCTCTGACTAGGTAGTTTTCCGAATGTCCGTTGTGCCTGGAACAGCTCTGACGGGTACAATGACAAGCACATGTCCGTGTCAAAAACTCGCTGCGTGGATACCGTCTGCAGAGCTGCCTGGTTTATGCGGGAACGGCCGGGGCGAACGAAATGCCCAATATGTTGAAGTGAGGAATTAAAGCAGCCATGAGCAGGACGTGACGATTCCCTCGGTGAGCCCAGCACCAGAGCGCTATGTGTACGGCTCTGCAATTATGGAAGCCACCTCAGGATGGCGGAAAATACTATAGGAATGTCCCTGCCTTCCTTTGAGGGATGACCGTTGTCTTCGACTGTTCCAACTTGACCAGCTGGGAGGTGGGCGGTACCACAAAAGTGAGTCTCCCAGGAATGCAAACCTGGTCAAAAATGCACGCTAAAAGCCGGATGTGTTGACCTAAGGGTTTCGACCCAAGGGTGCCTAACGAGACACACCGCAATCACATCTGAAAAACCCCTGGGAAGGTTAACCCGATCAACAAATGCCCTGCAGAATTCGGATGTGTCTGCCTAATGGTGCAAGAACTGCAGCTCTGCTGTAAACAGGCACGACGCAATCACGTCCGGAAAAAAAAACTCCGGATGAACGCAGAAGAACAACATCTGAAAAAAAACCACTCCGGATGAACGCAAAGAAGAAGAAACTCGGCACCCTAAGCTGGTATTGAATGGAAAAATATTGCGCCATGAAGAAAATCCAAACTATCTAGGAGTTACCTTTGATCGTCACCTAACATGGAAGCAGGCTGAGAAAAATCGAACAAGAGCATAGTTCTCAAGAAGCTATATACTGGGTTAGGCCAGCAGTGGAATATAGCATCACAACCTCAATCAAGAGGAGTTGTCTGACTGGGATTTGGCAGATCTGGAATAAACTTCATTCTAATATTCAGTGATAATAATAAATGAAAATGTGCTACTTTATAACATTTTGAATGAATACCGCCAGTGCTTGTTTTAGTGCTTTCCCAAAATACATTATTGCAATTTAGTGCTTTTTTGGCTCGAGAGTAGTTCTGATTGGGATATGGCGGATCTGGAATAAACTTCATTGTAATATGAAGTGACAATAATTGGTGCTTTTTCATCAAAAGGAGACGTCAACACTGGACATAACAGGCTGAAATACTACTTGTTCAATAAACTAAAGATAGGAGATATTGATGAATGTAATTGTGGAACTGGTAAAATGACAGCTAAACATTTGCTGCAGGAGTGCCCAATATATGCAGAACAGAGAAAGATATTTTGGCCCATGCCTGCTTCATTTGAGGACAAGCTCTATGGAGATACCAACAAGCTCAAGTTGACTGCAGCTTACTTTAACTACATTCAGGTTGACATCTAAAGGTGCATGAAGAAGTACTTAGACTGCCACACTTCATACCACAGGTATGTTGATAGCAAAAGCGTCCCAGAGGCATGAAATGGAACATTGCTTGGATAGCAAATCCATTACGTGGAAAGTCCGAATCGAAAGCTCACTATGTGGATGTCATCTGCAGACTGAATTCTTCTGGTTTCCATAGAAACAGCCTGTGGTGAATGGAAGGACCAATATACGGAAGGGAGGCTAAGCAGCCATGTGCAGAACGTGATGATTCCTTGGGTGAGCTCAGTACCAGAGCGCTACGTGTCGGTTCTGCAATTATGGAAGACTTCTTGGATGGCGGGGAATATCCATGGTCTGCCCCTGCCTTCCCTTGAGGGCTTCAGCTGCTCTAAATGGGCCAGCTGAGATGGGGATAACACCACAACAGTGAGATTCAAACATCCTATGACACACCTGGGAAGGTAACCCGGCCAACAAATGCCTTAAGAAGTTGGATGTGTCGGTCGAAAGGTTTAAATATTGCAGCTTTGTCATAAACAGGCTCAATGCAATTGCGTCTAAAACAACACTCCAGACGAATGAAGAAGAAGAAGGATAGTTCGCACTACAGTACGGTTATTTAGCTTTTAGGCAGCCATTTGTTGCAAACATATACGTACACATACGAGTGGGCTTCAAATGAAAGCCTTACAAAAGTGTAACAGAAATTATAATAACCATGCCATTGTCTTGTAACCTGTCAATATTGTTGTTAGGATGTCAAGAGTGCTAAGCACATGACATCACTATGTAGATGGACATGGTGACATCATAAGGACAGTTTAAAGATGGCTGCCCCACTTTTGACATGCACCAAAGAGCCAGAGGAATTAAGGTCACCCGGCTAGTGCAGTCGCCGCAAATTGTGCAGTTAGGGTTTTTCTTTCTGCCCCAGACATTAAAAAATCCACACCTTACCAAGGATTCAAACCTGGGCCACTCTGCCAACCGCTCCTCATAGAAAAGACTGAATAGTGACATAATTGCAGCATCCCTTAAAAAACAAAAAAACCTTGATTTTCACAAATAACTGATTTGTACAGAAAGGGGGGGGGGGGGGGGGGGGGGGGGCATAAATCTTTTTCCCCCGGGAGATTTTTAGTGACCAAGCACTCACTTCCAGTTTTTTACCATGTCTCATTTTATTCGATTTATTCAAAACCAACGTGGCACGAAGTCATGGGAAACAACTCTGTTAATTGCAGGAATGGCCCAACTGTCTTCTATTGTATTTCTTGAAGTGTATTTACGAAGAGTAAGCTAATTTTTCTTATAATTTCTGTATTTTAAACCATCCTTGACTTTTTATTGCATTTTTGGATTCTTCGTTCAATTGTACATATATGCGAAGGGTTTCAACAATCATGGCCTTCAATAGTGTTCAGGACACCCATGAAAATGAGGTATGGCAGTCATAACACAAAATTCAAGATGGCGGCGCCCATACAATAGTACTAAACTATAGCGGACGTGTATTTATTTATAATTAGAACTGGCAATTTAACTACTAAAATTAAACAGAATACAAGTTTTATATGTAGCAGTAATTTATCTGTGTACTTGTATAATTTTTCAGCATTTGACCTGACTGAAAATAATTTTGAAAGCCAGTTTTCAGACCCATCTGTAAACCTGTAAGTAGTGTATGGAGTATTTTTTTTTTTCTAAGTGGCGCAGCAGTACATTTTTTTTTCTTCCCACGTTTCCATCCTGTTTCAGGATATTGCAGTCAACACCAGCATCTTTCAGCTGTATGTAGATTCCTAGGCTAGATTACACTCATCAGCACGCCACGACTTTCTGAGCGACCGGCTCCACACTCTCATAAGTCACTTTTGCGATTCGAACCACTGCTAATTCTCGTCGCTTCATGTGACGAGAGTATTCAGGGTTAGCGGAGAAAGCTGCTAACCCCTTCGGTCACATTATTATTTAAATTTAAATACTGTAAAATAAGTTATGTTTTTTTAAAAAGTTAGTAGTTATTAATTCCTCTCTTTTAGATACAGAACAGGTTAGTTTCTAAACTAAAATAGTGTCATTATAGAGCAGAAGTAGAAATTAATTATTAGCGAAAGTGACTGCTTAATTTATGCAGCAGTTACAAACTTATTTACTTAAAATAATGAATAATGCATGATATTTAATCAGCAAAAGAAAGATGTTGCAATGCAGTAGTTACATTAAGACAATGTGAGTACATTTTTATGAATTGTTCTTTCTTCTTCTTCTTCTTCGTTCATCCGGATTTTTTTTCCGGATGTGACTGCGTTGTGCCTGTTTACAGCACAGCTGCGTTCTTGCGCCGTTAGGCCGACACATCCGACTTCTGCGGGCATTTGTTGACTGGGTTAACCTTCCCGGGAATTGTTCTTTCAATAACGACGAATATTTCACATGACATTTATTTAATATAAAAGGCAGCTATTTATAACTGTTAATTAGGTCAGGGCACATCCTGTCGAAAAGTCTTAAAAGTCAAGTGGATTTTTCTCAGAGACTCTTGTGCTTTGTGCGATGATTTCGGCAGGCCACCCTGCGGAAAGAGATCGAGCCATATGGGATCAAACCCGGTGCAATGAAGTTGATCATCTTGTTCCTGTCGACATTCTAAGAGAAATGTAACTTTTACTTTCCTGTTACCAAAATGCACAATAAAGTATACATCCTGTCAGGATTGTTAGCGATGCAACAGACTAATGAATAATAAACAATTGGTTGCCATTTTTAATTGTTAATTAGGTCACTGCGCATCCTATCAAAAAATAGATAATACGTCAAGTTAGATCTCACCACCCTGGATGCAATGATATACGGTACTATGTTGTCTGTTTAAAAATAAACAAGCCACAGTAATAGAAGGCAGAAATTATCAGCATCCAATTTATTGGGCCATGATCACCTGTGTTCAATTTACTAAGATTTCTTTACACTTCTTGGTTATAGATTACGACACACACAAATTAATAACTCCGCTTAGAATTAACATACAGTCTTCATTGAGATACTGTTGGATTCGTCTTGTCAAGCTGTATACAAATGTCATTGTTTCATACGTAAAACCACAACTTTTAAATAGTGTCTATATATATGCTATATATAGTATGAGCGTGTGTTTATGTGTGTGAATATATATATATATATATATATATATATATATATATATATATATATATATATATATATATATATATATATATATATATATATTAGAAAGGCCTATCACTGATGTAAGCATACTTTAACCGGAAACCATTTTCCGCGCTTGCGCAGAAGGGTTCCGTCGTGTCGCCAAGCCATGGACTATTAACATACCCTTTGTGTATCTTGGATATATTCAAATAACTCAGTGACAATAATGATTACCATCTCAGCTTCCGGAAAAATGGTCAGTCTATCATTGTGCACACAGCCGGTGATTAGATTTACCTTTGTCTTTGACATAATTTCACTATTTGGCATACCGTAAGTAATTGTCAATTATTTTAGTGCAAGTAATAGACAGGCATTAATTTTAGTTGGATTTTCAAACTCTGCATCCAATTCTAAGTATATTTGGAAAGTTTCATTGAAAGACTCGCTAAACTTCTGGTAGAAAAAATTATTTTTGCGGACATATTAAATTCCTCTTTGTTGCGTTTGGTAACCTAATATGTCGGCACGCGTGTCACTTTTTAAAACGTGCAATTCGAACTACTAAAGTTTAAGAGAGTACAAGGTTATGGTATATTAATAATATATCTGTATACTTTTATTATTTTCTATTACTTTAACTTGATGGAATTTAATTTTGAAGTCAGTTTAGTTAATTTTCAGCATTTTCCTTTTTGAGTCAATCTTGCACAACTGACAGTCAGACAGTATGTAAACAAATTAACTGTTTTTAGTGCAAGTAACAGACAGGCATTAATTTTAGTTGGATTTTCAAATTCTGCATCCAATTCTAAGTATATTTGGAACGTTTCATTGAAAGACTTGCTCAACTTCTAGTAGAAAAAAATTATTTTTGCGGGCATATTAAATTCCTCTTTGCGTTTGGAAATCCAAAATGTCAACACGCGTATGTGTACAAAATTAACTGTTTTTACTGTTCGAGATTTTCCATTCTGCAAAAGAAACGTTTATTATTATTTAAAATGAATCTAATAGCAACCATACATCTTCTTCTTCTTCTTCTTCAGCATTCCGAGCCATTGAGGTTCTTTGCTGCAAATACAATCTGTCTCCATTCGTCTCTCTGGTGGACCTTCTCTTGCCAGTCGTTGATTCCAAGTGCTTGTAGGTCTGTATGTATATTATCTCTCCACCGCCTTCTTGGTCTACCTCGGGGTCTACGGTCATTTATTTCCTGGCAACCATACATCACAGCAATAATTTTCTAAATTTACTAATTAGATAATGTTGCATGATATGTAAACAGGATTTAACCCGTTAACTTATAGCATCATTCTGCATAATCCAAGATATTACTTGCCAGGGTTTAAAGCTAATATAAAGAATACACTTGGTAATTAATTAATATAATATCTAATTGACAGCCATTTTTATATGCCAATTAGATTACGTTGCATACTATCTAAACAGGAGGATATCCTATCCGTTAAGAGTATATCATCATTCCGCATAATACAAGATACAACTTGCCAGGGTTTAAAGCTAATATAAAGAATGCACATGGTAATTAATAAAAATAACTAATTGGTAGCCATTTTTGTAAGCTAATTAGATAACGTTACATCACATGTAAAAATAGATTACATGAAGTTAGGCTTCGATACACCGATCGCAATGATGTATGGTTGCTAGAACGTTCGTTTAAAAATAAACAAGCTACACTTATAAGAACATAAATTTTGATAACTTCTGCTATGACCTTGACTCTGACACGAAAAAAAGATGCCCAAAAGAGATCTTTTGTCTTTCTGTCACTGTGTTTACGATCAGGACACTCAAAGAAAAGATGCATATCTTTGCTTCTAATTGACATACATGCATCATCTTGGTACCGTTAGATTCGGTTTCTCAAGGCCTATCTTTCGGTGGTGGTCTCATTAGTAAATACTCAAATTTCAAATATGATGGGGCATGCTATATTACTATATATATATATATATACTAGCTGACCCGGCCCGGCTTCGCCCAGGCCCTGGAGGGGATCTATCTATCTATCAGTCTGTCTGTCTGCTTGTTTGTCTGTCTGGCTGACCCGGCCCGGCTTCACCCAGTCCCTGGTGGGGAGCATCTCATTTAATTCATATAAGTAGTCATATAAGCTCTCCCGTTCCCGACTATCTGTCTGTCTGTCTATCTGACCGGGCCCGGCTTCACCCAGTCCCTGGTGGGGAGCATCTAATTTAATTCATATACGTAGTCATATAAGCTCTCCCGTTCCCGACTATCTGTTTGTCTGTCTGTCCCGGCCCGGCTTCACCCAGTCCCTGGTGGGGAGCATCTAATTTAATTCATATACGTAGTCATATAAGCTCTCCCGTTCCCGACTGTCTGTCTGTCTATCTGTCTGTCTGTCCCGGCCCGGCTTCACCCAGTCCCTGGTGGGGAGCATCTAATTTAATTCATATAAGTAGTCATATAAGCTCTCCCGTTCCCGACTGTCTGTCTGTCTATCTGTCTGACCGGCGTGGTTTCGCCCAGCTCTTGGCGCACAGTAACTTAAAAGAATGTCCTTCCACACACCATTCAATGAAAACTGTAGAAAAAGATGGGTTACAATGTTATGCATTATGCATTATTTTTATGAAAACTTTGAAAATGCCTTAAAGATTATATCATTATTTATTATAACTCATATGCCTGAAAATAACTATAGACAAAGAGTTTAACAATAGTGCAAGTAAGTCCAACAATATGACTATAAAGTATATAGAAATGTTATTAAAAGTTATGCCCCTTGAAATAACTTTTCTAGAGTGAAGTCCCCCTGCTATATAGACATTATATAATGAAAATGGAAAAGTAAATGTTATTAAATAAGTCGAAGATTTTACATTAAGAAATTATTATAGTCGGTTGCAAATGAATGAAAGGAAGACGTGTAGAAAATTTCATCTCAATCGGATGTACCGTTATCGAACGCATCCAATACCCACAAACAAACATACACTCTGTTTTATAGATATAGATAACATATATATATATATATATATATATATATATATATATATATATATATATATATATATATATATATATATATATATATATATAACATATATATATATATATATATATATATATATATATATATATATATATATATATATATATATATATTATATATACACACACACACACATATATATATATATATATAGGGTGTTCCATCGTGCCATTACCCGAAGTAAAAACAAAATTCATGTACGGAGTCGTCCCGCCATTGAAAATGTAGTCCCGGAAAACGCTGTCTAATTTACCATGCATTCTTTCGACGTCATTCATTCATTAAAATCTCACGTGACAGTAACACACGTCATCCGGGGTCTTCCAGGAAAGGTATGCCTAATATTCCGCGCACAGCGATTGGTTGACATCATCGTGACCTTTTCTATAAATAACATTATATTTCATACTTACCGTATTTTATTGTTTGTTTGGTGTTCTCATCATTCATCATTGGCACCTTGCCGTCTTGACAGACGATAGTTTGTGCTCTAAAAGGCATAATAACTTTTAACTATGGCGGTAGCGAGTGTGACTGATAAGGCCAATTTGCGCTGTAAATGTCCGTTCACAGTGGGTGCATGTGAACACGTGGTCATTTCCACCATCATGCACCATCCTCTCCATAGCACAAAGCCTGGGCTAAAATATAGAGATCATGTGTTGCCCATGCAGCATGATCCCTCTCTCGGCCTGCCTAGTTCACTCCAGAGGAAAGGTAACACCCCTACATCTGGAACAAGACAAGCTGCAGAAGCTGCCGGATCAGCAAAGCAATGCTCTAACTGTCCGCCTGTCGGAGCTTCGATCCTAGACCAGTCGCCTAGACTAAGTCGAAGTAAATCAATTATAGATGTATTTTTAAATTCTGCATACAATTTAAAATATATCTGGAAAGTTTCATTGCTTTATAATCACCATCGGGTGATGTAAACAACATTTCTGCGTAGATGTGTTTTTTGCTCTTTGCGCTTATATATCGGAATGGCATGTGCACTTTGTAACACTATTCTGGTGTTCTAAATCGAAGTAAGTCAATTATAGATGTATTTTTTAATTCTGCATACAATTTAAAATATATATGGAAAGTTTCATCGCTGTTATAGCTTCATCTGTGGATGAAAAACAACATTTTATGCAAAGCGTGTCTTTGTGAATGGAGTAATGCAAATGGCATGCTCCATGGCGACTGCGCATGCGCACATCGATCGAAGTGGCATGTAATTTATACTTACTGTAATTAATTTTTTTTTGGTGTTCTAAGTCGAAGTAAGTCAATTATAGATGTATTTTTAAATTCTGCATACAATTTAAAATATATCTGGAAAGTTTCATTGCTTTATAATCACCATCGGGTGATGTAAACAACATTTCTGCGAAGATGTGTTTTTTGCTCTTTGCGCTTATATATCAGAATGGCATGTGCACTTTGTAACACTATTCTGGTGTTCCATATAGGAGTAATTCAATTATAGATGTATTTTTGAATTCTGCATATAATTTTAAATATATCTGGAAAGTTTCATCGCTGGTGTAGCTTCAGCTGTGGATGATAAAGAACATTTTCAGCGAAGCGTGTTTTTGTGAATGGGTAAACGCATGGCCATGGGCCATAGCGACTGCGCATATCGATCGCTATGGCATGTTACACTTTCACTTTTCAACACTCAAAATGTGCAATTTGAACAACTAAAGTTAAAGAGAACACAAGTTTAATGATTATTAATAACTTATTTGTATATTTGTGCTATCTTTTAATCATTTAACATGACGGAACATATTTTTGAAGTCAGTTTTCATAATCCGTCTATGACCCGTGTTGGTTGAGACCAACCTCGCGTGCAAGGAAAAATGAAAACGGCAAGCTGAACCGTAAATAATGTTTTTCTGGCGCTTTCAATAGAAAACCATCACTTGTAGATGGATCTTCGAATTCTGCATCAGATTTTTCAGACATTTGGAAAGTTTCATCGCTAACTTGCTTTAATTGTGGGTAAAAAAACAGGCGAAAATGTTACGATCAGCAAACCCAAAACGGCGTCTTTACTATATAAATATCTTTGCAGAACAAGCATTGTGTGCTCGTTAGCGTAAGTCGTAAGCAGCCCGCCTGTCACGCGGGAGGTCGGGGTTCTGTTCCCGGCTGGTCATGTATTTTTTTTTTTTAATTTTTCACAAAATTATTAGGTGATATAATAGAAACTTTTAAACATTACGAAGTAAAATATTATACAGAACTAAGAAACTGGAAGTTTGTGAATAAAGTGTGCTCTATGGATCTGTGCAAGCTACCGACTGCCGGGGAGCAAGCAGCGGAATTATCGGAATCGATGAATCCAATAGATGTCTTTGTTTAATGTGAATTTTAATTGCCATATAAAATGTCGCCCCGGAATCAGCAAAGTTTCATCGCTAAACTTGCTCGAATTGTGGTTGAAAAACAGATTTTCTGCGAAGATGTGACTTTGTGAATTGGAAACCCACGGGTCATGACGGCCACCGCATATGATATCGATTGTGATTGCGCTAGACTTTTCAACACATAAAACGTGTGATTTGACCTACAAAAGTTAAATAGAACACAAGTTTAAAGATTATTAATAATTAATTTGTATACTTGTACTATTTTGTAATCATTTAACATGACGGAACATATTTTTGAAGTCAGTTTTCATATGACCGTTTGAGACAATCTCGCACGCATAGACGCGCAGACACTAGCGGGTGTCGCTGATTGGAGGAAAGGGACACATTAGAGAGCTCTCTTTACGGATGAATAGGATGAAAAATCGCAACTCGTCTCACCTTCACAAAGATGTGAATATCTTCACTTATAAGTGACATACAGGCATCATTGAGGTACCATTCGATTTTGAATTTCAAGGCCTATCTACTGTGGCAGTCTCATTTGTAAATACTCAAAATTAAATTGATGATAGGGCTCGCTAATATATATATATATATATATATATATATATATATATATATATATATATATATATATATATATATATATAGCGTGTAATAGAAGTTTCTTGTTATTACCGTACCTTTATATACAGAATTATTTATTGATTTGTTTTTCTATTTGTAATTTGTTAATCACGATTAACTCACGTTTAATTGTTTTCAAAATTAAAATTTCACTTTTTAAACTGATTAAGGATTTACGTGGTGTGTCGATACCTGTGGGCACTACACCTGTGCCAGTATTTGCCTGGTGCACTAATGAATAAATCCTATCAATATTTAAAACGACACTCTGAAACATGAGGGAGGCAATATTTAACACTTAATTATAAATATACCGGTCTGTTCATCCCGTACAACGCCAGATCTCTCTGGGACATTCGCCATTTTACTACCGGTTCGGCGCTACAAAAGGACTGTACTGCTGCGACTAATTGATACCTCTCTCTCACTCGCCGAAAAGTTAGTGGAATGTCCTTTACATGACGTCGCGGTTAACCCCAACATTCTGGCTGTTTGTTATATAGTAGACAATGTTTACGTTCAGTAGTTTGCCATTTGTTTCTGAACGACCGACGCCAATACTATCGAAATCAACGCAAGACGGTCTGCTTCTAAATCGTCCGTCGATGATTTCGAACCGTCGACTCGGGATGTCGAGGGAATACGAAACGGCAGTGAAACGCGTTCACTACCAAGCGAAAGATGTCCATTGCCACCCGCAAACTCTTCTCCAACTACAGAGGTACTTGTAATTTACGTCCGCACGTCAAGGACGAGAATTCAACATTTAAGTCCAGCTGACCATCATGCGGAATGAATCCACTGCGCCGCGGATTTAAAAAAAAATTGTTTATGATATTTCTGCATGCACCGCTATACCTCATGAATATTGAATTTTAGAATCGTCATCACTGTACTCGAGACATATTCACACAAGGCCCGTCCCTCTTTTTTCCAATCCCCCGTCATACGTCACCAGTAACGTTTCTCTCCGTCTACCCCTTCTACCCCCAATCTGTCCAATTGTCAAGATGTTTTCTAATATCTTTTTTTAATATTACGTGATCAATAAACATTGTCTTTTTCTTGTGTGGGTAGGCTTTCTAATTTTGATGCATGAGTAGTGGCGTATTTGGCCTGTTCTTTTCGATTTGCAACCTCCGAGGGATTTTAAATGTGCCCAGCGTGACATCCTCAACAGAAACTACAGAGGGGAATTGAAGCGAAAACAACTAATATTAAAAAGATTAAGCAAGTAAGAATAAATACGCACAAACACTCCAAACATGTCCGACGTTTCTGTTATAATAACCTTTCTCAAGAACAAGACATAAACAATTAATACAATTATTATATATAATAACATGCAAAACATGAACTATTAAGCATAAAGAGATGCTGAAGCGCTTTGTGTTATCCAAAGGAGAAGTAAAGAATAGACTAGGACTATGGACCTCCGGTGCATGTTGTAAAAGACGAATAAAGATGGTTGGTCTGAGACTGGCTATTTCACACAGTGTCGTTGTTGTTTGTCCATCAAGAATGATGATGACCATTCATTTCATCCAGCTGATGAGGCCTATTTTGGCTCGAAATGTTCTTCGACAATGTGGACAAAGAATGCTTGACGTTTCTGGAGGAGGATTTTCTGCAGTGGTTTTTCTGTTCTGTCTTTTCTTCACAGCTCTTGCAGTCCTGGTTGCCTCACAAGTGACCGCACCCTTGCGTAATGATACACGCCACGAATATCGATCTCCGACTGCAGTCTCCCAGGTGTCATGATGAATTCCAAAAGCATTCAGTGAGATATTCAGAGTGTCTTTAAAGCGTTTTCTCTGGCCGCATTGTTGCTGTTGTTTTTTTTTTTTCACACAGCAGAAAAGAATCAGATAACATCCAACCAATCATGAACTGGCCTACACAGATTTAGGCTTGTGTGGTCGGGGGATTATACACCACTAGAAGTCTCAAGGGCAAGAGAACAAGAGGGAAAAAGTAGATGTAATCTTCTTCGATCGAACAACTTTTCTTGTACAGGAAGAAATTGCGTTGTGCCTGTTTACAACAGAGCTGCATTATTTGTACCTTTCAGCCGACCATTTAACTTGCTGTTCATGAGAAAACAGTAAGTTAAGGGTTAGGTAATATAACTAAATTACCAACTAACAATTTACCACAACAAGCAATGGTGTACGCCGGGCTCCCTGGCCGAGGTAGCAGCTTTCTCCGTAACCACGAATACTCTCGTGGTTGACGTGAGCGCACGAGAATTAGAAGCGGTTCGATTGGCGCCAGTGACTTATGAGAGTATGAAGCGGGTCGCTCAGAAAGTCGTGGGCTGATGAGCGTAATCTAGCCTAGGAATCAACATACAGCTGAAAGATGCTGATGTTGACCGCAATATCCTGAAACAGGATGGAGACGCGGGGAAAAAAGTAATGATGTACAGACCAAATGGAAGCAGAAGAAGGGGCCAGCGACGTAAACGATAGGCAAAGGGAATACCAGTCCATTGGAATCTCGATACATAAGGCTCATAAACGGGCACTCTCCCGGTGTTTATGCTTCACCTTGACACCGCAAGGTACAAAAGGAACAAGATGAGATGATGAGCCGACACATTCGACATCTTCGGGCATTTATTTACGCTCCGAGTGTTTCGTAGGACGTTCCGGTCTCATATGTGCGACATCATAATCGTCACTCCATCTAAAGGCGTTTTCAACAACAGGCCCTTCCAAATCAACCGCATGCAAGCCGGTCATCCCTCATTTAATTAAATTCGATTTCACCATTACCCCTACCCCGTTCAACCTCAGGGAGAAGTCATAGTAGGGTCCATCACCGGCTCAGAATGATAGTCCTGTGACTAGACAGCCACCAAAGCAGCTGGATATGGTTTTACCCTCACAGTCCTGTCAATCCGAAGGTGATTGCTGTCCACATGGGGTAATGGACAGCATACTTCATTGGAAAGCAGGAACAGACCATGATCATTCCCCAACCTAGGAGACTTCCATAAGTACATAGCTGATACACGATGCCACGGTATAGGATTCACCCAAGGAATTGTCACGTCATGCACATTGTTGCGTAACCTCATTTCGTATACTGAGCCTCCCATTCACCAGTCTACACTTTCGGAGACCAAAAACGACGCAGTCCGTAGATGACCAAATTATGCCATTCAGGGCGGCCTCCGCAGAAAGAAAAAATTCCTCCGCTTTTAGTGGTAACTAACCGGTCACATTCTGACGTCACAATTAGTGTCCGTCGCAGCAACAATGGCGCGCGTGACTGTAAAGGTGGTGATTGACGCCATTAAAGATGCTGAGGTGCATAAGAATTTTGGCGCCACCAGACAGGACATCATAAGGGAAGTCCGACGGAGGTTTCCCTCTGCCTCCCGGCAGGAGGTGGCAAGGAAAGTAAAACTCGTGATTCAACGAGGAGTCAACAATAGGCAGATCATCCGCCAAGATCGTGCGGTTCGCTACCATGTTGGTGTTCAGAAGGCACAACGAGCGGCCAACAACGGACATCCTCTGCCCAGAGAGCAGAAACGGCGCAACAAGAAAAGGCAGTAGGTAAGTCAGTCATTATTCTATAATTATGTTTTGTAAAACTGCATTACTTCGTGTGCTGATTATGAACTGGTTACAGCTTAATAATGCCTCTCAGCAGACGTGAGCAGACGTGAAATTCCAGCACATCATGCTGGTGTCTGGGCTTGGAGAGGGGTAACAGAACTCTACACCAACCTCACTCTAATACAGTGGTTCTCAACCTTTTTTGGCCCGTTCCCCCCTTCACCATATTTTTAGAACGTCATTACCCCCTTTCGTATTTCCTCCCTAAAAATTTTCCCCTGCCCCTACACAGTATACGTAATAACTGAAACTAAATTTAATAGCACATACTAAAACATCTCTAGACATGTACATAAAAAGTGATTTGTGGATCTACTTACGTTATAAAATGAATTTCAGAAGGGTAATACGTACAGAACCGTAAAGTATGAAGGGAAAAACAATATAAGGTAACCGGTTCTTGTATTAATGCAATCTAGAAATAATCTTAATTCCCCCCCCCCCCCCCCAGAAACCCTAAAATTCCCCCCTGGGGGAGAATTCCCCACCGGTTGAGAACCACTGCTCTAATAGATGCAAACCCTCTCAGGCCTTAAACAACCTAAATGTCAATGCATCGGACTTAAGTAAAACCTTAGTCTTCTAGAATATTCACAACTAACCAAATGTTAGTTGCATATCCTTTACAGGACGTCACAGTCAACCCCAGCATTTTTTGGCTGTTTGTGATTTCTTGGCAAGTTTATGTTCAATAGTTTGCAGTTGCTTTCTGAACGACCAACACCCATACCATCTTCATAAAAAACCAACGCAATGCGGTCTGCTGCCAAATCGCTCGCAGCTGTGTTCCGTAAAGGGTATGCAGGATTACTAACTGCGTCCAGAATCCCTTCGCCACAGAGAACAACCATTACAATATTCAATGCAAGTCTGCATGCTCAAATGGGTAAGAACGTGTGTTTTTAAACATCAGTTGTGCTGATGCCGAGAAATTATAACATGTAAAAGTTGCCAAGAAATCACAAAGGGCCAAATAATTCTGGGGTTGACTGATATCCTGTACAGGATATTCAACTAACTTTAAGAGTATCTATTTATTGTTTGTGTGCTGATGAAGGCTCTAGCCACAACATCCATTTTGTCAGTCAGCAATGGCAAACTACTGAGCGTAATCTTGCCAAGAAATCAACATACAGCTGAAAGATGCTGGTGTTGACAGCAATGTCCTGCAAAGGATATGCGGAAAAAAAGTTGCATTAGTATCAGCCAACTCTGTGGCAAAGAAGTTACGGACACAATTTGCAATCCTGCATACCACGTTCGAAAGACAGCTGTGGGCGATTTGGCTACAGACCACCTTGCATTGGTTTTCATACAATGGTATAAATTCTGGTCATTCAGAAAGCAATGGCAAATTATAACATGTAAAAGTTGCCAAGAAATCACAAAGGGCCAAATAATTCTGGGTTGACTGATATCCTGTACAGGATATTCAACTAACTTTAAGAGTATCTATTTATTGTTTGTGTGCTGATGAAGGCTCTAGCCACAACATCCATTTTGTCAGTCAGCAATGGCAAACTACTGAGCGTAATCTTGCCAAGAAATCAACATACAGCTGAAAGATGCTGGTGTTGACAGCGATGTCCTGCAAAGGATATGCGGAAAAAAAGTTGCATTAGTATCAGCCAACTCTGTGGCAAAGAGGTTACGGACACAATTTGCAATCCTGCATACCACGTTCGAAAGACAGCTGTGGGCGATTTGGCTACAGACCACCTTGCATTGGTTTTCATACAATGGTATAAATTCTGGTCATTCAGAAAGCAATGGCAAATTATAACATGTAAAAGTTGCCAAGAAATCACAAAGGGCCAAATAATTCTGGGGTTGACTGATATCCTGTACAGGATATTCAACTAACTTTAAGAGTATCTATTTATTGTTTGTGTGCTGATGAAGGCTCTAGCCACAACATCCATTTTGTCAGTCAGCAATGGCAAACTACTGAGCGTAATCTTGCCAAGAAATCAACATACAGCTGAAAGATGCTGGTGTTGACAGCGATGTCCTGCAAAGGATATGCGGAAAAAAAGTTGCATTAGTATCAGCCAACTCTGTGGCAAAGAGGTTACGGACACAATTTGCAATCCTGCATACTACGTTCGAAAGACAGCTGTGGGCGATTTGGCTACAGACCACCTTGCATTGGTTTTCATACAATGGTATAAATTCTGGTCATTCAGAAAGCAATGGCAAATTATAACATGTAAAAGTTGCCAAGAAATCACAAAGGGCCAAATAATTCTGGGGTTGACTGATATCCTGTACAGGATATTCAACTAACTTTAAGAGTATCTATTTATTGTTTGTGTGCTGATGAAGGCTCTAGCCACAACATCCATTTTGTCAGTCAGCAATGGCAAACTACTGAGCGTAATCTTGCCAAGAAATCAACATACAGCTGAAAGATGCTGGTGTTGACAGCGATGTCCTGCAAAGGATATGCGGAAAAAAAGTTGCATTAGTATCAGCCAACTCTGTGGCAAAGAGGTTACGGACACAATTTTGCAATCCTGCATACCACGTTCGAAAGACAGCTGTGGGCGATTTGGCTACAGACCACCTTGCATTGGTTTTCATACAATGGTATAAATTCTGGTCATTCAGAAAGCAATGGCAAATTATAACATGTAAAAGTTGCCAAGAAAATCACAAAGGGCCAAATAATTCTGGGGTTGACTGATATCCTGTACAGGATATTCAACTAACTTTAAGAGTATCTATTTATTGTTTGTGTGCTGATGAAGGCTCTAGCCACAACATCCATTTTGTCAGTCAGCAATGGCAAACTACTGAGCGTAATCTTGCCAAGAAATCAACATACAGCTGAAAGATGCTGGTGTTGACAAGCGATGTCCTGCAAAGGATATGCGGAAAAAAAGTTGCATTAGTATCAGCCAAACTCTGTGGCAAAGAGGTTACGGACACAATTTGCAATCCTGCATACCACGTTCGAAAGACAGCTGTGGGCGAATTTGGCTACAGACCACCTTGCATTGGTTTTCATACAATGGTATAAATTCTGGTCATTCAGAAAGCAATGGCAAATTATAACATGTAAAAGTTGCCAAGAAATCACAAAGGGCCAAATAATTCTGGGGTTGACTGATATCCTGTACAGGATATTCAACTAACTTTAAGAGTATCTATTTATTGTTTGTGTGCTGATGAAGGCTCTAGCCACAACATCCATTTTGTCAGTCAGCAATGGCAAACTACTGAGCGTAATCTTGCCAAGAAATCAACATACAGCTGAAAGATGCTGGTGTTGACAGCGATGTCCTGCAAAGGATATGCGGAAAAAAAGTTGCATTAGTATCAGCCAACTCTGTGGCAAAGAGGTTACGGACACAATTTGCAATCCTGCATACCACGTTCGAAAGACAGCTGTGGGCGATTTGGCTACAGACCACCTTGCATTGGTTTTCATACAATGGTATAAATTCTGGTCATTCAGAAAGCAATGGCAAATTATAACATGTAAAAGTTGCCAAGAAATTGTCACAGTGTGAACAGAGATTAACAAGCCAGTGATCAAGTCAAAATGGTTTATTCTTTCATTGATGACAATACGCCCGTTTACATCTCAAGGGTCTGCTGTTCACTCCTATCTAAGGCCGGATCTTAACTGCTCTTGCCAACTCAATACGTCACGATTGAGCATCTCCCACCCCTTTCAGTCTCAATGCTCAATCGTGCTGTATCTGTGTTTCCCACTAGATCCTAATAATACCCAATACTGTTACACCTCCCCATGTTAATTAAAGAATTTTCCTTTTAAAGGAAAAATCTTTACTCCTAATCCCCTTACTCTATTCCCTCCTTTTCCTTATCTCTCACAATTCCTCTAATCCTCCCCAAACCAACTCCAATTTAATTAAACATTCTATTTCTTTAACTCTTTCCCCAGCTATATAGTCAACCCACTTCTTCTTCGTTCTTGGTCCTTCAACCAAACATAACATATTTACATATAACATTTCAAATTCAACTTTATATAATACATCATAACATCATAACACGTCTTCTTAAATACTCCTTCTCCACTTCAATAAGCAATCCGCTTTCTACTTCAAACGCTGATACCAACTCCTTATTCTTATCACCAACACTACTAATTCCCCACTTTCAACTAACCCGAAATCACTTTCACACAATAGGAAGACAAAGAATCGGTGGCCACCGGAATTTAAAAGAAGCAATAGAACTCTTCCATACAAAAACCACACTCAGCTACATCACACACCCCCTTTTCCAAACCATACTCCTTTACCCTCCTATGTCATTTGAGATTTTATGTAATAAAGTCTAAAAACCACACTCAGCTACATCACACACCTTTACCACTCATTATGGTAAACGTTTACGCTGCTATCTACAGCTTCAAATACATTATCCACATCCCACTGTCTATATACAGACACTACTACTTAAGCTCAACCTCATATTGTAATGTTAACCACAAAACACATCCCAAATACACAAGTATAAAGGTCTATTATCCCTTAAGACCTCTTCCAACATTATGCACCTCACCTCACATAACTATATCTCACTCAGAACCTCTCTTAATGTCCATTTCTCCTTCTCTTATGCCGTTATCAACAGCAACCTAGTAATCATGAAATCTCCCCACAACATCGTAACCTGACCACTACCCTAGCAACCCACTTATTATTCTATCTCTGAAGCTTAACACACCCAAAGGGATAAACACTTACATCCTGCCCAGGCCATGTAACCCAATGCCTCTCTAAAATCTTCTACCTCTCAATTTATAATTCAAGCCGTAAGCCACAGCAGCAAAAATAACCACTCATGTCTGTGACTGCTTGCAATCAACTTTATCTCATTCCCTTTATTACTGACCTACAAACACTCCATGTCCTTATGTCTCCCCTATGTTCAATTCTCATTTACACCCCTTTTTTTTATTGTACTGTTATCCACAGTGTCTAGTCAAACATGGATCCAATTCATGTTTACTCTTTGTCTGGGGTAATTTTCTTATTCTTCTATAACCCCGCAATCTCGTGTATATCATGGTTCTTCTGAACCCCCGGAAACTATGTTCAAAACTTTTCTCAGCTTTACCCCACTGAATATATTCATTAATCTTTTCTTCTCCCATGTGGTTTCTAATCCCATATTTTTCTAATTTATGCTCTAAACTTTCCCATAACCATTTTACTTATGTAGTAAGCTCGTCTTATGCTTCCAGCACTTCATAACTATATCAAGTTCTCTACGCTGATTATCACAGCGACAAAATATCCATGAACTTATGTGTCTCTCTATTAGCTCACAGTAGTTTATTATAACTTTCCGAACGAAGGGTCCTAATTAAAGCCCCCTGTATTGTCTTTATTCTCGACAAAACCCTGTAATTTAAACATAACTTAATTAACTACTATTTAACACACAAAACAGCGAAATAAAATCACAACAGGACATCAAAACCCCCCCCCCCCCCCCCCCCCCAAATTTTTTTTATAACAATCATTTATGTTTCCCCTCAACTCAACTAAAGGTATGATGATGATAATGGTGATGATGATACAACATACATCCTATTCTATTGTTACCTAATACTACTGGTCTCTTTTACGGACCAGTAGTTTACAGATGAAAATCTAAGGACACAATATCCCTACTCTAAAATAATTACAATCAATTTTACAGGACCAAATCAAGCAAAATAAAGTTTATATATATGAGGCATTGTAAGCTCAATTACAATAAATACAACTGTCTTCTCGCTAAAGGGAAGGTTTTCAAAAAAAAATATAATTCTCTTAGAATTAACCACGTAAGGTGACCCATCAACATTGGCCTCCTCTGCTAACCAACGTAACACCTATCTATTTAGCCAAGTCAAAACAACTTATCACCAAGCATTAATGCCAAAATACGTATATACATATATACAAATATATATCTGTTATCTACAGACCATTATAATGCGGAACCATACTTGTTCCCCTCCAAGCAAAATCACTACTCAACAACTGACCGTTCCTTTTTCTGGAAGTCAAACATTGATTATCTCCCCTCTTAATACATCATCACCTCTAAAATGTCCTTTTTAAGCCAGCACTGTAAACTACAAGTCGACCACTTTTATTCTATTATGTGGGGATTATTCCAATGTCATCTCAATGTACCAGCCGTCAATAGAAACTGTACCTGTGGCTCGACACACCAATTGTTTCCCTTGGCTTTGTACCAAACTTCTTAATCACTACTGTTAACTACAGTATCTTCACTCTCCTACGTCCAACAAAACTTTGTCTATTTACTATAGACTTATTACCAATACATCTACTTCCTGTCCTGATAACTAATTCAACTTTTAAATTTCTCGTCTATCCGAAGCAATTAATATTTCATTCTTTTGCATCAGTACTTTCTGTATCTCAGCACCATTACCTCAAGTCTCTCCTATCCTTTTCACATCGTGACGACAATCCAACCAATCACTTTTATCGGAACACTTTTTCTAACATTCATTTACCTCATCTTGTTTACCTTCGTATCTTTCACTCCTATTTACCGGGATTCTTTCAGAACAGCAACTCACGTTAGTATATACAACGGACCTCATTTTTCTCGTTTCTCCGTATTAGGCACTCCTGCTTTGACATGTTCCTGTCAAGAATACTAAAGATGTTTTATGAAACGTCAGTCACAATATTAACTCTCTTTCCGACAAGCTGTCATACGGCTTCTATAATTTCCTTCCAAGATCACACATTCCAAACAAAAGACATCACACTTTAGCACAAACAAAACAGGGGCGACGACTATAGCTAAAGAAGAACAACTAACAACAACTCAGCTAACCGAAACGAAACAATTGCTATTGATAACAGGTGTAACAAGGCTATTCAATTCTCTGGAGTTATCAATCACTCTTCTCATATTCACACGGACAATGATACACAACTTCGCTCTCATCTCACGATTACTTTTGCACCATGATAATCTAACATTCCAGCAATCATTCACCACATATCAACACGTATTGATCTCCTTAAAAAAAAACATTGACACCAGACATATCAACGCCACTCTTACATTTTATCTATGTACTTTCACTTAGGCGACGTCATCACACCTCTCTCCTACTTCCTTCCTCACGACGAACACCTGTCTGACTACAGTTATACTCACGTATGAACACCGCACAACTAGACGAATTATCTCTACATCTATACGAAGGTCAGACCCTATACATGACAATCTCGCAACTTATATTGTTTTCACAGCACTATTTACTATCTCTTCAAAACAAACCTCATTCCAACAGATCCCTAATCTCGTAACTATCATTCTATACTTCTCCACACACAACCCCTTTCTTCTTTCTCCGCAAGTACGATGTAACTCGTATTTTTCAAGCATCCACTTCTACAGTCTATTACTTTTATTCTCACGTTCAACTGGCTATTTTACACACAGGATACTCAGTACCTCCTCAATCTATATCTCCTCACCAGACATTCTCGGTTCATCTGTCAACAATACTATTCTTTCTTCCCAAACCAACAAACAAAACTATCTCGGACATCACGTCACAGCTCTGAGTCGAAGCATTTCTAATACGAACATTCACCCTCTACTAACTCTATGCTGTATCTACTCTATTTTAGTCATATAGTGTGTCCAAGTTGAACACTTCACTGTCTCTCAATACATTAACCCGTCTTTCACTTATAATGTCATCTTCACTATCTGTTGTCAAGTTACTAAAGTACTCAGGTCTTAAGGTCCTAAGGTCTTCTATTTTACTTAAGTCACTTTCTGTCGTAGAATAAATTCCCGCTAACTGTCTACCACTATTCTTTTTCTTAAATGAGTTCTTTCTATTTCCTTTATTTGCGTCAGTCTGTTCACTGTTTCCTGTATATCTTATGTAACGTTTATACCTTCCCATCTCGTCTTCAGATGACACACTAATAATAGTCCCTTCATCAGACTCATTATAATTTACTGCAAACACGTCGGCACTATTCCCATAGTCATCTTTAAAACGTCTGGCTTTCTTTCTCTTTCTCGGTCTTCGTCCCTTAACTTTCCCTACATAGTCACTAACCAAAACTCTGTCCGTCTGTCCACCAGTCACTATTCTGTATGAGGGAACAACACTCCTCAATTCAGGATCTGCCCGTAGTGCAACACTCTCATTCTCCGAATCCTCAGTAATTATATCTGTTTCAGCATCACTATCATATTCGGCTGTAGGAATATCTTCTCCGTAGCCTGAACTCTGACAGCTAATATTCCTACACCATTTGGGAATTAGTTTCCTGTCTATAGCTGAGGAATTTGACATGGTAGTACCTCTATTAACTATCATACTTTCTTCAATACTCTTCTTCTTTCTTTCGTCCTTGGTTTTCATCTGTCTATCTTTCTTAACTTCAACCTTGTCTCTCTTAGTCAAATGCGTTGATTTTGCCTGAGTTTCTATTAAGTCAGTTTGACTTCCCTTTGTTATTTTGCTGGCTGGTTGTACCTGAACCTTTTTTTCTACTGTATCTACCTGAGTCTGTGTACTACTTTCTATCTTATTACCTGTCTGCGTCTGTGTCTCTCTATTTCTTTCTTTACTAATACTGTCGTCTTCTTTTCCTGTCCACTAGTCACATTCGCACCACTATAGGACTAGTTTGTATTTTATTTACAGGTTCAACTCTGTCTCTTACACCTGAGTTTAGATATTGTCTTTGTCTTTTTTCAAACCATTCGTCACGCTTTTTTCTAGCGCTTACAGTATAGGATGGCCAACTCCTATAACAGTCTTTCTCATGCCCATTTCTGTATCTCTGATCATTATACCAGCTCCTAACCCTAGTCATCTTTGGATTTTCATAAATGCTTCTATACTGCCCTCTATTTTCATTAACTAGTGGCTGTCCTTGGTTATTCTTGTTGTTCCTTTTTATCTCAATACCTCCTCTTACATTACTCTGTAACCAGTGTACAAAACATTCTACCTCGCTGACTGCCTCCTTTAACTCTCCTAACCATGCGGTCACGCGTCCTAAGTCTCTGCTCAGGTACATTTTTACTCTTTATGCTATCTCAGCCGAAATAATTCTCAACTGTGTCGTATGAATCTGCTCTGCTGAAATATTCCTAAACAGAGCTAAACCTGTGCTAAGGTGTCCTGTTCCGCCATGCTGAAAAAATACTAAAACAAAGCAAGCAAAGAACTACACAATTTCAATTTCTTAATTTTTAAAGAGCACAATTCCCTTATTTTGTAAAATCGTTCAGTTAATTACTATGTTCATATAATACAGAATTTTACCCTGAATCTGTTTCGTTGTTCAAGGAATCACTTTCTTCGACTCGCCGACATATTCGAACACCCGGAGCCTGCATCAGCTGTCCATCAGTCGCGGAATTCAGGTAGCTGAGTTTAGGTAGCGGAGTTTAGGTAGCGGGGTTTAGGTAGCGGAGTTTAGGTAGCCTGTCTCTTCCTCTCAGGTCACTTCTCATGGGCTGCCGGAAAATTTTCAACCCCTGGTTGGGTCCCGACCAGCTTGTTAGTCTTTGCTTTCACCCCGGGTGGGGTACATCATCGATGTCTTGATAGGGTCTTAGTAATAACGAGGCCCCAAAAAATTATCAGGATCAGCCGAGGCCCAGTGATAATTGACTGTTTCAAGAACTTACGGCCCGATCAACGAATTAACGAAGCTGTCCTGACAATTTATGATTAGCTCCTTAACTTTGAGCCTGGAAGAGTTCTTGACTTTTTTTTCTCTGAACTACAATGTTCAACTTGAATTGCTGGTTTGCCCAAACTCTCAGGATAGGATCACTCCTGGTCAATCAGAACGATGTAAGGCAGCGGCTTTGATGGCTCTTGAAACGTAAAAATTCAGGCACCGTCCATGTTAAGCCTGTTGCTAACAATCAAACTGCAGAACGGCGGCCATAACAAACTTCCTGCACTGCGAACTCTGCAAAACGGCTGGTATAACAAGCTTCCTGTCGCTACTTTGATTGTTATCTGAAGTCTTAAAAAAGACTTACAAAGGACCACTCCTGGGCGAGCTTTTGGCCTCTGTATTCAGATATAACTACCATTTACAATTTAGTGGCCATCTTTTGGTGCGCTTGTTATCAGGTTCAGTAATTGTTCTCTAACGTGCCGCTAGTATTTTTTTGTTTAGTTCTTGAACTTCTCCGCGATGTTATTCGTCTTGACTTCGCATTGTTTTGTTTTTCTCATGTGATTATCTTCAGGTTCGTATCCTGGTCACATGCTCCATAAATAATCCTGTCACAGTGTGAACAGAGATTAACAAGCCAGTGATCAAGTCAAAATGGTTTATTCTTTCATTGATGACAATACGCCCGTTTACATCTCAAGGGTCTGCTGTTCACTCCTATCTAAGGCCGGATCTTAACTGCTCTTGCCAACTCAATACGTCACGATTGAGCATCTCCCACCCCTTTCAGTCTCAATGCTCAATCGTGCTGTATCTGTGTTTCCCACTAGATCCTAATAATACCCAATACTGTTACAAAATCACAAAGGGCCAAATAATTCTGGGGTTGACTGATATCCTGTACAGGATATTCAACTAACTTTAAGAGTATCTATTTATTGTTTGTGTGCTGATGAAGGCTCTAGCCACAACATCCATTTTGTCAGTCAGCAATGGCAAACTACTGAGCGTAATCTTGCCAAGAAATCAACATACAGCTGAAAGATGCTGGTGTTGACAGCGATGTCCTGCAAAGGATATGCGGAAAAAAAGTTGCATTAGTATCAGCCAACTCTGTGGCAAAGAGGTTACGGACACAATTTGCAATCCTGCATACCACGTTCGAAAAGACAGCTGTGGGCGATTTGGCTACAGACCACCTTGCATTGGTTTTCATACAATGGTATAAATTCTGGTCATTCAGAAAGCAATGGCAAATTATAACATGTAAAGTTGCCAAGAAATCACAAAGGGCCAAATAATTCTGGGGTTGACTGATATCCTGTACAGGATATTCAACTAACTTTAAGAGTATCTATTTATTGTTTGTGTGCTGATGAAGGCTCTAGCCACAACATCCATTTTGTCAGTCAGCAATGGCAAACTACTGAGCGTAATCTTGCCAAGAAATCAACATACAGCTGAAAGATGCTGGTGTTGACAGCGATGTCCTGCAAAGGATATGCGGAAAAAAAGTTGCATTAGTATCAGCCAACTCTGTGGCAAAGAGGTTACGGGACACAATTTGCAATCCTGCATACCACGTTCGAAAGACAGCTGTGGGCGATTTGGCTACAGACCACCTTGCATTGGTTTTCATACAATGGTATAAATTCTGGTCATTCAGAAAGCAATGGCAAATTATAACATGTAAAAGTTGCCAAGAAATCACAAAGGGCCAAATAATTCTGGGGTTGACTGATATCCTGTACAGGATATTCAACTAACTTTAAGAGTATCTATTTATTGTTTGTGTGCTGATGAAGGCTCTAGCCACAACATCCATTTTGTCAGTCAGCAATGGCAAACTACTGAGCGTAATCTTGCCAAGAAATCAACATACAGCTGAAAGATGCTGGTGTTGACAGCGATGTCCTGCAAAGGATATGCGGAAAAAAAGTTGCATTAGTATCAGCCAACTCTGTGGCAAAGAGGTTACGGACACAATTTGCAATCCTGCATACCACGTTCGAAAGACAGCTGTGGGCAATTTGGCTACAGACCACCTTGCATTGGTTTTCATACAATGGTATAAATTCTGGTCATTCAGAAAGCAATGGCAAATTATAACATGTAAAAGTTGCCAAGAAATCACAAAGGGCCAAATAATTCTGGGGTTGACTGATATCCTGTACAGGATATTCAACTAACTTTAAGAGTATCTATTTATTGTTTGTGTGCTGATGAAGGCTCTAGCCACAACATCCATTTTGTCAGTCAGCAATGGCAAACTACTGAGCGTAATCTTGCCAAGAAATCAACATACAGCTGAAAGATGCTGGTGTTGACAGCGATGTCCTGCAAAGGATATGCGGAAAAAAAGTTGCATTAGTATCAGCCAACTCTGTGGCAAAGAGGTTACGGACACAATTTGCAATCCTGCATACCACGTTCGAAAGACAGCTGTGGGGCGATTTGGCTACAGACCACCTTGCATTGGTTTTCATACAATGGTATAAATTCTGGTCATTCAGAAAGCAATGGCAAATTATAACATGTAAAAGTTGCCAAGAAATCACAAAGGGCCAAATAATTCTGGGGTTGACTGATATCCTGTACAGGATATTCAACTAACTTTAAGAGTATCTATTTATTGTTTGTGTGCTGATGAAGGCTCTAGCCACAACATCCATTTTGTCAGTCAGCAATGGCAAACTACTGAGCGTAATCTTGCCAAGAAATCAACATACAGCTGAAAGATGCTGGTGTTGACAGCGATGTCCTGCAAAGGATATGCGGAAAAAAAGTTGCATTAGTATCAGCCAACTCTGTGGCAAAGAGGTTACGGACACAATTTGCAATCCTGCATACCACGTTCGAAAGACAGCTGTGGGCAATTTGGCTACAGACCACCTTGCATTGGTTTTCATACAATGGTATAAATTCTGGTCATTCAGAAAGCAATGGCAAATTATAACATGTAAAAGTTGCCAAGAAATCACAAAGGGCCAAATAATTCTGGGGTTGACTGATATCCTGTACAGGATATTCAACTAACTTTAAGAGTATCTATTTATTGTTTGTGTGCTGATGAAGGCTCTAGCCACAACATCCATTTTGTCAGTCAGCAATGCAAACTACTGAGCGTAATCTTGCCAAGAAATCAACATACAGCTGAAAGATGCTGGTGTTGACAGCGATGTCCTGCAAAGGATATGCGGAAAAAAAGTTGCATTAGTATCAGCCAACTCTGTGGCAAAGAGGTTACGGACACAATTTGCAATCCTGCATACCACGTTCGAAAGACAGCTGTGGGCGATTTGGCTACAGACCACCTTGCATTGGTTTTCATACAATGGTATAAATTCTGGTCATTCAGAAAGCAATGGCAAATTATAACATGTAAAAGTTGCCAAGAAATCACAAAGGGCCAAATAATTCTGGGGTTCACTGATATCCTGTACAGGATATTCAACTAACTTTAAGAGTATCTATTTATTGTTTGTGTGCTGATGAAGGCTCTAGCCACAACATCCATTTTGTCAGTCAGCAATGGCAAACTACTGAGCGTAATCTTGCCAAGAAATCAACATACAGCTGAAAGATGCTGGTGTTGACAGCGATGTCCTGCAAAGGATATGCGGAAAAAAAGTTGCATTAGTATCAGCCAACTCTGTGGCAAAGAGGTTACGGACACAATTTGCAATCCTGCATACCACGTTCGAAAGACAGCTGTGGGCGATTTGGCTACAGACCACCTTGCATTGGTTTTCATACAATGGTATAAATTCTGGTCATTCAGAAAGCAATGGCAAATTATAACATGTAAAAGTTGCCAAGAAATCACAAAGGGCCAAATAATTCTGGGGTTGACTGATATCCTGTACAGGATATTCAACTAACTTTAAGAGTATCTATTTATTGTTTGTGTGCTGATGAAGGCTCTAGCCACAACATCCATTTTGTCAGTCAGCAATGGCAAACTACTGAGCGTAATCTTGCCAAGAAATCAACATACAGCTGAAAGATGCTGGTGTTGACAGCGATGTCCTGCAAAGGATATGCGGAAAAAAAAGTTGCATTAGTATCAGCCAACTCTGTGGCAAAGAGGTTACGGACACAATTTGCAATCCTGCATACCACATTCGAAAGACAGCTGTGGGCGATTTGGCTACAGACCACCTTGCATTGGTTTTCATACAATGGTATAAATTCTGGTCATTCAGAAAGCAATGGCAAATTATAACATGTAAAAGTTGCCAAGAAATCACAAAGGGCCAAATAATTCTGGGGTTGACTGATATCCTGTACAGGATATTCAACTAACTTTAAGAGTATCTATTTATTGTTTGTGTGCTGATGAAGGCTCTAGCCACAACATCCATTTTGTCAGTCAGCAATGGCAAACTACTGAGCGTAATCTTGCCAAGAAATCAACATACAGCTGAAAGATGCTGGTGTTGACAGCGATGTCCTGCAAAGGATATGCGGAAAAAAAGTTGCATTAGTATCAGCCAACTCTGTGGCAAAGAGGTTACGGACACAATTTGCAATCCTGCATACCACGTTCGAAAGACAGCTGTGGGCGATTTGGCTACAGACCACCTTGCATTGGTTTTCATACAATGGTATAAATTCTGGTCATTCAGAAAGCAATGGCAAATTATAACATGTAAAAGTTGCCAAGAAATCACAAAGGGCCAAATAATTCTGGGGTTGACTGATATCCTGTACAGGATATTCAACTAACTTTAAGAGTATCTATTTATTGTTTGTGTGCTGATGAAGGCTCTAGCCACAACATCCATTTTGTCAGTCAGCAATGGCAAACTACTGAGCGTAATCTTGCCAAGAAATCAACATACAGCTGAAAGATGCTGGTGTTGACAGCGATGTCCTGCAAAGGATATGCGGAAAAAAAAGTTGCATTAGTATCAGCCAACTCTGTGGCAAAGAGGTTACGGACACAATTTGCAATCCTGCATACCACGTTCGAAAGACAGCTGTGGGCGATTTGGCTACAGACCACCTTGCATTGGTTTTCATACAATGGTATAAATTCTGGTCATTCAGAAAGCAATGGCAAATTATAACATGTAAAAGTTGCCAAGAAATCACAAAGGGCCAAATAATTCTGGGGTTGACTGATATCCTGTACAGGATATTCAACTAACTTTAAGAGTATCTATTTATTGTTTGTGTGCTGATGAAGGCTCTAGCCACAACATCCATTTTGTCAGTCAGCAATGGCAAACTACTGAGCGTAATCTTGCCAAGAAATCAACATACAGCTGAAAGATGCTGGTGTTGACAGCGATGTCCTGCAAAGGATATGCGGAAAAAAAGTTGCATTAGTATCAGCCAACTCTGTGGCAAAGAGGTTACGGACACAATTTGCAATCCTGCATACCACGTTCGAAAGACAGCTGTGGGCAATTTGGCTACAGACCACCTTGCATTGGTTTTCATACAATGGTATAAATTCTGGTCATTCAGAAAGCAATGGCAAATTATAACATGTAAAAGTTGCCAAGAAATCACAAAGGGCCAAATAATTCTGGGGTTGACTGATATCCTGTACAGGATATTCAACTAACTTTAAGAGTATCTATTTATTGTTTGTGTGCTGATGAAGGCTCTAGCCACAACATCCATTTTGTCAGTCAGCAATGGCAAACTACTGAGCGTAATCTTGCCAAGAAATCAACATACAGCTGAAAGATGCTGGTGTTGACAGCGATGTCCTGCAAAGGATATGCGGAAAAAAAGTTGCATTAGTATCAGCCAACTCTGTGGCAAAGAGGTTACGGACACAATTTGCAATCCTGCATACCACGTTCGAAAGACAGCTGTGGGCGATTTGGCTACAGACCACCTTGCATTGGTTTTCATACAATGGTATAAATTCTGGTCATTCAGAAAGCAATGGCAAATTATAACATGTAAAAGTTGCCAAGAAATCACAAAGGGGCCAAATAATTCTGGGGTTGACTGATATCCTGTACAGGATATTCACTAACTTTAAGAGTATCTATTTATTGTTTGTGTGCTGATGAAGGCTCTAGCCACAACATCCATTTTGTCAGTCAGCAATGGCAAACTACTGAGCGTAATCTTGCCAAGAAATCAACATACAGCTGAAAGATGCTGGTGTTGACAGGGTTGTCCTGCAAAGGATATGCGGAAAAAAAGTTGCATTAGTATCAGCCAACTCTGTGGCAAAGAGGTTACGGACACAATTTGCAATCCTGCATACCACGTTCGAAGACAGCTGTGGGCAATTTGGCTACAGACCACCTTGCATTGGTTTTCATACAATGGTATAAATTCTGGTCATTCAGAAAGCAATGGCAAATTATAACATGTAAAAGTTGCCAAGAAAATCACAAAGGGCCAAATAATTCTGGGGTTGACTGATATCCTGTACAGGATATTCAACTAACTTTAAGAGTATCTATTTATTGTTTGTGTGCTGATGAAGGCTCTAGCCACAACATCCATTTTGTCAGTCAGCAATGGCAAACTACTGAGCGTAATCTTGCCAAGAAATCAACATACAGCTGAAAGATGCTGGTGTTGACAGCGATGTCCTGCAAAGGATATGCGGAAAAAAAGTTGCATTAGTATCAGCCAACTCTGTGGCAAAGAGGTTACGGACACAATTTGCAATCCTGCATACCACGTTCGAAAGACAGCTGTGGGCGATTTGGCTACAGACCACCTTGCATTGGTTTTCATACAATGGTATAAATTCTGGTCATTCAGAAAGCAATGGCAAATTATAACATGTAAAAGTTGCCAAGAAATCACAAAGGGCCAAATAATTCTGGGGTTGACTGATATCCTGTACAGGATATTCAACTAACTTTAAGAGTATCTATTTATTGTTTGTGTGCTGATGAAGGCTCTAGCCACAACATCCATTTTGTCAGTCAGCAATGGCAAACTACTGAGCGTAATCTTGCCAAGAAATCAACATACAGCTGAAAGATGCTGGTGTTGACAGCGATGTCCTGCAAAGGATATGCAGAAAAAAAGTTGCATTAGTATCAGCCAACTCTGTGGCAAAGAGGTTACGGACACAATTTGCAATCCTGCATACCACGTTCGAAAGACAGCTGTGGGCGATTTGGCTACAGACCACCTTGCATTGGTTTTCATACAATGGTATAAATTCTGGTCATTCAGAAAGCAATGGCAAATTATAACATGTAAAAGTTGCCAAGAAATCACAAAGGGCCAAATAATTCTGGGGTTGACTGATATCCTGTACAGGATATTCAACTAACTTTAAGAGTATCTATTTATTGTTTGTGTGCTGATGAAGGCTCTAGCCACAACATCCATTTTGTCAGTCAGCAATGGCAAACTACTGAGCGTAATCTTGCCAAGAAATCAACATACAGCTGAAAGATGCTGGTGTTGACAGCGATGTCCTGCAAAGGATATGCGGAAAAAAAGTTGCATTAGTATCAGCCAACTCTGTGGCAAAGAGGTTACGGACACAATTTGCAATCCTGCATACCACGTTCGAAAGACAGCTGTGGGCGATTTGGCTACAGACCACCTTGCATTGGTTTTCATACAATGGTATAAATTCTGGTCATTCAGAAAGCAATGGCAAATTATAACATGTAAAAGTTGCCAAGAAATCACAAAGGGCCAAATAATTCTGGGGTTGACTGATATCCTGTACAGGATATTCAACTAACTTTAAGAGTATCTATTTATTGTTTGTGTGCTGATGAAGGCTCTAGCCACAACATCCATTTTGTCAGTCAGCAATGGCAAACTACTGAGCGTAATCTTGCCAAGAAATCAACATACAGCTGAAAGATGCTGGTGTTGACAGCGATGTCCTGCAAAGGATATGCGGAAAAAAAAGTTGCATTAGTATCAGCCAACTCTGTGGCAAAGAGGTTACGGACACAATTTGCAATCCTGCATACCACGTTCGAAAAGACAGCTGTGGGCGATTTGGCTACAGACCACCTTGCATTGGTTTTCATACAATGGTATAAATTCTGGTCATTCAGAAAGCAATGGCAAATTATAACATGTAAAAAGTTTGCCAAGAAATCACAAAGGGCCAAATAATTCTGGGGTTGACTGATATCCTGTACAGGATATTCAACTAACTTTAAGAGTATCTATTTATTGTTTGTGTGCTGATGAAGGCTCTAGCCACAACATCCATTTTGTCAGTCAGCAATGGCAAACTACTGAGCGTAATCTTGCCAAGAAATCAACATACAGCTGAAAGATGCTGGTGTTGACAGCGATGTCCTGCAAAGGATATGCAGGAAAAAAAGTTGCATTAGTATCAGCCAACTCTGTGGCAAAGAGGTTACGGACACAATTTGCAATCCTGCATACCACGTTCGAAAGACAGCTGTGGGCGATTTGGCTACAGACCACCTTGCATTGGTTTTCATACAATGGTATAAATTCTGGTCATTCAGAAAGCAATGGCAAATTATAACATGTAAAAGTTGCCAAGAAATCACAAAGGGCCAAATAATTCTGGGGTTGACTGATATCCTGTACAGGATATTCAACTAACTTTAAGAGTATCTATTTATTGTTTGTGTGCTGATGAAGGCTCTAGCCACAACATCCATTTTGTCAGTCAGCAATGGCAAACTACTGAGCGTAATCTTGCCAAGAAATCAACATACAGCTGAAAGATGCTGGTGTTGACAGCGATGTCCTGCAAAGGATATGCGGAAAAAAAGTTGCATTAGTATCAGCCAACTCTGTGGCAAAGAGGTTACGGACACAATTTGCAATCCTGCATACCACGTTCGAAAGACAGCTGTGGGCGATTTGGCTACAGACCACCTTGCATTGGTTTTCATACAATGGTATAAATTCTGGTCATTCAGAAAGCAATGGCAAATTATAACATGTAAAAGTTGCCAAGAAATCACAAAGGGCCAAATAATTCTGGGGTTGACTGATATCCTGTACAGGATATTCAACTAACTTTAAGAGTATCTATTTATTGTTTGTGTGCTGATGAAGGCTCTAGCCACAACATCCATTTTGTCAGTCAGCAATGGCAAACTACTGAGCGTAATCTTGCCAAGAAATCAACATACAGCTGAAAGATGCTGGTGTTGACAGCGATGTCCTGCAAAGGATATGCGGAAAAAAAGTTGCATTAGTATCAGCCAACTCTGTGGCAAAGAGGTTACGGACACAATTTGCAATCCTGCATACCACGTTCGAAAGACAGCTGTGGGCGATTTGGCTACAGACCACCTTGCATTGGTTTTCATACAATGGTATAAATTCTGGTCATTCAGAAAGCAATGGCAAATTATAACATGTAAAAGTTGCCAAGAAATCACAAAGGGCCAAATAATTCTGGGGTTGACTGATATCCTGTACAGGATATTCAACTAACTTTAAGAGTATCTATTTATTGTTTGTGTGCTGATGAAGGCTCTAGCCACAACATCCATTTTGTCAGTCAGCAATGGCAAACTACTGAGCGTAATCTTGCCAAGAAATCACATACAGCTGAAAGATGCTGGTGTTGACAGCGATGTCCTGCAAAGGATATGCGGAAAAAAAGTTGCATTAGTATCAGCCAACTCTGTGGCAAAGAGGTTACGGACACAATTTGCAATCCTGCATACCACGTTCGAAAGACAGCTGTGGGCGATTTGGCTACAGACCACCTTGCATTGGTTTTCATACAATGGTATAAATTCTGGTCATTCAGAAAGCAATGGCAAATTATAACATGTAAAAGTTGCCAAGAAATCACAAAGGGCCAAATAATTCTGGGGTTGACTGATATCCTGTACAGGATATTCAACTAACTTTAAGAGTATCTATTTATTGTTTGTGTGCTGATGAAGGCTCTAGCCACAACATCCATTTTGTCAGTCAGCAATGGCAAACTACTGAGCGTAATCTTGCCAAGAAATCAACATACAGCTGAAAGATGCTGGTGTTGACAGCGATGTCCTGCAAAGGATATGCGGAAAAAAAGTTGCATTAGTATCAGCCAACTCTGTGGCAAAGAGGTTACGGACACAATTTGCAATCCTGCATACCACGTTCGAAAGACAGCTGTGGGCGATTTGGCTACAGACCACCTTGCATTGGTTTTCATACAATGGTATAAATTCTGGTCATTCAGAAAGCAATGGCAAATTATAACATGTAAAAGTTGCCAAGAAATCACAAAGGGCCAAATAATTCTGGGGTTGACTGATATCCTGTACAGGATATTCAACTAACTTTAAGAGTATCTATTTATTGTTTGTGTGCTGATGAAGGCTCTAGCCACAACATCCATTTTGTCAGTCAGCAATGGCAAACTACTGAGCGTAATCTTGCCAAGAAATCAACATACAGCTGAAAGATGCTGGTGTTGACAGCGATGTCCTGCAAAGGATATGCGGAAAAAAAGTTGCATTAGTATCAGCCAACTCTGTGGCAAAGAGGTTACGGACACAATTTGCAATCCTGCATACCACGTTCGAAAGACAGCTGTGGGCGATTTGGCTACAGACCACCTTGCATTGGTTTTCATACAATGGTATAAATTCTGGTCATTCAGAAAGCAATGGCAAATTATAACATGTAAAAGTTGCCAAGAAATCACAAAGGGCCAAATAATTCTGGGGTTGACTGATATCCTGTACAGGATATTTAACTAACTTTAAGAGTATCTATTTATTGTTTGTGTGCTGATGAAGGCTCTAGCCACAACATCCATTTTGTCATTTTGTCACTTGTGATTATGTTCTAGTAAAAGTAACCAATTCTACTTCTCGTATTCATCAAATAACCAGATGATGGCTGTTAAGCAGAAGCGCCTAGATTGCAGAGCTTTGTATTTTATAACTGGTTAACAAGGCTGTAATCAAGACAGAAAAACCACAGCAGGAGATCCTCCTCCTGGAACGTCAAGCTTTCTTTGCCCACATTGTCAAAGAACATTTTCCCCGGGAAGGTTAACCCGGTCAACAAATGCCCGCAGAAGTTGGATGTGTCGGCCTAACGGCGCAAGAACGCAGCTCTGCTGTAAACAGGCACAACGCAATCACATCGAAAAAAAATCCGGATGAACGAAGAAGAAGAAGAAGGAGGACTGAATTTTGCGCATGGATGAGCTTTCCTTATTAACAGTGTCCCTCACCATCAGGCAAACCCACTCCGACTTCAGAGGTACTTGTAATTTAAATCCCCAAGTAAAGGATGACAGGTCAACATTTTAGTCCAGCTGTCCGGTGTAGGGGTTGCAGGACATCGCTGTCAACACCAGCATCTTTCAGCTGTATGTTGATTTCTTGGCAAGATTACGCTCAGTAGTTTGCCATTGCTTTCTGAGCGGCCGGCTCACATACCCCGTAAGTTACCAATGCGATTCGAACCACTGCTGATTCTAACCATCATCATGTTTACCGACACTAGTATACGAGATTACGGAGAAAAGTCATAACCTCTAAGCCACGAAGCTGGCTCTAATGCTATGTTATGTTATGTTATGCTATGTAATGCTATGTTATGTTATGTGATGTAATGTTATGTTATGTATGTATGTAAAATTATTACACTGTTAATGCCTTATACTTACAGGGACAACCCTCGGAGATTTTGGCTTTGGATTTTGGCTTTGCTGTAAGAGAGGGATGTTAGGATGCTAGGGAGGAAATTTCAATTCTAGGAGTGGTGTGTTGAGTATGTGAAAATTAATGTTCTTGCTGATGCTTCATATATTGAAAAACGTTCTACAGTAGTGCAGTCGCATAATTTACGCTCACTTTGAGACCGTTTGCCAATCTTCAAGGCGCACTACAATGCACTGCAGCCACCAGAGTCTATGGTTAAATGCCTGAAGGGAGAACTGGCCAAGTCAATTGGTCGAAAAATTGACGGCTGCAACTTAAATATTTTAAACCCGGATTCTGGTGACAACCTTTCATAAGCTTCATAGAATCCTAAGTTAACTATGGTATATCCCCCCTACAAATCTAATGAAGATTGTCATCGGCGTTTGGTCAATGGCTGGAGACTGCTGTTACTTGATAAAGAGCCAGTCAAGGCCAGCGACACAAAGCGTGACTTGGAGTTTGACCCAGGATCAGGGCTAAGCTCTGCGATGTCCATCGATGAAAGTGACAAGCTGGATGAAAACAATTCTGTTCCTTGTAAGGCATGCAGGCTGTTGGAGCTTAAGGGTCTGGAATTGAAGAAGCAACGCGAAGATCTTAAACGGTCGCTGCTCTTGCACATAAGACAAGATCACGAAACAGTCAAGTCCAGAACAGTTCAGGATGTGAAGAATGAAATTGTGCAAGAACCTCACCAAGGCGATGCTCCGAGCACCACCAAAGAGCAGTCGCATAATTTACGCTCACTTTGCGACCGTTTGCCAATCTTCAAGGCGCACTACAATGCACTGCAGTCACCAGAGCCTATGGTTAAACGTCTGAAGGGAAAACTGGCCAAGTCAATTGGTAGAAAAATTGACGGCTGCAACTTAAATATTTTAAACCCGGATTCTGGTGACAACCTTTCATAAGCTTCATAGAATCCTTCTAAGTTAACAATGAGTATATCCCCCCTACAAATCTAATGAAGATTGTCATCGACGTTTGGTCAATGGTGTCACCAGCATGTGGTCAATGGTGTTACCAGCATCTGGTCAATGCTGTCACCGGCATTTAGCCAACGGTGTCACCAGCATTTGGTCAATGGCTGGAGACTGCTGTTACTTATTTAATATTCAGCTTGAGGTCTTATCTTCACTTACACATGTGGTCCTTTTGTTTATCTAGTAGGTAACTGCTGTGAGTTACCTCTTTTTGTTGCCTATTGTGTTTTTTAAAGTTATTTCTAATTATCGAAAAAGAAAAGAAATAAGTTACACCCACAACTTTATCGAAATGTATCAACTAGAGTCCGTCAGGCGAGGATGGTCAGTCAGTACAACATGCATATTATCCTTGTTGTGATTATAATTATAGAAATGTAATCTACGCTAAATGATGGTTTAAGGTTCAGTTTATTTATGGATGTTTGGACATACAGCCCATTTACAAAATAAACCTTTCCCCCAACGCACTAGTTATTCATCTTCTTATTTATGCGTTTGCAGAACATTTCTCCGATCTGCGTTAACTTGTCCTCCTCCTCCTCCTCCTCCTCCTCCTCCTTCTTCTTCTTCTTCTTCTTCTTCTTCTTCTTCTTCTTCTTCTTCTTCTTCTTCTTCTTCTTCTTCTTCTTCTTCTTCTTCTCCACCTTCTTCTTCTTCTTCTTCTTCTTCTTCTTCTTCTTCTTCTTCTTCTTCTTCTTCTTCTTCTTCTTCTTCTTCTTCTTCTTCTTCTTCTTCTTCTTCTTCTCCTCCTCCTCCACCTTCTTCTTCTTCTTCTTCTTCTTCTTCTTCTTCTTCTTCTTCTTCTTCTTCTTCTTCTGCTCCTCCTCCTCCTCCTCCTCCTCCTCCTCCTCCTCCTCCTCCACCTTCTTCTTCTTCTTCTTCTTCTTCTCCTCCTCCTCCTCCACCTTCTTCTTCTTCTTCTTCTTCTTCTTCTTCTCTCTCTCTCTCTCTCTCTCTCTCTCTCTCTCTCTCGTCTCTCTCTCTCCTCTCTCATCTCTCTCTCTCTCATCTCTCTCTCCTCTCTCTTCTCTCTCTCTCTCTCCCCCACCCCCTCTTTCTGCTATCGTGGCATGTAGTTTGTTGACATACATTGGAACAGGTTTTCTCAAGATAAGATTGTTGAATTTCCTTTGTCTGAGACATAACGCGCATGATGTTTCATTTGTAGTAACAGAGAGTGCGGGAAACACAAACACATATCACAAACACATCACAAACACATTTCAAAAAACACATCTCACAAACAGATTACAAACATATTTCACAAACAGATTACAAACATATATCACAAACACATATCACAAACACATCACAAACAACTACCACAAGCACGTATCACAAACACATATCACAAGCACATATCGCAAACACATATATCACAAACGCATATCACAAACACATATCACAAACACATATCACAAACGCATAGAAGTGTCTGCTTCTGCCTTCCATGTATAAACAGACCCAACAGGAAATCATTCACAGTCTACAAGATGTGAACAAAGGAGACAACTGGCTTGTAGACAGACAGTAGCGTATCTAGGAAACGGAAATACTTTGGCCATATCAGAAAGAACGCGGATGACAGGCGTGGTCTGTGGAAGTAGAGGCATGGGTCGACCACTCTCCGAACTTTTTTTGTTTTCTTTTTGCATATCCTATTTACAGGACATCACTGTCAACATCATCATGTTACTGCTGTTGTTGATGTCTTGGCAAGGTTGCATTCAGTAGTTTGCCATTGCGTTCTGAACGACCGGCTCCCATACCAACACGTTAAAACCCAACGCAACGCGGTCTGCTGCCAAATCAATGGCAGTTGTGTTTCGAACGCAGATAAGCGGGCTCAAGAATCGCGCCTACAAGCTCTTAGCCACGGAGACCGGCGCTCTGTTACTACATATTACACAAAAAATCTTTCAATTTTATATTCACTGTAATTGCTACATAATTGTGATCTGAGCTTACGGTCATTCCGGGTGTGTTATTCCACGAGGACTTCATGTATAAATCTTGCTTTGGTTATTGTAGAATCAGCCTGGTTTCTTCTGCAATCTCAAAGGCTTTTTCCAAGTATTCTCTTAGATTTTGTTCCAAAAGTGTGTTACAAATGACATGCCTGGTTTTTTCACCATCAGTTTTTCTCTTCTTTCATTTCCCGCCACTAATCCATAATTTCCAAGTTTTCTTTTCTGATTTTGTTTTTCAATTCTCCCATAGCGATTAGAATGTCTGTAGACTTCACAACCCAAAGAGATTCCTGATGTTTATATTCATCTATTGCGTTACCACTGTGATCTGCTGTTGGTGCCTATGTCTGTAGAATGCCACCGAGTTCAATGGTTTTTGCTTTTAATTTTGATAAAAATATCAAGTCACTATGTACCGAGTTTGTACGTGACTATTCTATATATCTTTCTTTTAACTGATTCAGTACCAAGCAAAAAGCTAGTTTAGGCCAAAAACGGTACACAATCAAAGAAACAAATATTTTAATGTAAATTTCCGTTCATTGAGCATTGAAACTGCGGAAGATATCATGACACAAAACATATAACACAATGGCCCTAGTATGGCGATATATCGTCCTTCTGTCCATTGGCAGGCCACGTGTGGTGATATATTATCCTTCGACACTCAATCATTTAATAACATACCAACATCATACAGGCGTGCGTGGCCGGCTGGGTGTGGGTACAATCAGTACAGGGACCTTGTACACGCACTGTGTGGCCGCGTTGAGCACACGGTGCTTGCCTCATATGTGTTATTGACTAATCGGCACTTGAGGCCCATATCATGCCGGCTGCCTTTACTTCCTATAGGATTGTCTGGTACCAATGTCAGGCTGGGTCGACCAGGAAGTCGAGATCAGTTTTAAACATCCACTTCGATGAGAATTGGAACCTATCACTAACCGCTAACCGGCACACAGACAAGACAGTTAGCCACTTCAGTGAGAATTAGAACCTATCACTAACCGCTAACCGGCACACAGACAAGACAGCCACTTCGATGAGAATTAGAACCTATCACTAACCGCTAACCGGCACACAGACAAGAGTGTTAACCACTTCGATGCGATTGGAACCTACCACTAACCGCTAACCCGGCACACAGACAAGAGAGTTAGCCACTTCGATGAGAATTGGAAACCTATCACTAACCGCTAACCGGCACACAGACAAGACAGCCACTTCAGTGAGAATTAGAACCTATCACTAACCGCTAACCGCACACAGACAAGACAGCCACTTCGATGAGAATTAGAACCTATCACTAACCGCTAACCGGCACACAGACAGAGTGTTACCACTTCGATGCGAATTGGAACCTACCACTAACCGCTAACCGGCACACAGACAAGAGAGTTAGCCACTTCGATGAGAATTGGAACCTATCACTAACCGCTAACCGGCACACAGACAAGACAGTTAGCCACTTCAGTGAGAATTAGAACCTATCACTAACAGCTAACCGGCACACAGACAAGACAGCCACTTCGATGAGAATTAGAACCTATCACTAACAGCTAACCGGCACACAGACAAGAGTGTTAACCACTTCGATGCGAATTGGAACCTACCACTAACCGCTAACCGGCACACAGACAAGAGAGTTAGCCACTTCGATGAGAATTAGAACCTATCACTAACCGCTAACCGGCACACAGACAAGAGAGTTAGCCACTTCGATGAGAATTAGAACCTATCACTAACCGCCACACAGACAAGAGAGTTAGCCACTTCAGTGAGAATTAGAACCTATCACTAACCGCTAACCGGCACACAGACAAGACAGTTAGCCACTTCGATGAGAATTAGAACCTATCACTAACCGCTAACCGGCACACAGACAAGAGTGTTAGCCACTTCGATGAGAATTGGAACCTATCACTAACCGCTAACGCGGCACACAGACAAGAAGAGTTAGCCACTTCGATGAAAATTAGAACCTATCACTAACCGCTAACCGCCACACAGAAAAGAGAGTTAGCCACTTCAGTGAGAATTAGAACCTATCACTAACCGCTAACCGGCACACAGACAAAACAGTTAGCCACTTCGATGAGAATTAGAACCTATCACTAACCGCTAACCGGCACACAGACAAGAGTGTTAGCCACTTCGATGAGAATTGGAACCTATCACTAATAGCTAACCGGCACACAGACAAGAGAGTTAGCCACTTTGATGAGAATTAGAACCTATCACTAACCGCTAACCGCCACACAGAAAAGAGAGTTAGCCACTTCAGTGAGAATTAGAACCTATCACTAACCGCTAACTGGCACACAGACAAGAGAGTTAGCCACTTCGATGAGAATTAGAACCTATCACTAACCGCCACACAGACAAGAGAGTTAGCCACTTCGATGAGAATTAGAACCTATCACTAACCGCTAACCGGCACACAGACAAGAGAGTTAGCCACTTCGATGAGAATTAGAACCTATCACTAACCGCTAACCGCCACACAGAAAAGAGAGTTAGCCACTTCAGTGAGAATTAGAACCTATCACTAACCGCTAACCGGCACACAGACAAGACAGTTAGCCACTTCGATGAGAATTAGAACCTATCACTAACCGCTAACCGGCACACAGACAAGAGTGTTAGCCACTTCGATGAGAATTGGAACCTATCACTAACCGCTAACCGGCACACAGACAAGAGAGTTAGCCACTTCGATGAGAATTAGAACCTATCACTAACCGCCACACAGACAAGAGAGTTAGCCACTTCAGTGAGAATTAGAACCTATCACTAACCGCCACACAGACAAGAGTGTTAGCCACTTCGATGAGAATTAGAACCTATCACTAACCGCTAACCGGCACACAGACAAGAGTGTTAGCCACTTCGATGAGAATTAGAACCTATCACTAACCGCTAACCGGCACACAGACAAGAGAGTTAGCCACTTCGATGAGAATTAGAACCTATCACTAACCGCTAACCGCCACACAGACAAGAGAGTTAGCCACTTCGATGAGAATTAGAACCTATCATTAACCGCCACACAGACAAGAGAGTTAGCCACTTCAGTGAGAATTAGAACCTATCACTAACCGCTAACCGGCACACAGACAAGAGTGTTAAATAAAAAAAAAAACTATATAATCCATCGTCGTTTCTGCTGCTTCGATACACCGCGTTTGGTTGTTTTTCACGTGTTTGAGACAAGTTTCCGTTTTTATTCCACATTTCTGAGACAAGTCTTCGTTTCTGTCGCATTTAAGACAAGTCTCCGTTTTGATTTAACGTTTTTGAGACGTTTCGTTCGCATTCCGCGTTTTTCGTTGCTCCGCCACTTTGAAAGGATCAGCATACGTGAGTATAATATCTAATTAGATCATAAACCAAGAAAATAGTTTAATAAACAAATAAGGTAAAACAAGCAAATTAAACATAATATTCAACCTAGAGAAGTAAATAAATTAAATTAATATAATTAATAAATACATAACTAACGGAGACACTGTAAAGGTTAAACCAAACAAACACAATGATACAAACCCGAGCCAGATCTGCTGAGGCAGAAAAAAATAAAGGAAAACAAACGGAAAAAAATAAAGGAAAACAAACTGCTCCGACGAACAGGATTACGGAGACTGACAAGGAAACTCAGGAAGGACAGGGAAGTCAAGCGGCGAATAAACAACCCGATCGGGAGGCCAGTGGTACAGGCTGGTATTTCAAGGTAACCCAGATTGAGGGACAGCAAGTGTCACTGACAAACCTCGCCAGATACAAAGCCATCCAAATGATGGAAAATGTACTCGGCAGCAGAGCCATACATAACATAGCCAAACGATTGGACGGCACAACAAGCATCCACACATACGACACAGACAAAACGAGACAACTAGCGGAGGAAATCACAAGGGGCAAACAACCAGCGATCAGATCACTCCCAAACGACGTCAAAGTCAGCATCGAAATTGCACAGCCGTGCACCACCATTGTAGTCAAAGGGATCAGTCCAACGATAGATATCAAAAACATGAAGGAAGACATCAGAAATGAAAACAAGAATGTGGAAGCGACACACTGTGAGAGGATAATTACAAAAAGAGGCGAAGTTACATCAGTTGTAAAGATGGTGATCACTGGCACAATGATGCCAGAACGAATAAAATATCTAGGGAAAGACAGATACTTTGAGAAACATATACCACCAATCAAACAATGTTCGAAGTGCCAAAGGATAGGGCATACAGCATCATTTTGCAGGGAAAAAGAGCCCATCTGCAGATTCTGCAGTAAAAATCATTGGTACAGGGAATGTCAAGACGCCAAGAGAGACAGTAACTACAAAGAAATAAACCCGGCGAGACACTGTGCTAACTGTAAGGGAAACCACAGTGCACGATATAAGGGATGCCCAAAATTTAAAACGTCAGAAACAGCATGGAGAGAGGCTATACTTACTCAAACACCAATGAGAGTTGCCAGATGGCGCATAGAGAACGCAGACAAAGGAATTGATACAAATTCGGAAATGAGAATACTGAGATCAGAAATATCCAACATAAGGAATAAAATGGCTGATAAACAAGTGGAGAAGGGCGGACCACAGGAGGACACACAGGGGAGTGAAAACAAGGAATTAAAACAAGCAATTGAGGACATGCATAAAAGTCTGGCAACCATAAGAAAAGAACTGGAAGCGGAGAGATTATACACAAGAGGAGGGTTCCAAATGTTGCTGTATGTAGCCGAGGCGCGGTGTTGGGGTGAGCGCCCAACATTGCTCAAATACCTCAATGGCTCGTGAATACATAACCTATGCAGCAAAAGTCCAACTCCTGGCCTTCACGTGGCGGGCCTGTTTAAACTAACAGGAGAAGGGGCGACGGCGAGTCTCTGGCGCCGGAAAATAACCAGTATGCTCTAGATGTGTATGCACGTACATGCATGCGCAGACAGGCGTGTGCGCGCGTACACATCTACACTCGAGTGAGACCACAGTCTGCTCTAGCAAAGAAAGGTGCTGAAGACGGAGGCAACCAGCCAAGAGGCGCACCACAGAAATCAGGATGCCACGCAATCACGCAAAATGGAATATGTCGACTACTGCTAATCGTTATGGTGCTCGCCCTGCTTTGGACCCCAGGCAGGTGCAGTGCCGGGCCCTATGTCTCGAAAGGGTCCAACCCCAACTACTGGAGGTCCTTCTCAGATGTCCTGTGGAGCCAGGGGACATGAGAATAGGACGACTGGCCATACTAAACTAAGACTTAAAATAATGCACTGGAATGCGGAGGGAGTCAGCAACAAAAAAGTAGAATTAGAAAACATCCTGGACAAAGAGAAAGTAAGCATGTGTTGCTTGCAAGAAACTCACCTCAATGAAAATATAGCCTTCAAAATCAGAGGCTACCAGTGTTACCGATCTGACCGAGGGAGCAGGCGAAGAGGTGGGATGCTGACCCTTGTGGGAAATAACATCATGGCTTCCCAGGTCAAAGTCTACATGGAAGGGGCTGAGTATCAGACACTTAAACTTAAGACAGGTAATACAGATCTACATCTGATCAATTACTACTGTCCAAGTGGCCGCCCACAGGCACTGGACACTCTACCACTAAAAGAAAAAATGATTGTGTGTGGCGATTTCAACAGCCACTCGCAGAGCTGGGGCTATGATCACATGGACCAGAGAGGAGAGAGACTGGAAGACTGGCAAGATGAGAATAGATTCATGCTGATTAACAAGCCGTCCGACCCACATACTTTCTACTCGAGATCATGGCACTCTTCAACTACACCTGACCTGGCTTTTCATTCACCAGACCTGGAGTGGAACATTACACGAACTGTTGGGAACAACTTGGTGGCAGTGACCATCGGCCAGTCTTTCTAACCGTAGAAAATGAGCTTGTAAGTGAAAGCAGCACCCTCTCGAGGTGGAACTACAAGAAAGCAGACTGGGCAATGTACAAGCATCGCACCAGCATACTGGTTAGAAACCTGAACACTGAGAAAGACATAAATAAAGCAGTTGGGGAGTTTGGGAAATGCATACTACAGGCAGCGCGAGAAACAGTACCAAGAGGAGCCCGTAAACAATATGAACCCTACTGGAGTAGTGAACTGGAACAGTTGCATAATGATGTTGAAGTGTGTAGAAAGCAAGCAGAGGCCACACCCAGCCAAGAGCACCACAATAAATTCCAGCATGCAAAAGCCAAATTTCAAAGGGCCAAGCTGCAGGCTAGACGGAAAAGCTGGCAGGAGAAAACGGAGTCTCTGAACTTTGAAAGAGACACAAGGAAATTGTGGAAGCTAATAAAACAGCTTGATGACGAGGGCACAGGGAGAAACTCAAAAATTGCACTACATAAAGATGGAAAAATCTTAACAATAAAGCAAGCAGCTGACCATTTTGCGGACTCGTTCGCACAGGATAGCAATATCAAAATTAGTCCAGAGAAACAACAAGAGATTCGAGAGAAACGACAACATACAGGACAGAGGGAAATAGTACATGAGGTTCTGGAGGCACCCATCACAATCAGTGAACTGGAGCTAGCCATATCAAAACTGAAAATGAGAAAGTCACCAGGAGCTGATGGTATCTCCAATGAAATGATCAGGAACCTAGGAACAGAGGCCAAAACAAAGCTGTTGCAGATCTTCAATAACAGCTGGACCTTAGGCAGTGTTCCACAAGCCTGGAGAGAAGCAATCATGATACCCCTCCTAAAATCAGGGAAAGATGGTTCCGTTGCCTCTGGCTGCAGACCAATTAGCCTCACCAGCTGTCTCTGCAAAACACTGGAGCGCATCATCAATCACAGACTGCAGTGGTACATTGAAAGTAAAAACATCCTTGTGCCACAGCAGGCTGGCTTTAGGCAGTGCTACTCTACGGAAGATCAGACAACCTACCTCTCTCAAGAAATTGAGGATGCATTCCAAGAGAAGAAGCTGGTGCTTGCGGCATGGATAGATCTGAGGAGGGCCTTTGACAGGGTCTGGAGGGAGGGTCTGATGAGGAAACTGAGAAACTGCAAAGTCAATGGAAGAATGTACAAATGGGTGAGGGCATACTTGCACAACAGAAGAGCCCGAGTACAGATAGACGGACTCAAGAGCAAGAAAGTACTACTGCGTCACGGTGTCCCCCGGGGCGGAGTCTTGTCCCCCACACTTTTTCTGATCTTCATCAATGATCTTGTTGCTCACCTACCGCATGGAATTAAAGCGGCAATGTACGCCGATGACCTGGTTCTATGGAGCACAAATGGGTGTGCATCAGTGGCCACCAGATTGCTACAGAGAGCTGTGGATACATTTGCTGCATGGGCAAATAGATGGTGTGTCAGCATAAACACTGACAAGTGCAGCACCACCCTATTTGCCCTCTCTCCGAGACAAAAGGCAGGGATCATCCAGATAAATGGAACACCCCTAAGAGAAGATAAAGAACCAACATACCTTGGAGTAACATTTGATGGCAAGCTGACATGGAGAAAGCACATCAACAAAGCAGTAGCAAAAGCCAGAAGGAAAATAGCCATCCTGAGAAAGCTAAGTGGAACCACATGGGGAGCCAGTACGAAAATACTTAGCAAAGTTTACCAACAGAGCATACGACCACACCTGGAATATGGGTCAACTGCGTGGTGTTCAGCATCAAATACCACACTACAAGAGCTGGACAAGGTGCAAAATCAAGCACTTAGAGTCACCACAGGAGGGATGAGATCAACCCCTATAGTGGAAATGGAGAAGATGGGGAGGACACAGGCACTGAGAGAGCGCAGAGATACGAAAAACGCTAATACAAGCAGAAAAGTTCCTCAGCTTGCCAGGCCACCCTATGAAGAACAGATTTGAAAACCTAGCTATGGGGCGGTTGAAAAGAAGTGGTTTTATCCACCAGGCCAAACGACTCTGCAGAGAAACCACTGATCTGCCCACAGTTGGTATCCCCCTAACAACTATTCCAGAGCGAACTCCATGGAAAGATGAGCATAGACTATCATTACAAATCCAGACAAAAGTGAGAGGAATATTTGACAAGGAGAACAGAACAGTGTGCAGCGCAGAACAGCCACTCTCAGCTTCCTTGATGAAGAATACCCACAGGACCTCTGGATCCGAGTCTACACAGATGGGTCGGCACAGAATGCTGTTCGAAATGGAGGAGCGGGAGTGTACATAGAATACCCAAATAATACTAGGGACACAGCCAGAGTACCGACAGGAAAGTACTGCCATAACTATGATGCCGAAATTGAGGCAATCAAGATAGCAACAGAGAAATTACTAAATAACAGCAATGGTACACAACCAGTGGTGCTACTAACAGATGCAAAATCAGTACTCGAGGCGCTCCTCTCTGGGAAATTGCCAGTACTAAGGACACTACTTTCTGAACTTAGCAGTCAGCATAAAGTCACCATACAGTGGATACCATCCCACTGTGGAGTACCCGGAAACGACAGAGCTGATCAATTGGCTAAGGAGGGAGCCGGAGAGGAGCAGCCTGATGTGCCCGTTACATACCACCAAAAGAAAAGAATGATCAAATCAGTCAGAAAGCCACCAAAACCTGCTCAAGATGACTGCCACATTGTGGACGGACCGGGGCAAGTCATTGTTCTGCGCCTCAGAACGGGACACAATAGATTACGCAACCACATGTATACAAAATTCAAGATTGGTGAAACAGCCATGTGCACATGTGGATTGGCGTCGCAGACAGCAGAGCACATACTCCAAGACTGCCCAAGATATAACATATCTAGGCGGGCCTTCTGGCCTAGAGAGACGACGGTGGAAGATGAGCTCTGTGGACCACTGTGTGAACTGAAGAAAACAGTTCAATTCATGCAAGAGACGACATTGCAGATATAGACATATTTCAAGCGAACGAAAGAAGAAGAAGAACACAAGAGGAATGGCTAAGGAACTGGAAATCACCAAAACAGAATTGAAAACACAGAAAGAAGAAAACAAAACAATCAAGAACAATTTAAAAGAACTGGCCCGGAAGATGGAAACAACCAATCGAGAAATAACTGACAACAAAACACACATAGATGACATGGTTGAGCTACTAATAAAACGCAAGGATATAATAAACAGAGAAATACTAGACATCAATAAATGGAAGAGAGTAATGGGAAAAGACATAGATTTAATCAGAGAATCCATAGACTTACGACCGAGCAAAGACCAGATGACTGACATACTCCGGAATATATGCAAAAGAGCGACAGACGGCCGGATATCAATGGAGGAACTCCCCGAAATACTGGCAGAAACGATGAATGAGACAAGCGAGGAGGACAGTGATGACGAATAACCAAGGAAAGACCCTTAGACAACGGAGAAGAGACGCAACGGGTCATACACCAGGATGGGAATAGAAAAAGATACCAAATGCTCCATAAAGTAAGAATATACAAATATAATTATTGCCAAATTAAACCCCTTAGACAAACAAACTAAACAGCTACACACATAACCTCTACCCAAATAAAATAAATAAATATGCCACATATGAGATCTGATAAATAATTACCACAAGCGAGTTAAATATATAAACAAATAAATAATCAATCCAGGCAGATAAATAAAGGAATAAAGTCGAGGATAAAATAAACTACAGATAATAGATGCTCTTAAACAAAAACAAAGACGATGAGAATCAGGAAGGCAGCGAATATCTAGACAGGAAATCAACAGACCACCATGAGTGGGAATAGAAAAAGATACCAAACACTCCATAAAGGAAGAACATACAAATATATTTACTACCAAATTAAACTTTTACAACTAGACAGCTGTGACATAATGTCCCAGTTTGCACCAGCTTGCAGACGATTATAAATATCTTTTCCTGGAAAGAAGAATTTCATGTGTGGGGGACTGGCGGTTGCCTTATATGGAAATGCTTAGCGCACATATCATCGGTCAGAACGAGGGGAGGAATCTTATGCCAGTAGCTGGAATTAGCATAGCTCCCGGGCTGGACCAGGGCTTCACTTGAGTCTGGAAGTCCCCACTATGTAGACGTGATTTTTTCGGGGAGCGGGTGCAGGCCCTTGTGGGGCCATTTTTGACTCTATGTTGCATTGGTGAGCATACACATGTTTTTTTGAATGATAAGATTTGTGTTAGTAAGTTAATACAATCTTTGTTTGATATTAGAAGTCATACTACATATCATGTAGGTATTTTTGCGGAGTCTGCTACGGCACCGTTACTTCTGTAAGGAAGACAGCCTGAGATTTTAACGCCTATACATACCACTGTCCTATATTCCTATGCTTACAATTCATATCCAACTCCTTATCATGCTATGATTACTGCTTCATCTTCTTTTGAAGACTGTGATGTCTCTGTAAATGCTGTACCGTTTCTGCGGAGTTCAATCTATCTTCACTTTGTGGTTCACTCTCATCTAGAGAAGAGCCTATCTTTACCGGACTCTTGGTAAAGTATTCAGGTGTTACATAATGCCTTTGTTAAAGATTCAGATGTTGCACGCATATATATATATATATATATATATATATATATATATATATATATATATATATATATATATATATATATATATATATATATATATATATATTGTGTGTGAATCTTTACTTTATCTGTGTGCAGAATATGCAGGGGAGGGATCGTATATTTTGTGTGTATGACAGCCTGGGGACCCAGTTAGATAAGTCACCCCATTGCTTTTGTCGGATTTTGGTGGACTCTGTATGTCATTGGCACAATCATAATTATGAGAACGGTTCACCTACCTAAATACTCATTGTTACCTGCCGTAACTCGTGCAATGGGCTTGCCAAAATAACAAGACATTGGAGCCAATACTTACAAAAACCCCGACCTCACACACCCCACCCGGTAATGTTCTGTAACAGATTGTGTCCTCCTATATAGAGGAGTGTTTGTATGTGGGAGAATATATCTCCATTTGGTATCTGTGATGTCCTTTTCGGTGTATAGGTAGAAGAGTGAGGTTGGAAGAGGGTTCAGAATACCGGCCCACCTTCCCGCCAAATAGACCCTATGTTTACAGGCCACTGGTGATACCCCAACTTGGGATATGCTGATTGTCCTCGGACTATATGTCCAATTGTTGTCTCTGTGAGTCCTATGAGCTTACATACTAGGCTAGAATATTCATGGCTTGACATTTTTTGATTTTGCAGACATTTTGAGGCAGGCGGGGAACATCTTGGTCGGATCAACTTTAGCTGTAAAACATCTGGCCGATACGTTTTGACTAGAAGTAGTGTATGAGGATGGACTGTTTCAGCCCGGCCCTCAGAACTTATGGCCTCGGCATTCCTTCCAAGAATTGGAGGCATGGGGGAAGTAATCCCCTATTATTCTTCTAGCCATATTGAGAAACTCCAGACGGAGTTATCTCCTTTTTTGGGTTTGGCAACTCTTGAGACATCAAGTATTGAAAAGCTGCAAGTTCTCATCCATGGCGTCTGACGAGAGATGTCACTAATCTTCTTCCGGTAGTAACCGGGAAGTTATAGTCTGCAACAGCTTACGGACTGGATGTTACTCTCGAGTGATAGAGAGTTCTTCGTTCGCTGGAGACCCCAGCGACTTTGTTGAGAGTCTGTGCTTTATTCGTTCCAGAATGTTGGGAGAGGGGCTTCTTATTCTTCCTGGTGAATCAGGGAAGTTATAGGTCTGCCAAAGTCACAGATGGGATGGTACTTTCCATGTGAGAGGTCAGCATAATTTGACTTAGAAATGAACCCAGCTACGGTTCCCTGGTTTGTTTAAATGTCGTACTGAGACATTTGAGATTTCATCTTTGTCCACGATGAAGTATGCAAGTCTTACAACCTTCGGGAGATCGCCTAGAGAGGTTCAACTAGCGATGACCCAATGCTTATGGAGAGTCCTTCCTTCACCAACAACCCCAGTACGTTGTTGATAGTCCGTGCTTCAACTTTTCCAAATGATGGACATTTCTATCAAGGGTTGAAATCCCTATTTTATGCAGACATATTTCCCTCTCAAGACCAACGCCATATCGAGTAGTCCAGACTCAGTCACACCATCATCATTTTTATAGAAGGGAACAAGTGAGGACAGTTCCTTTTGTTGGTCAATTATGACTGTCTTTTATCAATGTCAAGGAGCCGTATCCCCATTACCGGGTTCAGTATCCAGAGAACCTTGTTTTTCTCAGTGGCACAGTGTGGTGTTTGGTCAAAGGTGGGATGGGGAGAGCCCATCTATTTCAGCAGTAAATCAGATGAGGAGTTTGGTAATAACAGTAGCAGAGTCGTTATAGACTTGTGGTGTGGGAGAAGTGTGGAGAAGCCCTGTGTGGAGTGAATCTACATTCTTCTGATTTTTAATATTGGTGTCTGCACGAACTTAGTTATAATAAGGACACAAGCACCAGACAGATCTCGGATCTATGTTTTGGTTGGTTTTTCCGTGTGATAGACATCATGTAGTGGAGTATAGGCCGAGTAGTGATTAAACGGCACATCGTAGGAACAGTCATCCCAAGTAGGGCGCAAACAGCCAAGGTGGATGATTGGGTTTTAGGTGCAGGGAAGAGAAGATGAGGAGGAGAGTTTTTAGATTATAACATCATACATTATTTGATAATGTATTTGCTTTGTTTGATGTTTGATAGATTGTAGTGGAGACGGAGTCTTGTACTTCCAGATTATGAGAGTCTGGCAATAAACATATATGTTTGTCAGGAGAGTTTTTTCATTGTCTACGTGACCAGTGTTACACTGTTGGTTGTTGTAGAGAATTGTGCTACTGTGTTTGTATGTGTGCAGAGAATCCAGTGGGAGGTCGACCAACACACAGTCTCAGATATTTTATCCAAGAATAACAACTTGATAGAGATCTGTGGTTAAGTGACCTATTCTCTGTTTTATTCTTCAGGAAGGTAGTTTATCTTGTAAAGTGGGTGGAGTCTATCCGACCTTAACCCCATTCTTACTTCAAAAGAGCCAATAACTACTCTATTCCTGGAGTCTTTTGGGAAATAAACTGTCTCGATCAACTGCCTTTATGCGGCGAACCCGATGGACCTATTGATTATTTCCCCTAGACACTATTTCAGTCCATTGCATATGGTATTCTCATTTACTACCCCACAACAGCTAGAACATAACATCTACCCAAATAAAACAAAACAAATAAAATAAATAAATAAATATGCCACCTAATAGATCTGATAAATAATTACCACAAAGGAGTTAAATATATAAACAAATAAATAATCAACCTAGGCAGATAAATAAAGGAATAAAGTCGCGGATAAAATAGAAAACCACATACAATAGATGCTCATAAACAAAAACAAAAACGATGAGAATCAGTAGGGCAGCGGACTTGCAAAAACTGGTCAATCAATTTATAGCAAAAACAGGGAAAGATATATAAACGACAACCACCGAATGAAGAGGATAGCAACCTTCATTCAATCCGTGGAAACAACTAACAGTGATGACGAATAACCAAGGAAAGACCCTTAGGCAACGGAGAAGAGATGAATCGGTCATACACCAGGATGGGAATAGAAAAAGATACCAAACATCCCATAAAGGAAGAACATACAAATATATATACTACCAAATTAAACTCTTTAGACAAACAAACTAAACAGTTAGACACATAATCGCAACCAAAATAAAACAAATAAAATAAATAAAAAAATATGCCACCTAATAGATCTGATAAATAAATACCACAAAGGAGTTAAATATATAAACAAATAAATAATCAATTCATGCAGATAAATAAAGGAATAAAGTCGCGGATAAAATAGAAAACCACATACAATAGATGCTCATACACAAAAACAAAAACGATGAGAATCAGGAAAGCAGCGGAAAACTAGGCAGAAAATCAGCAGACCACCATGAATGTCTGCACCCGACGAATGTCAGTTTGTACCTTTATTGTCCATGTTTTATGTACCTAAATTCCTTTTTTTTAGGACATCCACTTTTTTCCATTGTGGTGGATGTCCGGGGTGCCCTTAGGGGGACGGTGGACTGCGGCGTGGTCTGAACGGGATGTGTGTGGTTTGGCTCCTCCCTGGAGGACCCGGAAGGAGGGAGACGAGATGAGCGATCCCTCTTGGCGGCAATAGCACTATCATGGGCGGGAACGAGAGAGACTGGGACAAGAATCAGCACCGGTATGTTGGAACCGCATGTGAGATAACCAACAGGAATGGGTTGACAACGGCTTGGACAAACGAACCAGGGACGGGACTTATAATAAAAAAAAAAAAAGGACTTGCCGGACAACCAGACCTCCCACCCAACGTAACAGAAATTGTATGCGCACAATATAAGTCAGATTTTACTGGCACATAAATAAAGTAATAAACAGACATTGTCTGCGCACAATTTAAGTCAGATGTTACTGGCACATAGATAAAGTAATAATCTACGGGAAAAAGTCACGTGGAAAGTACAACAACAAGAAGCACGCTGTCGCCAAGATGTGCAGCGTGAGAGCCGACAAGAAGAAGAAGAACGTCGAGAGCCCACCTGTTAGCTGCATAAAAGAGCCTGATACTACAGCTATCACTGAAGTTACTACGAGGGAGAAGATTGACAGCCCAACACAGTCAAGAACCAAGACAGTAGAGAAGAAGGAGGAGAAAGACACCAGAGTCGGAAACACCGACTCAAAAACAGACCGATGGGTTGTCAAGCGGATTCCTGTGGAGCTGACAGATGAAGAAATCCCGAAGCAGCTAGGTGAAGAGAATCTTCACATCCGATTCTTGAAGGCGGAGCGGCTTCTCACCAACTCCAAGATACCTACAACCTTGGCAGTAGTGACGTCGGAATGCAGCGATTTGCCGACCACAGTATCATTCAACAAGTATATGCAGCAACCAGAGAGATTCATACCAAGAATCACGCAATGTTCAAGATGCCAGAGAGCCCGCCACAGCAGAGCAACATGTCGCAGTAAGACGGAAATCTGTCGATACTGCGCCGATCACCACGCCTTCAAGAAGTGCCCGCTGGCCAAGCTGGACACGGACTTCCGAGCTCCTAACAACAGAAGAAAGTGCGCCAACTGTCTGGGCAAACACGGAGCAAGATACCTGGGCTGTCCGTACCTGCAGAGACACAGAGACGTCTTAAAGATCACCAGCATCACAAAGAGAGCATTCAAGGAAGCAATGCGGAGGGGCGAGACAGCCACGGGTATAGCACAAGCTGAAAGAGATTAACTTCAAAAGCAGATAGAGGAGTTGAAGAAGCAAGTCAAGGCACTGCTGACGACGACTCCGACCAGCGATAATGAGAAGCTGCTGGCCGACATGAAAGAAATCCAGCTCGACATCAAACAAGAGATTCACCGCATGGCTGAGATGAAGAAGGAAAACGAGGAAATCCTACAAAAGATCAAGACCGAAAGAGAATTGCATAAAGCTGAAATGGAACTCTTTCAAAACAAACTAACAGAAGCCACACAAGAGCTCAGAGAGAAACCACAAGAAGAAAACCAAGAGTCCGAGCCTGAACCGCAAACTAAATACAGCAGCCTAACAACAACGCCCAAGAGGGAACTAGTATACCATCGTATCTCTGAAGGAGGCACAGAATACCCAATCGACAAGGAGGAACTCAAGCGCGAGGAATTCAGAAGGCACTGGGAAGAAAAAGAAAAGAAGAAGCCTAAGAAACTCCGGGGGAAACCGATGGTATAGCCAGTAGTATACTACAACCCTGAGGCCGACTTCGAGTACTATATCGAGGACGGTATAATCGTCCCATGGCTGACCACGGAGGAAGAAAACGCTAGGCAGCAGATACGCAAACGCAACAAGGAGGAAAATGAATACGTCGAAAAGGTCCTTCAGAAAATACACAAAAAATGAAATAAAATACCAAATAAAGTCCTTTTAAGGACTGCAACCAGTCAAGCCTGGAGCCTGCACCAACAACGAAAACAAAAGGAAGGACAGCCGCCGACCCGATCCCCCAGCTGGAGTGGGATCACGAAAAGTCCTTATAAGGACTGCAGCCAGACGAGCCGGGAGCCTACACCGACAAAGAAAACCATAACAACAGAAGAGCACAAAGGATAGCCGCCGACCATGCTGACGTCACAGACACAAACGCTACATAACCAGTCCGAGATAGGACTCACAAGACAAGAATTAGGGTGAATAAACCCACAAAAACCACGTACCTCAACAATAACCACAGCTGATGAAGCAGGTTAGACGAGGTCGAATTTGGAATTTTTGTTTTTGAAATGGAATCGGAATCGAATATCCTCCTCACAACATTAACACGCACACATCACTGTCTTCTCACGGCCTGCTTAATCGCAAGTTCACAAGACAGGTAATCCAGCTCCTATCCACCGCTGGACCTCGCACATCACAATCCACACACTTGGTCTAGTCTCCGATAGATATCCAACCCACTTTGGGTTCAGGCCTTCACTCACAACTGGGAGAACAACACAACACAAGAACTGACCCACAGTCAGTCTAAACTTCCACGTCCTCGACAACCGATCCGATCGGCTCCAAAACATCAACTGACCTGAAGTCCCTTGACTTCACACAAAACTAAACTGTCCTTCCCCCATCCACCCTGGGGGTCTCCACTCACACCCGCCCCATTATTTTTCATGGCTGGTTGTTTTTCTCGTAGTATCGCTACTGGGGTCACTCACCTCAATGTCACTGACCCAGGCATATGTCAACGATCAGAAGCCCCCTGTCGTGCTTGCTCCGTGGCGGAGTTTTTATCACTTCAGTTACACCACAACTCATGTTTTTTCACTGTTCATATTTCAGATAAGATACAACACACTTTGTAATCTATAAAGAAGTACATTGAGTATTTTGAGCTTACATGTTATAGAAACATTCTTAGTATACTGTGGACGAAAACGTTGATATTTTACAAGGTCTGAACATCACTGGTTGGCTCGCTTTGAACCCAAGCGTCGTCCATACACATGAAACTACTTCTAGTGCACTGGACTGATTTTTGTGTGGGGATTAGCTTTTCCTATTACCAGCGTCCTTCGCCATTAGGTGAACCCACTCTGACTTGAGGTACCTGTAATTTACGTCCCCAAGTCATGGAAGAGAAGTCAACATTTTAGTCCAACTGACCGGTGTAGGGGTTGAACTCGCTACCTCGACATCAGCACACCGGATATTTAAGAAAGAGTGCATATCTATTCGGCCACGCTGACCTCTACCAGCACATAAACAGACTCATATCTTGAAAACTGAAATAATTTGGCCATATTATATCTAACAATAGCATGGAAAACATACAGATGGATAGCATGGTTCCCAGAAGAAGGGGCGCGGTGCCACCAGCATAAAGATACAGACAGGGCATTGCAGACATGTAGGGTAGGAGACCTGGCAAGAGATCGAGGGACTAATTCTCATCGAAGTGGCTAACTCTCTTGTCTGTGTGCCGGTTAGCGGTTAGTGATAGGTTCCAATTCTCATCGAAGTGGCTAACACTCTTGTCTGTGTGCCGGTTAGCGGTTAGTGATAGGTTCTAATTCTCATCGAAGTGGTTAACTGTCTTGTCTGTGTGCCGGTTAGCGGTTAGTGATAGGTTCTAATTCTCACTGAAGTGGCTAACTCTCTTGTCTGTGTGGCGGTTAGTGATAGGTTCTAATTCTCATCGAAGTGGCTAACTCTCTTGTCTGTGTGCCGGTTAGCGGTTGGTGATAGGTTCTAATTCTCATCGAAGTGGCTAACTCTCTTGTCTGTGTGCCGGTTAGCGGTTAGTGGTAGGTTCCAATTCGCATCGAAGTGGTTAACACTCTTGTCTGTGTGCCGGTTAGCGGTTAGTGATAGGTTCTAATTCTCATCGAAGTGGCTGTCTTGTCTGTGTGCCGGTTAGCTGTTAGTGATAGGTTCTAATTCTCACTGAAGTGGCTAACTGTCTTGTCTGTGTGCCGGTTAGCGGTTAGTGATAGGTTCCAATTCTCATCGAAGTGGCTAACTCTCTTGTCTGTGTGCCGGTTAGCGGTTAGTGGTAGGTTCCAATTCGCATCGAAGTGGTTAACACTCTTGTCTGTGTGCCGGTTAGCGGTTAGTGATAGGTTCTAATTCTCATCGAAGTGGCTGTCTTGTCTGTGTGCCGGTTAGCGGTTAGTGATAGGTTCTAATTCTCACTGAAGTGGCTAACTGTCTTGTCTGTGTGCCGGTTAGCGGTTAGTGATAGGTTCCAATTCTCATCGAAGTGGCTAACTCTCTTGTCTGTGTGCCGGTTAGCGGTTAGTGGTAGGTTCCAATTCGCATCGAAGTGGTTAACACTCTTGTCTGTGTGCCGGTTAGCGGTTAGTGATAGGTTCTAATTCTCATCGAAGTGGCTGTCTTGTCTGTGTGCCGGTTAGCGGTTAGTGATAGGTTCTAATTCTCACTGAAGTGGCTAACTGTCTTGTCTGTGTGCCGGTTAGCGGTTAGTGATAGGTTCCAATTCTCATCGAAATGGATGTTTAAAACTGATCTCGACTTCCTGGTCGACCCAGCCTGACATTGGTACCAGACAATCCTATAGGAAGTAAAGGCAGCCAGCATGATATGGGCCTCAAGTGCCGATTAGTCAATAACACATATGAGGCAAGCACCGTGTGCTCAACGCGGCCACACAGTGCGTGTACAAGGTCCCTGTACTGATTGTACCCACACCCAGCCGGCCCCGCACGCCTGTATGATGTTGGTATGTTATTAAATGATTGAGTGTCGAAGGATAATATATCACCACACGTGGCCTGCCAATGGACAGAAGGACGATATATCGCCATACTAGGGCCATTGTGTTATATGTTTTGTGTCATGATATCTTCCGCAGTTTCAATGCTCAATGAACGGAAATGTACATTAAAATATTTGTTTCTTTGATTGTGTACCGTTTTTGGCCTAAACTAGCTTTTTGCTTGGTACTGAATCAGTTAAAAGAAAGATATATAGAATAGTTACGTGCAAACTCGGTACATAGTGATTTGATATTTTTATCAAAATTAAAAGCAAAAACCATTGAACTCGGTGGCTTGGAAACTATGGATTAGTGGCGGGAAATGAAAGAGGAGAAAAACTGATGGTGAAGAAAACAGACATGTCATTTGTAACACACTTTTGGAACAAAATCTAAGCATACTGTACTTAGAAAAAGCCTTTGAGATTGCAGAAGAAACCAGGCTGATTCTACAATAACCAAAGAAAGATTTATACATGAAGTCGGCGTGGAATAACACACCCGGAACTGCCGTAAACTCAGATCACAATTATTTAACAATTACGATGAATATAAAGATTTTTTGTGAATAATATGTAGTAACAGAGAGTGCGCCGGTCTCCGTAGCTAAGAGCTTGCGGGCGCGATTGTTGAGCCCGCTTATCTGCGTTCGAAACACAGCTGCCATCGATTTAGCAGCAGACCCCGTCGCGTTTGGTTTTAACGTGTTGGTATGGGAGCCGGTCGTTCAGAAAGCAATGGCAAACTACTGAATGCAACCTTGCCAAGACATCAACAACAGCAGTAACATGCTGATGTTGACAGTGATGTCCTGTAAATAGGATATGCAAAAAGAAAACAAAAAAAGTTCGGAGAGTGGTCGACCCATGCCTCTACTTCCACAAACCACGCCTGTCATCCGCGTTCTGTCTGATATGGCCAAAGTATTTCCGTTTCCTAGATACGCTACTGTCTGTCTACAAGCCAGTTGTCTCCTTTGTTCACATCTTGTAGACTGTGAATGATTTCCTGTTGGGTCTGTTTATACATGGAAGGCAGAAGCAGACACTTCTATGCGTTTGTGATATGTGTTTGTGATATGCGTTTGTGATATATGTGTTTGCGATATGTGCTTGTGATATGTGTTTGTGATACGTGCTTGTGGTAGTTGTTTGTGATGTGTTTGTGATGTGATTGTGATATGTGTTTGTGATATATGTTTGTAATCTGTTTGTGAGATGTGTTTGTGAAATATGTTTGTAATCTGTTTGTGAGATGTGTTTGTGAAATGTGTTTGTGATGTGTTTGTGATATGTGTTTAGAGATATGTGTTTGTGTTTCCCGCACTCTCTGTTACTACAAATGAAACATCATGCCCGTTATGTCTCAGACAAAGGAAGTTCAACAATCTTATCTTGAGAAAACCTGTTCCAATGTATGTCAACAAACTACATGCCACGATAGCAGAAAGAGGGGGTGGGAGAGAGAGAGAGAGAGAGAGAGAGAGAGAGAGAGAGAGAGAGAGAGAGAGAGAGAGAGAGAGAGAGAGAGAGAGAAGAAGAAGAAGAAGAAGAAGAAGAAGAAGAAGAAGAAGAAGAAGAAGAAGAAGAAGAAGAAGAGGAAGAGGAAGAAGAAGGTGGTGGAGGAGGAGGAGGAGGAGGAGAAGAAGAAGAAGAAGAAGAAGAAGAAGAAGAAGAGGAAGAAGAAGGTGGAGGAGAAGGAGGAGGAGCATAAGAAGAAGAAGAAGAAGAAGAAGAAGAAGAAGAAGAAGAAGAAGAAGAAGAAGAAGAAGAAGAAGAAGAAGAAGAAGAAGAAGAAGAAGAAGAAGAAGAAGAAGAAGAAGAAGGTGGAGGAGGAGGAGGAGGAGAAGAAGAAGAAGAAGAAGAAAAAGAAGAAGAAGAAGAAGAAGAGAAGAAGGAGGAGGAGGAGGAGGAGGAGGAGGAGGAGGAGGAGGAGGACAAGTTAACGCAGATCGGAGAAATGTTCTGCAAACGCATAAATAAGAAGATGAATAACTAGTGCGTTGGGGGAAAGGTTTATTTTGTAAATGGGCTGTATGTCCAAACATCCATAAATAAACTGAACCTTAAACCATCATTTAGCGTAGATTACATTTCTATAATTATAATCACAACAAGGATAATATGCATGTTGTACTGACTGACCATCCTCGCCTGACGGACTCTAGTTGATACATTTCGATAAAGTTGTGGGTGTAACTTATTTCTTTTCTTTTTCGATAATTAGAAATCACTTTAAAAAACACAATAGGCAACAAAAAGAGGTAACTCACAGCAGTTACCTACTAGATAACAAAAGGACCACATGTGTAAGTGAAGATAAGACCTCAAGCTGAATATTATTAAATAAGTAACAGCAGTCTCCAGCCATTGACCAAATGCTGGTGACACCGTTGGCTAAATGCCGGTGACAGCATTGACCAGATGCTGGTAACACCATTGACCACATGCTGGTGACACCATTGACCAAACGCCGATGACAATCTTCATTAGATTTGTAGGGAGGATATACTCATTGTTAACTTAGAAGGATTCTATGAAGCTTATGAAAGGTTGTCACCAGAATCCGGGTTTAAAATATTTAAGTTGCAGCCGTCAATTTTTCGACCAATTGACTTGGCCAGTTCTCCCTTCAGACGTTTAACCATGGGCTCTGGTGGCTGCAGTGCATTGTAGTGCGCCTTGAAGATTGGCAAACGGTCGCAAAGTGAGCGTAAATTATGCGACTGCTCTTTGGTGGTGCTCGGAGCATCGCCTTGGTGAGATTCTTGCACAATTTCATTCTTCACATCCTGAACTGTTCGGGACTTGACTGTTTCGTGATCTTGTCTTATGTGCAAGAGCAGCGACCGTTTAAGATCTTCGCGTTGCTTCTTCAATTCCAGACCCTTAAGCTCCAACAGCCTGCATGCCTTACAAGGAACAGAATTGCCTTCATCCAGCTTGTCGCTTTCATCGATGGACATGGCAGAGCTTAGCCCTGATCCTGGGTCAAACTCCAAGTCACGCTTTGTGTCGCTGGACTTGACTGGCTCTTTATCAAGTTTGACATCTGTCCTATTGTCAGACATGGCGGCCATCGTGGATTATACACGTCACGTGTGATCTTTACAGGCTTTCTGGCATTTACCGGCGCATCTGTCAAATAAACATACATATCAATGTACAGCCGCTGTATTTTCTAGAGTTAAAGCTGTATTAACTCTTTGCTACCAATGCCAAACAGGGACAATAACAGAAAACGATAAAAGAAAAAAATCACAGCAACATAAATGAGATTCCTGAGCAGAATACTCCATGTATCATGAAGAGAGAAAATCAGAAATGAAGAAATCAGGACTTAAGTTATAGCAGCGCTAGATTTTATCAGAAAACAGCAGGTTAAATTGTTTGGCCACATAACTAGATTACCTAGTAGCAGCATACCTCAACAAGCAATGATGTACAGACCAGAAGGAAGCAGAGGAAGAGGCCGACCACGTAAACGATGGATAGAGGGAATTACAGAGACTATGGGAACCTCGATATATGAAGCCCATACAAGAGCACTCTCCCGCTGTTTATGCTTCACCTCGACACCGCAAGGTACAAGAGGAACATGATGAGATGAGATGAAAAGATGAAAACTGCGGTAGATGAGCTGTTTGGCTGAACAAATGTGCTTCGTGGTGTGATAAATTAATATCTAATTTACAAACATATTAATTGATAACAATACATATTTCCATTAACCGGTTTGAAGTCTAGGTCTAAAATTATCATCTTCTGCTTTTTCTGCTTCTCATTTTTTTTTCTCACCTTCATCAATTTTTTCTCCGTCTTCTTCTTCTTCTTCTTCTTCTTCTTCTTCTTCTTCTTCTTCTTCTTCTTCTTCTTCTTCTTCTTCTTCTTCTTCTTCTTCTTCTTCTTCTTCTTCTTCTTCTTCTTTCTTCTTCTTCTTCTTCTTCTTCTTCTTCTTCTTCTTCTTCTTCTTCTTCTTCTTCTTCTTCTTCTTCTTCTTCTTCTTCTTCTTCTTCTTCTTCTTCTTCTTCTTCTTCTTTTCCTCCTTCTTCTCCTCCTCCTGCTTCTTCTTCTTCTCTTCTTCTTCTTCTTCTTCTTCTTCTTCTTCTTCTTCTTCTTCTTCTTCTTCTTCTTCTTCTTCTTCTTCTTCTTCTTCTTCTTCTTCATCTTCTTCTTCTTCTTCTTCTTCTTTTCCTCCTTCTTCTCCTCCTCCTGCTTCTTCTTCCTCTTCTTCTTTTTCTTCTTCTTCTTCTTCTTCTTCTTCTTCTTCTTCTTCTTCTTCTTCTTCTTCTTCTTCTTCTTCTTCTTCTTCTTCTTCTTCTTCTTCTTCTTCTTCCTTCTTCTTCTTCTTCTTCTTCTTCTTCTTCTTCTTCTTCTTCTTCTTCTTCTTCTTCTTCTTCTTCTTCTTCTTCTTCTTCTTCTTCTTCTTCTTCTTCTTCTTCTTCTTTTCCTCCTCCTCCTGCTTCTTTTTCCTCTTCTTCTTCTTCTTCCTCTTCTTCTTCTTCTTCTTCTTCTTCTTCTTCTTCTTCTTCTTCTTCTTCTTCTTCTTCTTCTTCTTCTTCTTCTTCTTCTTCTTCTTCTTCTTCTTCTTCTCCTCCTCCTCCTCCTCCTCCTCCTCCTCCTCCTTCTTCTTCTTCTTCTTCTTCTTTTAGAAAGTGAAAAAGGTAAAGAACCCTTTTAGACGGCTTGAAGCAAATGGTGCTGGTCCCATATTTGTATAGACCAATCAGCACGCAGGGTTATGTGATGAGCGTCACACCAGGTGTCTTTACTTCCCCAGACACAGGAGAGTTAAATCATTGCTAGTCTCTAACTGTAAAATATGAGACACACAGATATTTTGATCATATCAAGGACATGATCTACTGAAAAACGTTACTTGGTGGAAAATTTGAAGACAAAAGAGTTAGGGGGTATCAGAGATGTAAATGGACAAACAGCACCAACATATGGTCAGTTTGCAGTCAAGTAGAAAAAGTCTTAAAAGTCGAGAGGATCGACTTCATTGCCACGGGGTTTTTTTTTCGGCGGCCTACCGAAAGCGTCGTAAAAAGCGTGAACTCCGTAACTCCATCGACGACCCCCACGAATCTCCGAGAAAAATGCACACGTGAACCGAAGGACATAGCCCAGAATCGAACTTACAACCTTCGGAGAGCGAGGCAGACGACTTGATCACTTCGCCACAGAGACTCTCAATTCAAGTAGAAAGAGCAACAAAGACTCAGGACAGAAATTAGTTAGTCTTTCTTCTTGAGCCCAAGGCGGCGCATAGGGCAGAAGTCCTGTCTCTCCATGCTTGGCGGTTCGCTGCTACCTGTTGTAGATCTTGGATGTTTACTTGGCCGTTGAATGAGCCCTCTCTGATGATTGTTCTACGCAGGACAGAAATTGCTGGAGATTAATTACCGCAAACCTTAACTGAGGAGGCGACACTGAATGATGAAGGGTCATTAAAGGTAGACCGAGCACAAGGAAGTGAAAAATGATATTGGGTGTTATGGCATAATTGATTTTTTTTTCTTTCCACACTTCCAAACCGCGGGCACATCGAGAGCCAAAACGTAGCGCAATGGGCTGATGTGTCCAATATGGCAACAAAATAGCATGCTATTGTTAATGCTCTCTCAGCCTCCTACTGTTTGTTTTATAATATAATAATAGGATGTGCAGAGCTGTACAAAATACACTTATAGAAAACAGAGGACACTGAGGCGTTAAGACTTCATCAGCAAAAAAAGAACAACAACATATAAAATACGGAATGATGCTATAGTAACTTCATTACGGCATAATTAGTTGTATGAAACAAAATTATGGAATCAATGAAAACAATGTGTGGTACTTATCTCATGACTTCCTGCACCATGACCAATAGTACTGGTGCAAACATATTCATTCATTCAGTAGCATATCCTTTGCAGAAAACCTCGCTCCCATAACAACCTTCCTGAAAATGTCTCGGTCATAAGCAAGATGTCCCGAGTCCGTTACACCCATCTGGAGATCACCTGCCACATACTGCACCCATATTCTCTTTGACCTTCCTCTTGCTCTCTTCCTGGGCATATATCCCTCCATTATTACTCTCTCCAAACTTTCAAGAAGTTTCAAGTGACCTAAATGTTTCCATCAATTTTCTTTGTTTTATTGTAGTTAGTAGCCAACCTTCTTCAGCTTCTTCTTGTCGTATGGTTGTATTTGTTCTTTTTTGTATTCAAAATATTCTTAGAACCCGTCTATAACATTTATATTCAAAGGCATTAATGCGTTGTTCAGCTTGTTTAGTAAGTGTCCAGGAATCACAGGCGTATGTTGCAATGGGAAACATGCATGCTTTTAAAATTCTAATTTTTATAGTTCTATCAGTTTTTGAAGAGCAATGGATATACGCCTTTTAGTTTCTTTCATTGTGTCACCATCGTTGGTAATTAATAACCCAAGATATTCGAAATTTTCAACCTCCTTCAATTTTTCCTCATTAATACATATTTGTCTTCATATTAATTGTATCTGTTTGCGTTATCTTTGTTTTTGCTATGTTAAGATATAAGCTGCGATTTTCCCTACTTAGTGGGGTTGAGGTTGTAAGTTTTTCTACACCATTCTGTGATGTGGATAGTAATATTCTATTATCAGCATATCGAATCTCTGGTATTTCATGATCACCGATATTTAGGGCATCGCATCGCTCCTTGGTTATATTATCTCTGACATTTCTCATTACATTCTTGGCGTACAGGTTATACAAATAGGGGGACAGCACACAGCCCTGACGGACTCCTAGCTTGATGTCAAACCAATCTGATGTCTCGCCATCTATTCTAACAGCTGCTTGCTGGTCTAGTTAGAGCATTCTTATCAGTTGTATTACATGTGGTGGAAAGCCCATATTCCTCATGATTTCCCAAAGTTTCTGATGTTGTACACAGTCAAATGCCTTTGAATAATCCACAAAACATGAGAACAGATTCACATTACATTCTCTACACTTCTCTGTTATTAAACGCATGTTGAGTATGTGATTTCTTGGTCATCTTCCTTATCTATATCCAGCTTGTCTGCCTATTATCCATGTTTCACATGCATACAATAGTATAGGTTTCATATAGCACTGTAACAGTGTTGTTGTTCACTGCAATTTACAGCGTTTTATTGGTGAGTATCCTTTCTATCTTAAAAAGGCTAGTTTTCCCATGACAATTCTTATTCTAATCTCTGCAGTGTATTTTCCGTCCGGTACTATGACTGTTCCAAGACAGCTGTGCCGATTCATCTATTAAATAATTGTCCCATTTAATTGTTGCATTATGATACTTTTTTTTTCATCTCCGAGATGGTCATAATTTCTGTTTTCTTACAGTTTAATTATAACTATGTGTTCATTGTGAACACTAACAGCATCCAATACATGTTGCAAATCATGTATATTGCATGCAATCAATACTGCATCAATTGCATGCCTGACAATGTTGATGGCATGTCCTCCGATGATAATTCCTCTCATATCTTCTACATTTCTCATAATAAGTTTCTTACATAGGGAATTAAGATCTGAAGACATTGCATATCGCAGTCGCACACCTTATAGATAGGCTGGCATTGACTTACTTCATTATTAAGGTATATATCAACATGCAGTATCCATTATTATATGTTCTAAACAAGTTCCAGGTCTTTCCGGTAAATTTGGAAATCTACAAGCAGTTTTATCACTTCGGCGTGCCTGACTCTAATAACTTTCTGTAGACATAGAAGCAAAGATCTTGTAGATCTTTGGTATAATTATTTATATAACATAGCCATCATTATCGTCAAGTATTTACACCCTTAGACAGGTCGGGAAGCTTCTTGATCATTTCATTCCACAGTTAACAGTCATGTGGCACTCATTTAATTGTCGGTAATATTATTTATATCTCCCTGGCTTAGAGTTAACGACTTTCTCCGTAATCCCGTATATCCACGTGAGCAACGCAACTGCGCGAGATTCGGCAGCGGATCGCGCTGCGTTTGTTACTTACGGGGTAAGTGAGCCGGTCGCTCAGAAAGCAATTGCAAACTACTGAACATAATTTGGCCAAGACATCAACAGCAGCTGAACAATGCTGGTGTTGACTGCAATGTCCTGTAAAGGAATGCGGAAAAAGGTGCTATTTAACAGCGACAGCTCCATTCCTTAACTCTTTAAAGATAATGTGGTGGTTTCCCCTAAATTCGCACACCCACATGGTGTCATCTTACGTTGCTAGAGTAAGTGAGTAGCCCACCTTGTGGCTTCCTGTCTAAATAATCAGAATATTTTAAGTTGACCATTTATCTTGATACATACTCGGACTAAAGCAACTTAACATTGACGGCAAAGATCTGCGTATAATAAAGAACATATATTGGCAGCAAACAGGAGCGATAAGAATCAACAACCTAGTAGGAATATTTCATGTATAAAGAAGGGCGTTAGACAGTGTTGTGTAGTGTCTCCTGATTTGTTCTCATTGTGCAGTGAATATATAAATATATAATGAGATCTACAGAAAATATGCCAGGGATCCTGGTTGGTGGACATAATATAAATAGTTTACCTTATGCTGATGACACCGTCTTGATAGCAACAAGTCAGAAGGATCTACACGAAATTATAGATACAGTAGTTGTACAACGTGAAAACATGAACCTTAGTTTTAATAGAATGACAGAGGTCATGGTGATTTCACAGAAACAGATTGTGCCTCAGTGTGCAATTACAGTACAGGACGTTATTTTGGGGCAAATGCAGAAATTCAGATATCTAGGCACATGAATAACATCAGATAGAACATGCATCACTGAGATAAAGTGCAGAATAGGACAAGCAAAAACTGCATTCTATCAAATGAAGAATGTTTTGTGCAATAAGTTACTGTCGTTTAAAGTTAAAAGAAGAATTCTTGCATGTTACATAGAAAGAATTTTAACATGTGGCTGCTAATCCTGAACAATTAGTAAACAGCTGAAAAAAAATCCCAGGAAGCCTTGGAGACGTTGCTTTATAGAAGAATGCTGAAAAATTAATTGGACAACCAAAATGAGCAATCAGGACGATTTAATGGAAGCTCAGATGCAAAGACGACTTATCATAAACCTCAGAAAGAGGCAGTTATCGTTTTTATTTTTTATTTTTTTGCCACATTATGAGAAGACAAAAACTGGAACATGTTGTGACAACCGGAAAGATTTGCGGAAAGAGAAATAGAGGAAGACAGCATAAGAAGATTCTTGACAGTCTTGTGCCATGGCACGGAAGGGAGTCAACACACGAATTGATCCATGACGTCGTAGATTGTAATATGTGGAGAGGCATGATCGCACACACCAGCAGACAAGGCATTGGTGATACTCGGGTCTCAGAACTGCGTTAACCACATCATAGTGTTCACATTGACATGGCATCGGTGCAGTTTGGAGTTTCCCTTCGTGACTGAGATCAAATTAGCATTTCGTTATGTATGTGCGTAGGACAACGGGCTTATTCGATCACAATTAATAAAAAATAAAACGTATTTCATTGTGACAAAATGTCACTGTCCACTACAGTGAAGGAACAGACTAGAATTATAGCCCCGTTCATATTCAATAAATATGATATTATATGAAGATCAGGAATCGTTGTAGAACTTTCATAGTCCCTTTTTAGAATGTGAAAAGTAACTTATGTAATAATTCACTTTCATCGAATGTCAGAGTACTACTGATATGTTATGGAAATTGTGCTGTTGTATGGCAGTGAATATTGTGAGCGAACAAATAAGGAAAAGCATGGAGGAAACGTGGATGTGTTTTCTGGGACGTACATTGCGAATACCGTGGACTAGCTCAGTAACTGGCATCGATTACCTGGGCGAGGCTAATGAACACAGAACGTTATAATGTTACACAACTGTAAGAAAGGACAAACTTGGGCGAAGTTGATGAAAATGGAACATTATACTTGTACACAATTGTAAGAAATGGACCATCTTGGGCGAAGTTGATGAAAATGGAACATTATAATTGTACACAATTGTAAGAAATGGACCATCTTGGGCGAAGTTGATGAAAATGGAACATTATAATTGTACACAATTGTAAGAAATGGACCATCTTGGGCGAAGTTGATGAAAATGGAACATTATAATTGTACACAATTGTAAGAAATGGACCATCTTGGGCGAAGTTGATGAAAATGGAACATTATAATTGTACAAGAAAGGGAGAAACATTTATCTTTGAACACGTGAGAAGGGGGGTACTGGAAAACATCATGACGACTGGAAAGATCTGAGGTAGAGGACGCAAAGGCAAGCTGAGAGAAATGATGCTGGATGGTCCAAAACGGTGGTGTACAGGAGTATCATCAATTGATCCAGAATCACAACATCAAGGGTCGAATTCTGAGCAAAGACATGAACGCCTACGCCGTTTGGCAACACGCGCGGTGATTATGATGATTATTTCAGTACGTATAAAAGTTTGTTTTACAGTTTTCTTATCCGATGATATTGAAAACTTACCGCTCATGTAATTATAAGATGTAAAGGGAATTGGAATTCAACACACCATTGTTCACAAGCTGCAGCGTTACTACCCTCCTTGTTTTGACGTCAGATTCTGCGACCACAAACTTGCATTCATTTCTGTCCGCACGCCGTTAGAAAATGGAGGGATAATTTTTGGTGTGCATTTTTATCCTTCGCGGACTATTGCTGGGTGCTTCCATCATCATCATCATCATCACCATCATCACCAAGTGCCCTGTCAACTGTCGTAGGTGTTCATGTCTTTGCTCAGAATTCGACCCTTGATGTTGTGATTCTGGATCAATTGATGATACTCCTGTACACCACCGTTTTGGACCATCCAGCATCAGGGCCGAGATATGTGGAGAGATATGGAAGCCAACACCAGTTGAACCAGGGCCGAGATATGTGGAGAGACATGAAAGCCAACACCAGTTGAACCAGGGCCGAGATATGTGGAGAGACATGGAAGCCAACACCAGTTGAACCAGGGCCGAGATATGTGGAGAGACATGGAAGCCAACACCAGTTGAACCAGGGCCGAGATATGTGGAGAGACATGGAAGCCAACACCAGTTGAACCAGGGCCGAGATATGTGGAGAGACATGGAAGCCAACACCAGTTGAACCAGGGCCGAGATATGTGGAGAGACATGGAAGCCAACACCAGTTGAACCAGGGCCGAGATATGTGGAGAGACATGGAAGCCAACACCAGTTGAACCAGGGCCGAGATATGTGGAGAGACATGGAAGCCAACACCAGTTGAACCAGGGCCGAGATATGTGGAGAGACATGGAAGCCAACACCAGTTGAACCAGGGCCGAGATATGTGGAGAGACATGGAAGCCAACACCAGTTGAACCAGGGCCGAGATATGTGGAGAGACATGGAAGCCAACACCAGTTGAACCAGGGCCGAGATATGTGGAGAGACATGGAAGCCAACACCAGTTGAACCAGGGCCGAGATATGTGGAGAGACATGAAAGCCAACACCAGTTGAACCAGGGCCGAGATATGTGGAGAGACATGAAAGCCAACACCAGTTGACTGAGCATATCTTTATTATCAGCAGAGTTGGTCAAGGAACACCAGGGCCGAGATATGTGGAGAGACGTGAAATCCAACACCAGTTGACTGAGCATATCTTTATTATCAGCAGAGTTGGCCAAGGAATACCAGGGCCGAGATATGTGGAGAGACGTGGAAGCCAACACCAGTTGACTGGGCATATCTTTATTATCAGCAGAGTTGGTCAAGGAACACCAGGGCCGAGATATGTGGAGAGACGTGAAATCCAACACCAGTTGACTGAGCATATCTTTATTATCAGCAGAGTTGGTCAAGGAACACCAGGGCCGAGATATGTGGAGAGACGTGGAAGCCAACACCAGTTGACTGGGCATATCTTTATTATCAGCAGAGTTGGTCAAGGAACACCAGGGCCGAGATATGTGGAGAGACGTGAAATCCAACACCAGTTGACTGAGCATATCTTTATTATCAGCAGAGTTGGCCAAGGAACACCAGGGCCGAGATATGTGGAGAGACATGAAAGCCAACACCAGTTGACTGAGCATATCTTTATTATCAGCAGAGTTGGTCAAGGAACAACAGGGCCGAGATATGTGGAGAGACGTGAAATCCAACACCAGTTGACTGAGCATATCTTTATTATCAGCAGAGTTGGTCAAGGAACACCAGGGCCGAGATATGTGGAGAGACGTGGAAGCCAACACCAGTTGACTGGGCATATCTTTATTATCAGCAGAGTTGGTCAAGGAACACCAGGGCCGAGATATGTGGAGAGACGTGAAATCCAACACCAGTTGACTGAGCATATCTTTATTATCAGCAGAGTTGGCCAAGGAACACCAGGGCCGAGATATGTGGAGAGACGTGAAATCCAACACCAGTTGACTGAGCATATCTTTATTATCAGCAGAGTTGGCCAAGGAACACCAGGGCCGAGATATGTGGAGAGACGTGGAAGCCAACACCAGTTGACTGAGCATATCTTTATTATCAGCAGAGTTGGCCAAGGAACACCAGGGCCGAGATATGTGGAGAGACGTGGAAGCCAACACCAGTTGACTGGGCATATCTTTATTATCAGCAGAGTTGGTCAAGGAACACCAGGGCCGAGATATGTGGAGAGACGTGAAATCCAACACCAGTTGACTGAGCATATCTTTATTATCAGCAGAGGTGGCCAAGGAACACCAGGGCCGAGATATGTGGAAAGACATGAAAGCCACCACCAGTTGACTGGGCATATCTTTATTATCAGCAGAGGTGGCCAAGGAACACCAGGGCCGAGATATGTGGAGAGACATGAAAGCCAACACCAGTTGACTGGGCATATCTTTATTATCAGCAGAGGTGGCCAAGGAACACCAGGGCCGAGATATGTGGAGAGACATGAAAGCCAACACCAGTTGACTGAGCATATCTTTATTATCAGCAGAGGTGGCCAAGGAACACCAGGGCCGAGATATGTGGAGAGACATGGAAGCCAACACCAGTTGACTGGGCATATCTTTATTATCAGCAGAGGTGGTCAAGGAACACCAGGGCCGAGATATGTGGAGAGACGTGGAAGTCAACACCAGTTGACTGAGCATATCTTTATTATCAGCAGAGGTGGCCAAGGACCACCAGGGCCGAGATATGTGGAGAGACATGGAAGCCAACACCAGTTGACTGGGCATATCTTTATTATCAGCGAGTTGGCCAAGGAACACCAGGGAAGAGATATGTGGAGAGACATGAAAGCCAAGACCAGTTCACTGGGCATATCTTTATTATCAGCAGAGTTGGCCAAGGAACACCAGGGCCGAGATATGTGGAGAGAAATGAAAGCCAACACCAGTTGAACCAGGGCCGAGATATGTGGAGAGACATGGAAGCCAACACCAGTTGAAACCAGGGCCGAGATATGTGGAGAGACATGGAAGCCAACACCAGTTGAACCAGGGCCGAGATATGTGGAGAGACATGGAAGCCAACACCAGTTGAACCAGGGCCGAGATATGTGGAGAGACATGGAAGCCAACACCAGTTGAACCAGGGCCGAGATATGTGGAGAGACATGGAAGCCAACACCAGTTGAACCAGGGCCGAGATATGTGGAGAGACATGGAAGCCAACACCAGTTGAACCAGGGCCGAGATATGTGGAGAGACATGGAAGCCAACACCAGTTGAACCAGGGCCGAGATATGTGGAGAGACATGGAAGCCAACACCAGTTGAACCAGGGCCGAGATATGTGGAGAGACATGGAAGCCAACACCAGTTGAACCAGGGCCGAGATATGTGGAGAGACATGGAAGCCAACACCAGTTGAACCAGGGCCGAGATATGTGGAGAGACATGGAAGCCAACACCAGTTGAACCAGGGCCGAGATATGTGGAGAGACATGGAAGCCAACACCAGTTGAACCAGGGCCGAGATATGTGGAGAGACATGAAAGCCAACACCAGTTGAACCAGGGCCGAGATATGTGGAGAGACATGGAAGCCAACACCAGTTGAACCAGGGCCGAGATATGTGGAGAGACATGGAAGCCAACACCAGTTGAACCAGGGCCGAGATATGTGGAGAGACATGGAAGCCAACACCAGTTGAACCAGGGCCGAGATATGTGGAGAGACATGGAAGCCAACACCAGTTGAACCAGGGCCGAGATATGTGGAGAGACATGGAAGCCAACACCAGTTGAACCAGGGCCGAGATATGTGGAGTGACATGGAAGCCAACACCAGTTGAACCAGGGCCGAGATATGTGGAGAGACATGGAAGCCAACACCAGTTGAACCAGGGCCGAGAAATGTGGAGAGACATGGAAGCCAACACCAGTTGAACCAGGGCCGAGATATGTGGAGAGACATGGAAGCCAACACCAGTTGAACCAGGGCCGAGAAATGTGGAGAGACATGGAAGCCAACACCAGTTAAACCAGGGCCGAGATATGTGGAGAGACATGGAAGCCAACACCAGTTGAAACCAGGGCCGAGATATGTGGAGAGACATGGAAGCCAACACCAGTTGAACCAGGGCCGAGATATGTGGAGAGACATGGAAGCCAACACCAGTTGAACCAGGGCCGAGATATGTGGAGAGACATGGAAGCCAACACCAGTTGAACCAGGGCCGAGATATGTGGAGAGACATGGAAGCCAACACCAGTTGAACCAGGGCCGAGATATGTGGAGAGACATGGAAGCCAACACCAGTTGAACCAGGGCCGAGATATGTGGAGAGACATGGAAGCCAACACCAGTTGAACCAGGGCCGAGATATGTGGAGAGACATGGAAGCCAACACCAGTTGAACCAGGGCCGAGATATGTGGAGAGACATGGAAGCCAACACCAGTTGAACCAGGGCCGAGATATGTGGAGTGACATGGAAGCCAACACCAGTTGAACCAGGGCCGAGATATGTGGAGAGACATGGAAGCCAACACCAGTTGAACCAGGGCCGAGAAATGTGGAGAGACATGGAAGCCAACACCAGTTGAACCAGGGCCGAGATATGTGGAGAGACATGGAAGCCAACACCAGTTGAACCAGGGCCGAGATATGTGGAGAGACGTGGAAGCCAACACCAGTTGAACCAGGGCCGAGATATGTGGAGAGACGTGGAAGCCAACACCAGTTGAACCAGGGCCGAGATATGTGGAGAGACATGGAAGCCAACACCTGTTGAACCAGGGCCGAGATATGTGGAGAGACATGGAAGCCAACACCAGTTGAACCAGGGCCGAGATATGTGGAGAGACATGGAAGCCAACATCAGTTGAACCAGGGCCGAGATATGTGGAGAGACATGGAAGCCAACACCAGTTGAACCAGGGCCGAGATATGTGGAGAGACATGGAAGCCAACACCAGTTGAACCAGGGCCGAGATATGTGGAGAGACATGGAAGCCAACACCAGTTGAACCAGGGCCGAGATATGTGGAGAGACATGAAAGCCAACACCTGTTGAACCAGGGCCGAGATATGTGGAGAGACATGGAAGCCAACACCAGTTGAACCAGGGCCGAGATATGTGGAGAGACATGGAAGCCAACACCTGTTGAACCAGGGCCGAGATATGTGGAGAGACATGGAAGCCAACACCAGTTGAACCAGGGCCGAGATATGTGGAGAGACATGGAAGCCAACACCAGTTGAACCAGGGCCGAGATATGTGGAGAGACATGGAAGCCAACACCAGTTGAACCAGGGCCGAGATATGTGGAGAGACATGGAAGCCAACACCTGTTGAACCAGGGCCGAGATATGTGGAGAGACATGGAAGCCAACACCTGTTGAACCAGGGCCGAGATATGTGGAGAGACATGGAAGCCAACACCAGTTGAACCAGGGCCGAGATATGTGGAGAGACATGGAAGCCAACACCAGTTGAACCAGGGCCGAGATATGTGGAGAGACATGGAAGCCAACACCAGTTGAACCAGGGCCGAGATATGTGGAGAGAATAAGTGCAATGTTACATTATTGGCTCGACACTTTCCAGGTCTGCACTATAGCAATTCTGGCATTCATCCAGCTACATTTGTACTATTTCCGCAATTAAAATATGCAAGCCGTAACGTATATATTTAAAGTAAACGACATTGGCCACAGGCTAGGTAGTGAGATCCTATCAGCTAGAATAGGATATAAAGATGAGACTAATCAGATTTTACCTCCAAGCAATGTCAAGTCACAAAGAGCATTGCCATAGGTGCTAGAGACTTCCGTTGTACCATGACCATTTAAAGCCTATAGAACTTGTGTGGGCTAAAATTAAAGAACAGGTGGCAGCTGACAATACTACATTCAGATTGTCTGATGTCAAGATACTAACCCAGTCTGCGCTATTAAATATTGATAAAAGTTACTATAAAAAATGTGAGGACCATGAAAACAAACAGGAAGGTGACTATTGGAGAAAGGATGGATTGAATTGTAAGCAACCGAGAGCAGTCATCAACCTAGCATAATCGTCAGACATAGATTAAGGTCTGGGCAGATTGCAGACATTAATCAACATATAGTTTGCTCCAACTATTCAGAAGAATTGCAGGCACTAAACATTACAGCATTGTCACAAACAATACAACTTGTCAATGGCAACAGTTTGTATTCCACACTGATGAATTTTCAGTTCCGCAAGCCCTCAACGGTGACAAACAACTGGCATTGAAAAAAAAAACACACACACACTCACACTAAACGCATTGAATACCAACACCCCTCTGCCGTGTGTCCACCGTGACGAGGTAGAGGGGCTTGCGCGTTCCAATGACCCCAAGAGCTAAGCCGACTGTAGCACAGCTACTGGTATGGTCACCCATGTCGGACAGGTCATGGGAGAGGGACCAGACGAAGAGACACACAAACCTGCTGCCTTGTAGGTAGACTGGGGACAGTCAAAGGCTAGGGAAAGTACCCCAAAAAATGCTTGTCGAAAATTGGATGTACTGAGCCACAGGCTTGACAAAGCAGTGCAACGTAACTTAATTCATGATGTCACAAATTAAAATTAATCGTTATGGTGCTAATCCCGTGAAGTCCCATCAGGCGGTGATAGTGCCGGGCCCCCTGCCTCGAGGGGGTCCACCCATGACTACTGGTGGTCACCTTCCCCTGTGCTGTGGAGTCAAGGCACAGAGGAGTAGGTTAAGAGCTATTGACCAAACACCCAGGACACTCAACATACTACAGTGGCATGCCGAAGGAGTTTATAACAAGAAAGTCTCCATAACAAATCGTCTTCATAAAGATAGAAAATAGATGTGGCATGCATTCAAGAGACACACCTCAACGCCAATCACAAATTCTCAGTCAGAGGATATCAGGCTACACGTTTCGACCGCGAAGGACACAAAGGAGGAGTTCTAATACTTACACGAAATACAATACCTTGCAGCGAAGTATCTGTGATCTCTGACAACCAAACAGAAATTATAGGTGTTGATATAATGATAAAGGACGTGAAAATTAGAATTTACAATCTGTATAGCCCAGCAGATAAGGACCTTACACTCTCAAACATGAAAATAAGTGACACAAACTGCATTATTGTCGGAGACTTTAATAGCCGTTCAGAAAGATGGGGATACCCAGATACTGACAAAAGAGGAGATGAAGTGGAGGACTGGGAAATAGACTCAAATCTCCATCTACTCAACAAAGCGGATGACACACCGAGCTTCTACTCCAGAAGATGGTTTACCACTTCTACTCCAGACTTAGCTTTCTGCAGCAGGCAGACATCCTCCACAAAATCGATCGCCATGTGCTTGACCAATTAGCAGGTAGTGACCACAGACCAATTAAGCTTGTAATGAATATGGAGTATGTTCCACAGGAACAAAAGCCTTTGCCCCGCTGGAATTACAAACGAGCAGATTGGGACAGATTTGCCATACTAACAGACATATATTGTGAAAACATAAATACACGATATGGCAACATGAAGCAAATGGTGGAAAGTCTAAACAGAGCAATAATACAGGCGGCCACTGAGTCTATTCCAAGAGGAGCGAGGAAAAATTACAAACCATACTGGACTGAAGAACTACAAATTTTGGAGGACAAAGTTGAAGATGCCAGGAAGACAGCAGAGAGAGAGAACAAACAACTGACTCCACAAACAACATCCCGCACAGATACACTGTGCATAATGCCGCCACCAGAATGACAACACAATAGTCCACCACGAAACACCCACTTCATCTCTGATGGAATCGGCAGTCATTTTCCCATCTAGATGTTTCCTAGATGTTCACCCACACAGTCCACGAAAATACAATTCATCGTCGATGGTAGTGGCAGTCAACCAGAAGCCCAGCAGCCACGCATTTCTGCATAAGGTAAAAACCGGTCACCACTGGGACATGGCCATCTGCCATCGCTTCGAACATGCAGTCATGTTCCAAAAAACCTCGGGTAGATTCAAAAGCATTTCACACGAAACTCACAGCTCACAGTGTCGCGCCACGCTCTCACTCAGTAGCAGGGCGACGGAACCATCAAGCCTCCTTAGTCGCCTCTTACGACATGCGTGGTAAAACATCATAGCCATGTACCACTCGAGCCAAAGTGCAGTAAGAACACAAGAAGGTATATCAGATATGTTCACAGTCAATACAGGATTAAGCAAGTCTCGACAGAACAGATTCAGAAAATTTAGAACTCTTTACTCCAGATGAAACAACTGACCCACAGGGAATAAATGAACTTCTATTTGCAGACGATCAGTGCCTGTTTTACAGCGATGAGGGCAGATTACAAAATCATATTACTAATCTGAGTTCAACCTGCAGCAGATACAATATGAGTATAAACACAGCCAAAACCGAAGTAATGCAAGTTAGCAGATCGCCAGGTCCACTAAGTATAGATAAATAACACACCTCTGAAACAAGTTAAAGAATTCAAATACCTTGGAAGTATGATCACAGAAGATGGCAGATTGGACAGAGAAATTGAAATCAGATGCCAAAAAGCTAGTGCACTTACATATCAACTATCACCCTTACTGAAACATCCAAATCATACCATGTCCGCAAAACGACAGATAATAAACAGCATATTCACACCAACCCTATGCTACCAATCTCAAACCTGGACTTTATCCAAATTACACCTTCGCAAAATCAACACCTGCGAAATGAGATGCCTGAGGAGAGCTGCCAACTTAACAATCCGAGACCGAGTAAGAAATGCTACTATCAGACAGACTGTGGGATCAACACCTTGTGCCACAGTTATTGAAAGACAGAAGACCAAGTGGTTTGGCTATGTCGTTAAAATGCAACATCAGCAACTACCATCACTGGCCTTACATCAAAGATCATCTGCGACGAGACCACGAGGACGTCCAAGAAGAAAATGGATTGACGACATCAGAGACATTGTACAACAAATTATTCCTCCCCACGGCGCTTGACAGCAGAAGTGGAAGAAGAAGAAGATGATGATGATGATGATGATGATGATGATGATGATGATGATGATGATGATGATGATGATGATGATGATGAAGGAAGAATGCTACGCAGATAAAGTGCAGGAAAACCTGGTATATAACTATATATGAAGCAGGTGGAAAAGAGAGAGGAGAGAGAGAGATAACGAAGATAATGTGATAGACAGAGATATGAGAAATATGTATTGAAAGACATTAAAGAGTGGTAAAGACAAGAAAGAGAGTGGTGGGTGATCGAGACTTAGAGCGAGAGCGAGAGAGAGAGAGAGAGAGAGAGAGAGAGAGAGAGAGAGAGAGAGAGAGAGAGAGAGAGAGAGAGAGAGAGAGAGAGAGAGAGAGAGAGAGAAGAACTCGTGTTCGGATGGCTAAGCGCCTTTCCCAAGACAACAAAAGTAGAGGACAGATAAGAACAGAAAGACAAGTGTGCAGGTTCTTGTGCAGCAAGATAAACAACACCTAATACACACAATCCGTAGAAAACATATGCCTAAAGCGAAATCATCAGACTAGCATTCAATCAATCAATCATGTGCCATGCCGTAAAGCGTGGGCGGTCATGACTCGCTATTCCACTCGATCACCAGTGTCGTGGATCAGCTCAGTGTTCCTATCTCGTCCATGCCATGTGGCCAAGCCATCCAGGTATTTTCCTCTCGGTCTTCCTCTTGGTCTGTTCCCTTCGATCTTGCCAGTTGTCACTAAGTTCTCCAACCATTTCTTCTCATAACATGTCCAAAATTTTTGACTGTCTACGTCTAATTTCTCTAATCAGTTTACGATGTTCATTTGTCTCCTGTAGTACTTGGTCATTGGTTTTTCTGTCTGTCCATGGTATTCTTTGCATTTTCCCCAGAAACCACATTTCTGCAGCCATCAGATGCTAGACTAGCATTGGTGTCACCTAAGTTCTGAAAATAAAAAAAAATTAAAAACCTCCCGAAAGGAAATCGATCCACAAGCTCCCGTGTACCAGGCGGAGACACTAACCATTATGCTACTGAGGACACGTAAATAGATGAACAAAATAAAATATTGTAATATGGAAATATTAGGAATAATCACGTGACCTACTTCCATTGCGAATATATTTTTTTCTATTCGCAAAGTCACTCCGTTCTTGTTTTCCATCGGAAATAATGTTCACTTTTCACAATCGCGATATTTCAATAGTGCGGAGAAACAATGTGCTACTCCAGCGAATAAATACACACGGGTTTTTTGTTTTTACCTTGGAAATAAGATCACACGTGCACAAACGCGATAATCCAATATTCAAATATTGTGAAGCAGAATGAGTGAAATCACATTTTCATAGTACCTGTATTGCTTTCTAATTTGTTGCCTTTTCTGTCTCGGCAGGGGATTCCCTGCCGGACGATCCGTTCTTTCCTTCTTCGTCACTCGCAGTCCATTCCCGGCGTGATATCTCACTGCGTGCTCACGCCTGGTGATATGTCGGCTGTTCGAAATCTCTCTGTTCTTCACAATCTCTGATGGCATCTATGACTACTTTTACTGTTATCCTAGCCATATCGGATGTTGTTAGGCTAAGTAAGTGACGTCACAATGTGACCGGTTGGTTACCACTAAAACATACTCCAGATTTACTTAAGAACACCGATCCGATCCGATATTAAAATCAAAAATTGCAAACTCGGTCTCCATCAACCTGCTTCTTCAGCGTTGGTTAGAGTGTCGATCCGTGGGTTTGTGTGGGTCTTTTCACCCTGTTTCTGACTTTTGCTCTCTTACGAGTGACGTCTGGTTCTGGTAAGTTAGTTTTCCTTTGTATTGTTAGTTAGTTAGTTAGTTAGTCGACAGATCATCCTCATTGCACATCGAACCATTCAGTCCATAAGTGCTCGGATCCCCTCCTCAGCAAATCCCGCAGCGTGTAGCGGCTAACGACGCCAGTTCTGTGTTGGTTTGTCAATCTTCTTTGGCTTCCTGCGTAGTGTTCTTGTTTGGCCACCCCTCTTTTAATTTGCTGCTCTCGCAGTCTGGCCATTGTTGTAGATTCACAGTCATCACTTGGTTCTCGCAAAAGTCTCACTTCTCGTAGAGCATTCAGAATGTCAGCTTGGTCCATGGCGCGTCCGCCCTCCACAGTAGCCTCACCTGCGAGCTTGTCAGCCCGCTCATTTCCTTGTACTCCCGCATGCCCTGGCACGAAGATGAAACTAATCTTTGCCAGCCGAGACCGCTCCAGAGGCAGCAACCATTCTCTTCGGATCGACCCCTCCTCTATCCTCTTGATCATGTTCATTGAGTCGCTAAGGAAACAAGCCCTAGTGAATGTCTGTGTCTCGAGCCATGTTATTGCTTTACTTACTGCCATGACTTCCATGGTCAGGCTACTTGTGGTTTCAGTGAAAGCACCAGAGTCCTCCTTCACAATTCTCCCTCCGGCCCGAGCTGTAAAGGCCCATGAGCTTCTCACATGTCGGACGACCGACCCATCTGTGTAGATGACCGCGTCACCGTCTAGCGAATTCTCGAAAATCAACGCTTGTACTTCAGCCTCAACAGCAGCCGGATTTTCTTGTCTGCATTTTCTATCTAGTTCGATGCAAACTGAAAAGGATGTGCAGAAGTCTGTTGGCACTTGCACCCACTCCTCGCCAGGTTCTAAGTCCTCAAGTGAACACACCTGTTGAAGAATGTCTTCGGCTTGACCCATCCACGACCGTCCTCTTTTTAACCTGCTGCCCTTCACCTTCCTAATTTCACTATGCAGTGGATGTTGTGTGTTTGAGTTAATTCTGAGGTAGGCGCGTGCCCTGCAAACTTGTATTCTCTCTTCAATGGTTGGAAAATCAAGAAGGTAGCGCATCGCCCTGCATGCTGTATCTCTTGTACATCCAAGAATAATGCGCATAGCTTCATTCTGTATCCTTTCCATCCTTTCTATCTGCTTATGGCTGAGAGTCAGGATTGCCATTGCATACTCCAACACAGACATGACCAGCCCCTCGTACAGAAGACATAGATGGCGCTGCTCACAGTTTGCTGCCGCCATCACCCGCATCGCTGCCAAACCCCGCTTGGCCTTTGTTATTACCTGGTCTATGTGCACATTATAAGCAAGGCTTCGATCAAACCGTATCCCCAGGTAATTCATTGCCTGCGTTCTTTCCACCGTCTCTGAACACAGCATTACAGATGGTGTTGGATTGTTGACAATATGTTTATTCAACGAGAACCAAGTCACTGTTGCCTTTGTTGGGTTGACCATTGCCCCAGCTTCATCACACCAAGTACTTATGCGATTGAGTTCGGTTTGTAGTTCCACAGCAACCTCCTCTCTATCCTTACCCTGACGATACACTAAAACATCATCGGCATATGACAATGTCCTGCCAGGTCCAGTGATCTGCTCACTGGTGATTCTCACTGTGTAGGCGTTGAACAGTACCGGAGATAATGGTGATCCCTGTGGTAGGCCAGGATATATTGTTGTTGGTTCCGAAGTCCAACTGCCACATCTAAAACTACTTTCCGTTGGAAGAGGGCTGCAGCGATCCAACTAAGGAGGAATGGACTTACGTTTAGTTCAAGAAGCTGAAACATTAAAAAATCAAGTGGTACTCTGTTGTATGCGTCCTCAAGATCAATCGCTGCAGCAACGGTTTCAGTGCCTGAGTGGAAACCTTCATAGACATCATGGGCAAAGACTGCTGCATTGGTCCAGGTTTCTCTTTTTGCACGGTACCCACCCAGGGTAGGTGGGAAAACACCTTGCCTCTCTAGTTGGCTTGATATTTTCCTGGCAATTACCTTCTCCAGCAGCTTGCCTATTGTATTCTGCATGGTTATAATTCGATATCCCTGAATTTGTTTGTGGTCTTTGTCAGGCTTCGGCAAGGGAATCAGATAGCTGTGTATCCATTCATCCTTGATTCTAGCACTCCCTATACTGTTGTTGTACATGTTTGCTAGTTTCTCTAGCTCATTGTCGGTACACCTATTGATGTCGTCGTATCTAATGCCATCAGGACCTGGAGCACTGTTTTTTGATCGTCGAAGCACAGCCTTGATTTCTTTCACTGTCACTGTGTCTTCATCCGAAGTGTTCTGGGCCTTGCATCTGTCTGAGGTGACCTCCTTGGCCAGATTTCGGCCTCCCATGTCTGTCTGGTTGCTCTGCTCAAGGTAGCGTTCAAAGAGGGCTTTGCCCTTGTCCTCGTCAGTCCTCTGCCAGATGAGGTCAGCACCTTTGAAGTCAGAAATGCTCTTATTCTTGACTACACCACTCATGCTTTTATGTAGTCGCCAGAACAATTTCAGTGACTTGTCTGTGCTTACTCTTTGACACACCTCTGCCCATTTTTCGCTTTTAACCACCTTGACCAGATTTTTGAAATAGCTTACTTTTGTGTGCATCTCTCTTTCTAAGTGCAAGCAGGGACTAGGATGACCAGCTCTGTTCTTCTTGGCATTTTGCCATCTCCTTACAGCACTACGCTTATCCACCCAAGCGGTTCCAAATTGCTGTATGTAGCCGGGGCGCAGTGTTGGGGTGAGCGCCCAACATTGCTTAAATACCCCAATGGCTCGTGAATACATAACCTCTGCAGCAAAAGTGCAACTCCTGGCCTTCACGTGGCGGAACTGTTTTAACTAACAGGAGAAGGGGCGACGGCGAATATCTGGCGCCGGAAAATAACCAGTGTGCTCTAGATGTGTATACACATACATGCATGTGCAGACACGTGTGTGCGTGTGTACACATCTAAACTCGAGTGAGACCACAGTCTGTTCTAGCAAAGGAAAGGTGCTGAAGTCGGAGGCAACCAGCCAGGAGGCGCACCACAGAAATCAGGATGCCACGCAATTACGCGAAATGGAATATGTCGACTGCTGCTAAAGGTTATGGTGCTCGCCCTGCTTTGGACCCCCAGGCAGGTGCAGTGCCGGGCCCTATATCTCGAAAGGGTCCAACCCCAACTACTGGAGGTCCTTCTCAGATGTCCTGTGGAGCCAGGGGACATGAGAATAGAACAGCTGGCCATACTAAACAAAGACTTAAAATAATGCACTGGAATGCGGAGGGAGTCAGCAACAAAAAAGTAGAATTAGAAAACATCCTGGACAAAGAAAAAGTAAGCATATGTTGCTTGCAAGAAACTCACCTCAACGAAAATATAGCCTTCAAAATCAGAGGCTACCAGTGTTACCGATCTGACCGAAAGGACAGGCGAAAAGGTGGGATACTTACCCTTGTAAAAAATAACATCACTGCTTCCCAAATCGAAGTCTATATGGAAGGGGCTGAGTATCAGACACTTAAACTTAAAACAGGTAATACAGACCTACATCTGATCAATTACTACTGTCCAAGTGACCGTCCACAGGCACTGGACACACTACCATTAACAGAAAAAATGATTGTGTGCGGCGATGATCACAGCCACTCGCAGAGTTGGGGCTATGATCACATGGACCAGAGAGGAGAGAGACTGGAAGACTGGCAGGATGAGAATAGATTCATCTTGGTTAACAAGCCGTCCGACCCACATACTTTCTACTCGAGATCATGGCAGTCTACAACTACACCTGACCTGGCTTTTCATTCACCAGACCTGGAGTGGAACATTACACGAATTGTTGGGAAACAACTAGGTGGCAGTGACCATCGACCAGTCTTTCTAACTGTAGAAAATGAGCTTGTAAGTGAAAGCAGCACCCTCTCGAGGTGGAACTACAAGAAAGCAGACTGGGCAGTGTACAAGCATCGCACCAGCATACTGGTTAGAAACCTGAACACTGAGAAAGACATAAATAAAGTAGTTGAAGAGTTTGGGAAATGCATACTACAGGCAGCGCGAGAAACAGTACCAAGAGGAGCCCGTAAACAATATAAACCCTACTGGAGTAGTGAACTGGAACAGTTGCATAACGATGTTGAAGTGTGTAGAAAGCAAGCAGAGGCCACACCCAGCCAAGAGCACCACAATAAATTCCAGCATGCAAAAGCCAAATTTCAAAGGGCCAAGCTGCAGGCTAGACGGAAAAGCTGGCAGGAGAAAACGGAGTCTCTGAACTTTGAAAGAGACACAAGGAAATTGTGGAAGCTAATAAAACAGCTTAATGACGAGGGCACAGGGAGAAACTCAAAAATTGCACTACATAAAGATGGAAAATCTTAACAAGAAAGCAAGCAGCTGACCATTTTGCGGACTCATTTCGCACAAGATAACAATATCAAAATCAGTCCAGAGAAACAACAAGAGATTCGAGAGAAACAACAACATACAGGACAGAAGGAAATAGTACATGAGGTTCTGGAGGCACCCATCACAATCAGCGAACTGGAGCTAGCCATATCAAAACTGAAAATGAGAAAGTCACCAGGAGCTGATGGTATCTCCAATGAAATGATCAGGAACCTAGGAACAGAGGCCAAAGCAAAGCTGTTGCAGATCTTTAGTAACAGTTGGACTTTAGGCAGTGTTCCACAAGCCTGGAGAGAAGCAATCATGATACCCCTCCTAAAATCAGGGAAAGATAGTTCCATTGCCTCTAGCTACAGACCAATTAGCCTCACCAGCTGTCTCTGCAAAACACTGGAGCGCATCATCAATCACAGACTGCAGTGGTACATTGAAAGTAAAAACATCCTTGTGCCACAGCAGGCTGGTTTTAGGCAGTGCTACTCTACGGAAGATCAGACAACCTACCTCTCTCAAGAAATTGAGGATGCATTCCAAGAGAAGAAGCTGGTGCTTGCGGCATGGATAGATTTGAAGAAAGCCTTTGACAAAGTCTGGAAAGAAGGTCTTATGAATAAACTGAGAAACTGCAAAGTCAATGGAAGAATGTACAAATGGGTGAAAGCATACTTGCACAACAGAAGAGCCCGAGTACAGATAGACGGACTAAAGAGCAAGAAAGTACTACTGCGTCACGGAGTTCCCCAGGGCGGAGTATTGTCCCCCACACTCTTTCTAATCTTCATCAATGATCTTGTTGCTAATCTACAGCATGGAATTAAAGCCGCAATGTACGCCGATGACCTGGTTCTAGGGAGCACAAAGGAACATGCATCAGTGGCCACCAGATTACTACAAAGAGCTGTAGATACATTTGTTGCATGGGCAAATAGATGGTGTGTCAGCATAAACACTGACAAGTGCAGCACCACCCTATTTACCCTCTCTCCAAAACAAAAGGCAGGGACCATCGAGATAAATGGAACACCCCTACGAAAAGATAAAGAACCAACATACCTTGGAGTAACATTTGATGGCAGGCTGACATGGAGAAAGCACATCAACAAAGCAGTAGCAAAAGCCAGAAGGAAAATAGCCATCCTGAGAAAGCTAAGTGGAACCACATGGGGAGCCAGTGTGAAAATACTTAGCAAAGTTTATCAACAGAGCATACGACCACACCTGGAATACGGGTCAACTGCATGGTGTTCGGCAGCAAAAACCACACTACAAGAGCTAGACAAAGTGCAAAATCAAGCACTTAGAGTTACCACAGGAGGGATGAGATCAACCCCTATAGTGGAAATGGAGAAGATGGGGAGGGCACAAGCACTGAGTGAGCGCAGAGATACGAAAACGCTAATACAAGCAGAAAAGTTCCTCAGCTTGCCAGGCCACCCTATGAAGAACAGATTTGAAAACCTAGCTATGGGGCGGTTGAAAAGAAGTAGTTTTATCCACCAGGCCAAACGACTCTGCAGAGAAACCACCGATCTGCCCCACAGTTGGTATCCCACTGACAACTATTCCTAGAGCGAACTCCATGGAAAGATGAACATAGACTATCGCTACAAATCCAGACAAAAGTTAGAGGAATATTTGACAAGGAAGAACAGAACAGTGTGCAGCGCAGAACAGACATTCTCAGCTAACTTGATGAAGAATACCCACAGGACCTCTGGATCCGAGTCTACACAGATGGGTCAGCACACAATGCTGTTCGAAATGGGGGAGCAGGGAGTGTACATAGAATACCCAAATAATACTAGGGACACGGCCAGAGTTCCAACGAGAAAGTACTGCCATAACTATGATGCTGAAATTGAGGCAATCAAGATAGCAATAGAGAAATTACAAAATACCCGCCATGGTAGACAGCCTGTGGTGATATTGACAGATGCAAAATCAGTAATAGAGGCACTCCTGTCTGAGAAATTACCAGTTAAGGACACTACTTTCTGAACTTAGCAGTCAGCATAAGGTCACCATACAGTGGATACCATCCCACTGTGGAGTACCCGGAAACGACAGAGCTGATCGATTGGCTAAGGAAGTAGCAAAAGAAGAATAGCCTGATGTGCCCATTAGATTCCACCAAAGAAAAGAATGATCAAATCAGTCAGAAGGCCACCAAACCCTACTCAAGGACTACCACGTTATGGACAGACCAGAACAGGTCATTATTCTGCGCCTCAGAACAGTTACAATAGATTACGCAACCACATGTATACCAAATTCAAGATTGGTGACTCAGCCATGTGCACATGTGGTTTGGCGTCGCAGACAGCAGAGCACATACTCCAGGACTGCCCAAACTACAACATATCCAGGCGAACCTTCTGGCCTAGAGAGACAACAGTGGAAGATAAACAATATGGACCGCTGAGTGAACTAAAAAAAAAGACTTAGATTCATACAAGAGACAACATTGCAGTTATAGACATATTTCAAGCGAACGAAAAGAGGAGGAGGAGGAGGAGGAGAAGAAGGAGGAGGAGTAGTTCAAAATGGTTCAGCCAGGCTTACGAACATAATATGCTAAAGAGTATGTGCCAGTACTCAACAAGCACTTCATCGACGCCAATTGCTCGGCGGCAGGCGACTTCAGTCAGCCATGACATTTCAAGCATAAATAGTCGAGCTGTTTCAACAGCTTTTTTTATTCCGGGCATATTCTCACTGCACGAGCATGTTGTCTGAGACAATTGTTAGTAAATCTGCGACATGTGCCACTTCGTTGTGGGCTTCAGCATTTAGTTTTGGCTTTAGCATTTCGCTGTTTCTTGGCAGGGCTTCATTCTCTAGCACACCGGTTTGTTAAGACAGCTGATGTTTTAAAACGCTTCAGTATGTGCATATACATGTATGCGTATGGGACGCGGAGGTGTTTCCAAGGCACCAGGGCCGGGTTATATACTGGCCAAGACCTATTGACGCGTCCTCGTCGAGCGTCCTGGGCAACAGGTCCCTTCGGGGTCCTGGCTAAAGTCAGTAGGATCGCCGATTCCTCCGAAGTCGGAGAGTGTCTGCCTGTACGGCGAGGAACCACCAGTCTGCACACCAATAAGCCAGACATGGGACAACGGATACTCACGCAAAACTCAGGTCCTGTATGACATCACACTGATGTTGGACAACAGGATGCCTTCATCCGACATACAGGACTTCGCGTTGGAGCTCAAGCCAACGAACACAAGCAAGCAAGCAAGCATGTATGCGTATATTCGGATAGATACAGGCATGCGCAGATACACACGCTCGCACGCACATATAAGACTGATGAAAAGACAAACCAATACATTATTGTCAAATAGTACCTCTCTCTCTCTCTGCCCATGTTCTGTAACACTGCCAAGATGGACAGAATAGTTTTAGTGTCTCAGATTCGTGGCTGTTCTTTTCTGTTCATGATCGTGCAATAGGCGTTTATATTCACCTTCATTTAATTTTATCTTCAAGTAATCAACCGCCAGGCATGCCCATCTTTGAAGTTAATTGATGGGACATCTGTCTTTTTAGATACCTCAGAAAATACCTCTCTCTCTCTCTCTTTCACATACACACACACACAATATTTTTTCACTGAGCCTTCAAAATCAGCTCCGGGCGATTTGAAAGCAAATCGCTTTGCACTTATTTCATTAGTATGAGGCGTATGTCGTTCAAACTACTGAATACAAAAATTTCCTAGTAAATCATAAGCAGAACGCTCTTAGGTAGCCTATCATTCGGAAGGCTGCTAATTAGGGAATTTGATTTGCACTTTATATCGTGACCATAAAAAAATATTTTTGCCTAAAATTCTCTCTTGAGCCGAATATATGTGTACGTCGCTTGAGACCTCTCAGGCCTAATATGATTGTATGGCGGGCCGGATATGGCCCACGGGCCTTGAGTTTGACGCATGTGGTCTATAGTTTGAGCAATCTCATTTACCATCTTTCTTTTACGCACACGGGACTAATTATTGCTTTTCTTCATGTTTCTGTCATTTATTATGAAATCTATGAGCATATACAGCTTTGTCAGGCTATTCCTATGAATTTTTTTTTGGGGTGTTACTGCATATCCTATGTATAGGAGATCGCTGTCACCACCAGCATTTTACTGCTGTTGTTGATGTCTTGGCAAGTTTACGTTCAGTAGTTTGCCATTGCTTTCTGAACGACCGGCTCCTTACCAACACATTAAAACCCAGCGAAATGAGGTCTGCTGTCAAATCGGTCGCAGCTGTGTTTCAAACGCAGGTAAACGGGCTTAAGGATCTTACAAATACAAATTGTATTTAAACATAATGGAAACATGTTCAACAGTACACTTGGTGTCCATTCATTAACTATATTCTCAGAGTCTGGACTTGAAATTTAAAGCTAGAAGACACACTTGAACAAACCACAAATGTTCAAAACATATTTAAAATATGTAATTACAAAAACAATACAATTTAAGTTACAATACTGCATCAACAAATAACAATTCTTGAACCTGTTTCTAGCTTGTGCATAATCAAGTGGTCTCTAAGGCACATAGTCAACATAACTATCTTCACTTAGCTATCCACAGACTTCCCCCCCCCCCTATCAAGTAAATATATTTATTACATGTACAATACTCGAGTCCTTCTTTACTCAGAAGACATCTGACACACATGAGAGTTTACACACCTCACTAACAACATGACCGACAGGATCAGAGCACTCTCGCTTTTAATATTCCAGTGTGGTGATGATGGGGTCAGGGGTTCATCCCCTACACCAGTCAGTTGGACTTGAACATTGACTTCTAGTTCAGAAAGCAATGGCAAACTACTGAACATAAAATTACTTATAGAATTAACCTTAGATTGATCACATCGTCCTGCAAAAGGACATGCAATTAAAAAAAAAAAACTAAGGACATAAATAAACAGCTTTTTATTTACATAGCAAATACCTTACATATGTATTTATTGTTAAACACAGTATATACAGTATATATGTAATTGTTTTTAACTTAATACATACCTGAAACATATGAAGGTTTTTATCACTCAACATATACCTTAAATACATAGATATTTCTATAACACAACAAATACATTCGGTATATGGGAGGTTTCTCACGCAGCATATACCTTAAATACAAATAGATTTCTCTAACACAACAAATACATTAGATATACGGGAGGTTTCTCACTAAGCATACACCTTAAATACATAGATATTTCTCTAACACAACAAAAACAGATATATGGGAGGTTTCTCACACAGCACATAAATTAAATACATAGAGGTTTCTCAAAAACAAATATATGCGATAAATGGGAGGTCTTTCACACAGCATATATTCCTTAAATAAAGGTTCTCAACCAGTGGGGAATTTCCGCCCCCCCCCCACCCAGGGGGGAATTTTAGGGTTTCCAAGGGGTGGGGGGAGGGAGGGATTAAGATTATTCCAGGATCGCGTTAATACAAGAGCTGATTACTTGATATTTTTTTCCCTCCATACTTTACGATTCTGTACTTCTCACCCTTCTGAAATTCATTTTATAACATAAGTAGACCCACAAATCACGTTTTATGTAGACATCTCGACTTGTTCCAGTATGTGTTATTAAATTTAGCTTCCATTTTTATGTACACTATGTAGGGGGCATAGAGGGGAGGAGATTTATAGGGAAGAAATACGGAAAAGTGGGGGGGGGGGGGAGAGAGAGAGAATGATGTTCTTAAAATATGGTGAAGGAGTGCACGGGTCAAAACAGGTTGAGAACCACATAGAGAGTTTTATAACACAACAAATACATAAGATATATGGAAAGGTTCTCACACATCATATATCTTAAATCCCAGGAGTGCTAACCTGGTCAAAAATGCACGCAGAAGCCGGATGGGTTGGCCCAAGGGTTTCGGCCCAAGGGTGCATAACAACTCAACGCAATCACATCTGAAAAAACACTCCAGATGAATGCAAAGAAGAAGAGGAGATAAATCTTAAATACATAGATATTTCTCTAACACAACAAGTACATTAGATATATGGCAGTGTTCTCACACAGCACAGGTGACACTTATGGGTGTTCTCACACAGCATATATACAACTATGAGGTGTTTTCTTAATCTGTTTATATTTACAGAGTATCAGCTGATAAGGAGACACAGCAGTGTAGTGGCTAGACACTCGCCTGCTGACCCAGTGGTCATGAGTTTGATCCGTAATGGGACATTTTCAAATTGTTTAGATTGATCCAGCCTACAGCGGGTACCAAGACATTCCTGAGATTGATCCAGCCTACAGCGGGTACCAAGACATTTTTTAGATTGATCCAGCCTACAGCGGGTACCAAGACATTTTTTAGATTGATCCAGCCTACAGCAGGTACCAAGACATTTTTTAGATTGATCCAGCCTACAGCAGGTACCAAGACATTTTTTTAGGAAGTCAAGGCAGTGATGTGACACTGACCACATCAGCCACTGAGTCCCGACAGGTCTGTACAAACATAGCTCTAACACAATATGTCCCATGCACCTTGAGGCATGTAAAGATTCCTTGACTGACTTCACTGACCACTGGCAAAGGTAATCTCATCATAAACATATGATGTGAAATACTAAATACTGAATCTTCTTCTTCTTCTGCGTTCATCCGGAGTTTTTTTTTCCGGACGTGATTGCGTTGTGCCTGTTTACAGCAGAGCTGCGTTCTTGCGCAGTTAGGCCGACACATCCTGACTTCTGCGGGCATTTGTTGACCGGGTTAACCTTCCCAGAAATACTGAATCAATACTGCATGTCTTTGTGAAGTGAGATGACCCGTTCCCTTGCTCACCATCCCCTCCCACCTTCCAACTGACACCAAAGTAATACACCCATTTCATAGTGAAGTGCATCAAAAGTGATGCTATGATTTGGTTTTGGAGTGATCACAACTGTCATGGCAGTCAATCCCACTACAGGAAAAGGTACCCAGACTTCAACAGAGTTCTTTGATTATAAAATGAGAAGAGAGCCATTAGAGAAAATTGTGACAACTGGAAAGATCATGGTGGAAGAGGCAGACCAGGAGAAATGATGCTGGATGGACTAAGATGATGACAGGGGGGAATATCATCAGTTTGTTTGTTGCGTCTCCTTTACAGGACGTAGCAGTCAACCCAAGCATTTTTTGGCTGTTTGTGATTCCTGGGCTAGTTTACATTCAGTAGTTTGCCATTGTTTTCTGAATGACCAGCACTCATACCATTGTAGGGAAACCAATGAGGGGCAACATGCTGCCAAACAGCACCTGTGTTTTGAATGCAGTATGCGGGACTACAAACTGCGTCCGTAATCCCTTTGCCACAGTAGAAATGAATCAAAACACCAATGATTGAGATCTGTGGAGAGACATCAATGCCTAAGCCATTTAGCAGGGAACAACACTATGATGATGATGATGCTAACTTACATTAGGTGCCACTAGTAGATGGTATAGGACACTGCCCTGATAAAATGTCAACCAGTAATGAAACTATCAACAACATCATATGTATAAAATATATTGAATGGAAAGCTGTGGCGGTCATTTAAATTCCTGCTTATCCAGATAGTTTCCACCCATTATGAATCTGGATGTCAAACCAGCCTAATCAGATAAGCTCTGGATAATTTTCAGAATTTTATTGGATTTTGTTTGGGGCAGGAAAAGCACTGAGGAAGGGAACTGGCCAATCCACGTCATTACGCCAAGGCTTAAAATATCTTAACCGTAATACTCCACGCACCCAACAGTAATTTCTGCCTTATGGCTATCTTTACTTGTATATCTTAAATTAACATGCAATTTTAACATGACATACAATTTGCATATAATAACATGGCATAATAACTTCCCAAAATAAAAATCTCAGTTTATTAACAATTCAAAAATCAATATCAAAATTAGCACACATTTAATTTAAAAGTTACTTTACAAAGGGAACAATATCACAGAAAAACATAAAATCTCAGCTCACATCATACATGTTAACATCCCCAACAATCACTGTACTAAATTTCTGGCTCTTCAAACTTTCAGTCTCACAAAGGATAAAGAGCACACACAAATATCAAAACAAAAATCCACAACAAAGACAAGTAGCAAACTACTACGGTAGTGCAGTGGTTAGCATGCTTGCCTGCCTGCCATCCCTGTGATCACCTGTTTGAATCTCCATCGACGTAAGAATTGTTTTTAATTAACATGGGCTCCCAGAGAGATCCAGCCTAAAATGTGAATCCAGGAAACATTCTAGGAAGTGTGATACTGACCACATCACTCACTGAGCACCAACTGGTCTATACAAATATGGGCCTGCACAATTTAACCAAGGAAACAAATCATTTATATTTATTTATCAATCCACGTGTCCAAGGCATATTTCTGACAAAGTGCAAGGGACATATCTTGTGGCCAAATGACATGAGAGGGGTGATAACCTGGCCACCTGCGCTTTCCCAGAGAAAAAAACAATCTGGTACCTTTGTCATGAGGATCAAATGAACCCAAAGCCATTATGATACCACTGATGTTTGAACCATAGAACACTGTATTGATAAGCCAGTGTATTAACCACTATACAACTAATTCACAAATTTAAAACGCAATGCATGAATATATTTTCTGCAATTACACAAAGGACAATAGGTTAGTAATAAATTGCCAGCAATGCCAGCAATTCTCGTTAAGAAAAGAAGGTGATATAAAATATGATTAACTCTTTAACATGTCTTTACAATGAACTGAGGACAATCTACATGTATAGTTTTCATTAAATTGTAGATTATCAACAGTCTCCGTTATATCATTACTCTTATTTGTGTATCAATCTTACTTGAAGAACATGGGAAGCAACAGAAGTGAAAATGAAAGAATGCTGAGGTTAACTAATGTGTATTAGTGTTGATGCTGTATTATTAGCAGAACTATAATACTATTCTGATCTCTTGGGTGGTGTCATCTGATGTCTAGCCTTCTCTAACAAGGGCAAAAAACTAGGAGATTCTGAGTGCAAGTGACGCATGTTAAAAACCCCATAGCACTTGGAAATCACAAAATTGTTACAAAAGAAAAGCTACTGCGGGTAGATAGAACCTCTTACCTTGGATGGAATCTGTCTAGAGCAATGGTTCTCAACTGGTGGGGAATTCCCTCCAGGGGAGAATTTTAGGGTTTCCAGTGGGGAATTAAGATTATTTCAAGATCGCATTAACTCAAGAACCGATTACTTGATATGGTTTTCCCCTCCATACTTTACAGTTCTGTACTTCTCACAGTTCTGAAATTTGTTTTATAACATAAGTAGACCCGCAAATCATGTTTTATGTAGATGTCTAGACTTGTTCTAGTAAGGTTTATTAAATGTAGCTTCCATTTTTACATATACTATGTGGGGGGGGAGGGGATATTTGTAGGGAGGAAATAAGAAAGGGGGGAATGACATTCTGAACATATGGTGAAGGGGTACATGGGCCAAAAAAGGTTGAGAACCACTGGTGTAGAGGAAGCAAACCTGACACAATTGCATGCCAAAGTCGGACACACTGACCTCTGAGATGCATAACTTGGCGTGACTCACTTCCCTAAGAGGAATGAGGAAAAAGTGGAAGAAAGATTGCCGATATTCTGAAAAGATAATACAACATGGTTTGCGAAACACCTGGGATTATTTCTTGTCCTTTAAAATATATTATCTTCTTTACAATTCAACATACTTAATTTTATTTTTAAGATCTACAACAATTTAATGGAATGCATTAGTTAAGAAAAATGATCACAAACATAAAGACATCCACTGTTTATAAAAACACTTTAAAAATGTTATTTCTGGTAAATGGGACAATTATCATCTGTGTGATAATAAATGCATGCACACATATGCACTCAGATATGAACATTGAACAAAGATAACACAATTTTCATATTACTGAAATACTGTTTTAAAATGCAAAAAAAATACATTATTAACATCAAAATCTTCCTTTCACATTAATATATCATGATCAACATCTACAACTTAAGTCATTTGCTGAGCACAATTATGTCAAGTTTTGTATTAACCATTAACCAGTATTACTGGACAATTATTTTGAATTGTCTGATCTGTCATCAAAAACTCGAGATAAAGTTTAGGAGACAATGTAGTGTGTATTTTAATGTTTTTAGAATTATATCTACAAAATAAATGACCCGCAAGTAAAGACATAAATATACTGTAAATATGAATGATATGTATAAGTGTCACAGAAATTGACATCCAACATCAACATCACAACATTCAGAACATGCCCATTTGTGCTTCTTCTCCTTCAGATGTTGAAGAGATCGGATACTTACAGTTCTAGTGGCCAATTATTCTAGTGGCCAATTGGTTACACGCTCCTCTTCTTCATCCTCTACCAGATAAAAATCCTTCATCTATCTTATACTTCACTAACTACAAAAGTATTTGATGGTGTGAAACATTAGGAAATAAACTACAAGAACACTTAAATATGGTAAAGATCTGAGAATAATAAAGAATATATATTGGCAGCAAACAGCAGCTATACAAATAAACAACCATAAAGGAACATTTCAGAACAGTGTCATAAAATGTGCTAGGGAGCACAATCGGCGGTCATAATATAAATAAGTCAGGTTATGCTGACAACATGGTTTTGATAGCAACAAGTGAGAAAGGACTACAATGAAATGTCTAATTGGTTGTTGGAAGTGGAAAATGGGATTCAGCTAGAGCAACAGGAAGACAAAAGTAATGGTAATATTTAACAAATGGATCATGCCTAATTGTACAAACAATGCTAATGGTATTAATTTGGGACTGGTACGGAATTAGAAGTATCTATGTACCTGGATATCATCAAAAGGGAGATGTGTCACAGAAATAAAGAACATAATAGGGCAAGCAAAAACTGTATTTTATCAAATGAAGAAAATCTTACACAATAAATCTCTGTCACTGATAGAAAAAGAATTCTTGCATCTTATACAGAAACAGTTTAAACATACGGCTGTAAATCCTGGGCAATGGGTAAATAAGCAAAAAAATAATTGAGGCCACAGAAATGTGATTTTACAGAAGAATTTTGAAAATTACTTAAACAGTCAATGTGAGTAATCTAAGTGTTTAGGAAGAGGCTAAAACACAAAGATAACTTATCATAAACATCAGAAACAGACAGCTGTCATTTGTTGGTCTCAGTACAAAAAGAGCCAGGCCGGCTGTGTGTAAGAGGAAACAACACATACTGATAAGCTTACGAGCCAGGCTACCGTGGAAAGCGGACGAGCAATGCACCAGACTGATATAGTGAATGCACGATGATTAAACGAATCAAGTGGTGACTGTTAATCTGTAACCTTGATCAGACTGTAAGAACATGAACAGACTAAGAACACAGAGTCAAAAGTGAAGAAGCCAGACAAGAGCACTATACAGAGGGGGCCAACATAGAACTGATGTTGTTGTTCTACACGATGAGTGAAATACTGAGGAGGGGATTCGAGCATGTATGGACTGAATGGTTTGATGTGTAGTGTGGAAAATTTGACGACTAACTCCATAGCTGCTGTGAATCATGAAGAACAGGATGTGTTAGGATATAGTACTGGCAACATTAAAAACAACCCAAAACAGGGTAACTGAAGTATGTTTCAAAAATGGAATGTAAACGATGTTCAAGAACATTCTAGTCCACAAGTTAGATTCATCCACCACAAGCTGCAATGACCACCGCTGGGCTGAAAAACTGAGCTGTAGGAAATGATATTCTGTAATTCAGTGAAGAGCATGCATGTGGTAAAAAGGTGCTAGATAAAGTAAAAACATATCTGGGTCCTTTACAATCAGCTGATCCATCATAGAAAAAGATACAACCAAATTTATATTACGTTTGCAGGTCAGCATGGTGGAGTGGATAAGAGTACTACACTCAGTGCATGTTCTTAAACATCCGTTGTACTGATGCCGAGGTAAGGGGTTCAACCCCTACACCGGACATTTGGACTAAAATGTTGACCTATCGTCCTTGACTTGGGGATGTAAATTACAAGTACCTCTGAAGTTGGAGTAGGTTCGCCTGATGGCGAGGGACACTGTTAATATGGAAAACTAATCCACGTGCAAAATTCAGTCCATCAATGCTATAAATAGTGTGTATGGACTACACTTGAGTTCAAAGTGAGCGAGCGCACACAAAAACATATTACGAGTATTAAGATGGCTAAGCTGTTGAAAAGCATCATACTAATATCATATCAAACAATAATTGCAACATTACCACTTCCCTTGATATGTAAATAGTGACAACAGACACAATCACTTCCCTTGATGTATAAACTGTTACAAGTCATTATTATCTAGTGAAGATTATCATTATTATAACAAAAAGTCAGACTTCTGTATAGTGACAACAGACACAATCACTTCCCTAGATGTATAAACTGTTACAAGTCATTATTATCTAGTGAAGATTATCATTATTATAACAGATAGTAAGACTTCTGTATAGTGACAACAGACACAATCACTTCCCTTGATGTATAAACTGTTACAAGTCATTATTATCTAGTGAAGATTATCATTATTGTAACAGATAGTAAGACTTCTGTATAGTGACAACAGACACAATCACTTCCCTTGATGTATAAACTGTTACAAGTCATTATTATCTAATGAAGATTATCATTATTGTAACAGATAGTAAGACTTCTGTATAGTGACAACAGACACAATCACTTCCCTTGATGTATAAACTGTTACAAGTCATTATTATCTAGTGAAGATTATCATTATTATAACAGATAGTAAGACTTCTATATAGTGACAACAGACACAATCACTTCCCTTGATGTATAAACTGTTACAAGTCATTATTATCTAGTGAAGATTATCATTATTATAACAGATAGTAAGACTTATATATAGTGACAACAGACACAATCACTTCCCTTGATGTATAAACTGTTACAAGTCATTATTATCTAGTGAAGATTATCATTATTGTAACAGATAGTCAGACTTCTGTATAGTGACAACAGACACAATCACTTCCCTTGATGTATAAACTGTTACAAGTCATTATTATCTAGTGAAGATTATCATTATTGTAACAGATAGTAAGACTTCTGTATAGTGACAACAGACACAATCACTTCCCTTGATGTATAAACTGTTACAAGTCATTATTATCTAGTGAAGATTATCATTATTGTAACAGAAAGTCAGACTTCTGTATAGTGACAACAGACACAATCACTTCCCTTGATGTATAAACTGTTACAAGTCATTATTATCTAGTGAAGATTATCATTATTATAACAGATAGTCAGACTTCTGTATATTTTATTTCGCTCACTTTGAACCTGAACGTAGTCCACATACATGCTACTACATCTAGTGCACTAGACTAATTTTTGGGTTTGGATTAGCTTTACCTATAACCAGTGTCCCTAGATATCAGGCGAACCCACTCCGACTTCAGAGATACTTGTAATTTACATCCCCAAGTCAAGCACAAGAAGTTACCATTTTAGTCTAACTGACCGGTGATAGGGGTTAAACCCACGACCTTGGCATCAGAAGAACTAGTGCTCTTATCAATTCGGCCATCTCCATAAATGCTTAACTGATTATATCAGAAGTTAAAACAGTTCTTGATATTGAAACTATCACAGCAGAAGCTAAGACTTCTCAATTGACATTCAAATGATTTATAACAGAAACACAGATTTCTCTATTGATGTTTAAATGATTACATAAGAAAAAAAACGCTGCTCAGGAATGTGATAATTATCAAATGAAAACTGCACTCTTTTCATATTTAACTCTTTTTGTCTCAGGCAATCGGTCACTGTATTTAATTATTCATAGCCCAAGCGATTGTTATTGTAACGCTTTCTATCCCAAGCAATTGTTATTATAACTTTTTCTAATGCAAGCAATAATTATTGTAACTCTTTCTATTCCAAGCAATAATTGTAACTCTTTCAATCCCACGTAATTGTTATTGTAATTCTTCCTTTCCAAGGAATTGTTATAGTAACTCTTTCAATCCTAAACAATTGTTATTGTAATAATTCTATCCCAAATAGTACCCATTTTAAAGTCATGCACGGAGGCAATTAGAAACTTCTAAAAAAGATAAGTGCAATGAGAACCAGATGAGAACCCTTTGAAACAACAGAAATAATTAACAGCTGAAAAAGAGAGCCAAGTAACTGAACAAAAACAAATCCTAATAATCAGGACTAAAGTGGGGGTTATAGCTGCACTAGATTGTATTAGAAGGCACCATGTCAAATGGTTTGGCCATGCAAGTAGGTTACCAACTAACAGTATACCACAACAAGCAATGATGTACAGACCAGAGGAAGAGGCTGACCAAGTAAACGATGGATGCAAGGAATAACAGAGTCCAGGGAAAATTGATGCATGAAGCCCATAAGCGGGCACTCTTGCACTGTTTATATGTAACCTCGACACTGCAAGGTACAAGAGGAACATGATGAGATGAGATGAAGGGGTTATCATACTTACTTTGAAACAGAAAGAATTAAAGTGACATCTAGGAATGACTGGACTTTTGTACAACTGGATGATGCAAAAGAAGTTTAAAAAATTACATTACATACTGGAGTATCTAATAAATGTGTAGTTGAATTGTTTGGTACCCTAAAGAGTTAACTGATTTTACAAGAAACCGATCTGAAAACCATAACATAACAACTAACTGATGTTTCAATGAATTCATAACAAAATTATGCTGCTCCTGATGTTAGAACTATAGAACAGAAACTGTTTCCTAGTAATGTTTAAATGATGATATAAGTACAAATGCTGCTCTGGATGTTAATACTACAAGGAAAGTCATTAAGTAACAGAAGTAATGTTATAAAGAGCAGTGAAGAAATGCACAACAGAAACTTTTATTTTAGGACATAAGCTGGCCCTTAAGCAATACACCATTTAGAGGTTTGTGGGGATCGAGCAGTTTGTGCATGTGCAATAACAATTACAAAATGGATGCCCCACTATCGACTTGCACCGTGAAAGAATGAAGCATTATTTGCTTTTTGTGATCAGAGGGTCTGAAACCCTGTGACAGCTACAGAAGAATGAAGGTTCAGTATGATGACAGTTGTTTCAGGAGTGTGTGAACAGGCAGAAAGATTTCAAACTGGAAAACAAAACATCACTGTTGAACCACGTAGTGGAAGACCTGCAAGTGTGGCAATAATGCCCACCCTCATATGGCTACGCATGGAGCGGATACACTAGGTGCTCTGAAATTGGAGGTCTTGAAACATCCAGCAGACAGTCCAGACATGATACCATCAGGCTTTTACTTGGTTGGACCCTTGAAAGAATATTTGCAGGGTCAGAGGTTTGCACATCACAATGAGGTAATGGAAGCAGTGCATACTTGGTTTAAGGCCACATCCAAAACTTTCTCCTAGAAGGCATCAACAAGCGAGTGAACATGTGAATCAACTGTGTTGCCTGGCTATTCTGAGAAACAACGCACACACAATTTCTGATTTGCACTATTGTAAAAAAGGTATTTGTAAAATTTATCGTATTTAATAGCTTTGACTTGTAAAAATCTGAAACTAACAGTTCTCTATAGAAGTTTAATTAACTGATTCTCTGCCGCAGACCGATAGGTTGGTTCCATGGAATGGTCTTGGCACCTGTGAACCGACTGGTCGGTTCAGTATAGTGCATTATTTGTTCCAGTTCTTGTTTTGATTCGAGTTTGTTTTGATTCGAAATGATTGTTGTGATTTGAATTTCAAATTGACAACACCTTCTGGTCCTAGACCTCATATATTTTAATAAAATTACCATTTTAAACAATTTTATATTATAGTTATTGTGATTTAAAGGACTTTGTGAAAGATTCTAAAGCTAATACCACATACAGTATTCAGTTAATTATTTAGAAGACGGTCATAATTTAAAAAGAAATCTAACAGTGACAGTTCCTCATAATATGATGGCACATGCCGACTTATGCTTGCGCTAATGGGCCACGCTTGTGCCACTAAATTTGCTTTGCCTATCACAAAGTATTTAAGAAGTATTTAAATAATTAAATTTAAAAGAATAATAATTATAACTAAATAGAAAATAGTGTGTATCTTGTTTCTCAGTACAATCTGCCTAGTGTGACATTTTCCATTTTGTGTGAAAATTATGTGCTTAAAAATATGTTTTAATTGTGTTTTATTGGTGTTGTGGTGCAGTTCGTGTGATATTACTGAACAAAAGTGGTGTATTTAACATTATTCAGCAAATTTAACTGGATTAGCTGTATCGGATACAAAATAACGCCTTGATAAATGGAAATTTGTCATAACTGTCACCCCTTTAATTTAAACTGTTATTACTAAACCTCTCATTATTGTCATTATATTTCTAACCTATCAATTAATTATTAACATTGCCATGTTCCCTGTGCCATCTCCTTTAATTTGATATATCATGTAGTTGCAGCTGATGTTCAAACCTACATAATTAACAACAATATGAACAGTTCATAACAAGTCAGACAACCTCAGGCCATAGCAATGCAGAACTTAAATAAGTATTAACAACTTATGGCACACAAACAGCAAACAAATTAAAGTAAACATTTTAAGAACTTGCTAACTGTTCTCTTTTGTCAGATAGTAACCATTGACATTCTTGTGACAACATACGGATGTCAGACAAGGAAAATGTCATAAGAAGAATATGGAGGCATTTGAACTTAAATGCAGCAAAGAAGTTCTTACAGTATCATTAACCAAGAAGAAGAAAATCCTGACATTCTACCAGATCTGAATACTGAAGAACACTGGCTTATCAAATATCATCATGTCTCAGAAAATTAAATACTTTACCAATATTAACTGTTCCAGGGGCTTTGAAAGAGTTGATGGAAGGCATAGTTCCTGGAAGAAGAGGCAATGGTCAACTAGCCCAAACATGGACACCGGGCATTGTAGAAACCTGGTGCAGGAGGGTGCATGAGGCAGGGAGAATGGCAAAAGTTGAGGAAACTTGTTGGGCAGTGATGAGAGTGAGATTCTGCAGTCAGAGGGCCTGTTATATGATGATGATGTTAAACGTACAGAATGGACTGTTTCCTATTAATGTGTAAGTCAACATTAGTGGTTTAGGGGTTAAAGATTGCAGTTCCACAATTTCCAGACATATCTGGTCAAGGGTTCAATGTCAGCCATAGGCAATTCAGTAGTAGATCATTTTGTCATTTTTACATTGATTTTGATGGTATGAGAGACAGCCATTCAGAAAGCAATGACAAACTACTGAATGTAAAAATTGCCCGGTAAATCACAAACAACCAATGAATGCTGGGGTTGATTGCAACATTCTGTAAAATTACATGCAACTAACATTTAGTAATGTGTAAATAATTATATATGAATAAATAATTATATCAGCAAAAAACACTGCTCTTAATATTATTACTATACAAAGGAAACTAACTGTTCTCTACTGATGTTTAAATGTTTACATTAAAAACCAGTGACCTTCTACTGATGATTAACTAATGATTATCTGAGCTGGCATTACTGCTGCCATCTTTAATCAAGTCTGATAAAATGCAAAACAAACTCAAAAACAACTGACAACCTATAAATATCACATGTATGATAAAGCAAATTTAAATACAACAAATTCTTGTATCCATATATAAATTTGCTAGTGAAAACAGATAATACATAGCAGATAATGCTGCTTGAGAGATGAAATGCTAGGAAAATTAAGAATACCGGGTCATTAGTGTTATAATGTTAGATTACCAGCTCCCTTCCTCACAGCCATTTTGCTAGTATACATTTTAAAAACCGCAACATGGTTGAAACACACAGCTTGTAAATGAATTATCTTTCTCTGACCAATAAAAACCACATTTAGCAACACATCAGGACATCCCCCTTTTCTGCTTCCTTTCATCTTCCAATGGAGCAAAAGGCCCTCAACTAACTAAACCCAAGCCAATTGTAGACTTGCTCATGATTGGTTGGATTCTGCCGCTAGTTCTCTGTGGCCTGAGGTAGGCAATCTCACCCCAAACCTCCTTAGCCACCTCTTATAATATGCATGGTAGATTACACTGTTATTATTCTTTACTTCCCTTAAGGGCCCTGGTATCATACGGACAACATTAGTACATACCTACTGAAATATTATTATTCATCTTTAAAAACCGAGATGGGAAATCATTAGTCAAGTAAGTAATTTGTTCCAGTAGGAATCAATATTTCTGACTAAAGTACCTATCCTAGATTCGTGGTGTGAGTACTTATAAAAAGTGTCTATATTTTACAAGGCTGACAAAACAAGCATGAATTTTGAAGATATCCTGATCAAACAAATGAAGAGAGAATAATTAAAACTGAGCACAAAGTTTTATATGAGTGACCATCTGCTTGTTTCTTCAGGGTTATTGCTAGTTGTGGAAGCCATTGACTAGCACACTTGCCTTCTGGTCCACCGGTCATATGTTCAAATCCCCTTTGAGGCAGGGAAATATTTAAAATATGACCTGGGCTCTCAGTCGTGCCAGTCTAAAATGGGTACCAGGAAATGCTTTGGGAAATAAAGGCAGCTGGTATGACTTTGTGTGCTGGTTGGTCTATGAAAAATATAGGCCTAAATGCATGAAAATAGGTCTTTTACATTTTACTATTTCTAGTCTCATATGCTTTTAACTGGTAGGGATTGTTGTATTTCTCCTGCGAAAATCAAATTCCATCACAATCATAGAAGCTTCTGGGCACTCGAGCATGATATTTCAGCAATTCAAAATTAAAGACAAGGTACCATGTGGCCAAGACCAGAACATAGAGCTGATCTATGACTCTGGTGATCATGTGAGATGGCGAAACATGACCGCCCACGCTTATTGACATGGCACATGATGAATAACATATTTACAGCTTAAGTTAACTTCTGTTAGAAGCCAAGTCAATGAGCCCTTCTTATTCTCCAAAGACTATTTGAGAACTTTTGACAATGAAAACTTTTAACAATGAGAACTGTTAACAACAAGACCTTTTGACAATGAGAATTTATAGCAATCAAAAGAGAGGATGCTATTAACTTTCGATGAATATGGGCCAACATTTATGAACACCCATTAGAGAAATGGGCCGGAATAAAACCTTTCAATTAAATAAATAGACATCAATAGTTAGAATGCAAAAACTTGGATTGAGGATCAGAGGCCAGAAAACAGCAGCATACCAAGTGTATTAGTAAACTCGACAATCCACAACAGACTCATCCGCAATAAATGAGCTTTTATTTGCAGACGATCAGTGCCCATGTTATAGCGATGAGAGTAGGCTAAGAAATCATAATAATAAGCCGAGTTCAGCATGCAGCAGATACAATATGATTATAATTACAGCTAAAACCTGAAGTAATGCAAGTTAGCAGATTTCCTAGTCCACTAAGTATATTGCTAAATAGCACAACTCTGAAACAAGTAAAAGAGTTCAAGTGTCTTGGAAGTATGATCACAGAAGATAGCAGAATAGACAGAGAAATTGAAATGAGATGTGCACTTATATATCAGTTATCACCCAATCTGAAACATCCAAACATACCCATGTCTGCAATATGACAGATAATAAATAGCATATTCACACCAACCCTATGCTACCAATGCCAATCTTGGACATTATCCAAATCGCACGTATGCAAAATCAACACCTGTGAGATGAGATGCATGAGCTGAGCTGCCAACCCAGCTAACCAAGACCGAATAAGAAATGATGTTATAAGACAGACAATGGGAATCAACAACTTGTGCCACATATATAAAAAGACAGAAGATCAAATGGTCTGGCCATCTCATTAGAATGCAACACCATCAACTGCCAACACAGGCCCTACATCAAAGATCTGCAATGAGAACATGAAAACGCTCGAGAAGAAAATGGATTGACAACATCACATGGAATGACACTATTTAGTGATACCCAATGGGCACTGGAAGCGCCAACTATTCCTCCCCACGACACTTGATAGCAAAAGTGGAAGATGATGATGATCAATCCATACTGAACTGGTACAATTAGTGACAGTACACCGATGGTTTTATCACAAAGTAGGTCAGTACACCAATTGTACATGTCCGGAGTGCATCTGCACTAAACTGAATATGATTGTCAACAATTGTCACAGACATGATTGTCTGGTAAGAAAAAGACCCTTTTATACACCCTGTGATGTTTTGGGTAAGTGATAAGTAACTAAAGGAGACTTTTACATAGCTTGAGGTGCACTAGGTATATTAAAAGCAACTAACTAAAGGAGACTTTTACATAGCTTTAGGTGCACTAGGTATATTATATGCGGGTAAGTTAATAAGTAAGTCACAAATGGCTGTAGAAAAATAACTACACACATGATAACAACTTGAAACCAGTTTATTTTTATACATACATTGCCCCTTTATTTCTCAACATAATTTCCACCAACATTGATGCACTTATCCCATCGTGTTATCAGTCCTCCCAAACCGGCTGCATAGAACTGCATGCTTCGTTTTCATTTACCGGCCAGCCCACAGAATTGTGTGACTTACTTATTGACTCGCCCTTGTAACTTTTTCTACCAAGCTATGCACTGCTTTACAGGACAAACATCTGTCAGCATAAACACTAACAACCCGCCTTGGCGGGAGTCATTTCGCGAATGGCGTCGAAGTTGAATGTGAAGTGAAAACGTGGTTTAGAAAACAGAGCACGCAGTTCTATGCATTCTAGGCAGCCAGTTTGGGAGGACTGATTAAACGATGGGATAAGTGCATCAATGTTGGTGGAAATTATGTTGAGAAATAAAGGGACAATGTATTATAAAAATAAACTGGTTTAAGTTGTTATCATATTTAGTTATTTTTCTACAGCCATTTGTGACTTACTTATTGACTTACCCTTGTAAGAAACTAAAGGAGACTTTTACACACCTTGAGGCACACATGGTATATGGTGCTAGCCACATATTTTTAAAGACCAATCAGAAATTGACAGGTGATGTGGTCAATATCACACTGGGCACCTTAACCTCCCAGTACATTTCCTAATACCCATTTTAGTAGCCCAGGTCAGGTCAATTTTTAAAATCCACCTTAATGGGGATTTGAATACATGACCACCAGGCAAGTGTGCCAGCTACTGTACTAGCATGGCTCTCTCACTGTCTGTTATTTTGAATTAAATGTAATTTTTATTTTAATTATCTTCAAAATCAGATATTCTAACAATGTATCTACTTTGTTACAAGTCTACTTTGTTACGTGGATTCACTTTTTTTTCCCTAAATTTGACATATATAATCTCGTTACCATCAATGAACATCACCCAGCTTCTCATTTTCTCTGTAAGAAACATCCAGAATAGCAATACCAGTTTCTGAAGATGTCTCGACTTTGCCACGACCAGTATAACTTTCTCTTGCTGCTGATTTCCTCCCTTGCTGCAGTTCTCTTAGCAAGTGGAACATGATGACCAACATTATCCCGATGTCTTAAATCAGAAGAAAAGCCTCTGTCATGAGGGTTATTACTTCTTGTCTGGGCCTTCTCCCTACTGTAACTATTTCTGAATGGACCTGTTTCCTCTGTTTGTCTCCCCCTCTTGCCTTGATCACATTCAGTATTCTTGGGGGATGCTCCATCTTCTCTAGCACTCTCTGCCTTGAATTGGGCTTCAATTCCACTAAAAGCTCTTCTGTATTGATAATTGTCTGGGTTTTCCTTTGCTTTATATTCTGGTTCACTTTTAACATGACCATTTCGATAAACTAGACCAGATTCTTGAGGTTCCAAATATGTGATATTCCGACTACCTCTGCCTCTTCCTCCACGAACATCTCCCTTTCCTCTGGAACTATTCTTTACTGAGCTCATCTGTGCCTGAAGCCCACCGCCAGCAATGTTGTGTTTATGTTCTGTATCTTTTTTCAAATGAGATGATTTTAGGTTACCATGGTTAGAATGAGGAAGGTCGACAGGCATCAGCATAACTAATGCCTCCTGCATGCTCACTAAATCCACTTTCTGAGCTGTTGGACGTGACTGAATGTGACGCTGTATCATTTGCAGGAGACTTTGAATTTGCAGCATTTTGAGCTATACAATTTTTCAAGCTGGTGCATTCAAATATTTTTTCTGAATTACTGTGTTCTCTATCCAAATTAACCATACTGTCTGGCTTGAGCTGTGAGGATACGTTGGCAGGACTGTCTAAGTGTGAGTGATTTGCAGTCAATGATGAACTAGATGTAGTTTGACTTGCTCTGCTGTTTGAAGAAGACTGACTGAAGCTGGAGCTAATCTGGCTGGATGACATTAATCTAGGGAATATATAGTTAGTTGTCCCAGGGATGGGTTTTGTTAGCGATGACTTTCTTCCGGCTACAACACTGGTCCACAAATCTGGTCTCACTGTGAATATACAAACAGACTAAAGTCATGATTACAATTAAAGAATAATGTAAATTGGTAACATGTAAGAACAACGCTGAAGCTTTTGACAAGTAATTAAACAGACAAACAGAAATAATATGGCAGGAGAAGAAAGCAAACAAAGAAACACTACAAAAACTAGGACTGAAGGAAATATGACACAATGAGATCAAGGTCTGACAGTTAAGGTACTTCAGCCTTATAAAGAAACAAGCTCCTTGTTAATGATGTGCTGGAGGGAAAAGTGGAGGGGAAGTTTACAAGGGGAAGACATTACAGGGGGTGGATGAGATGAACTGGGAGAAGGCAGTACAAATATAACATAAAGATCTGAGACAGTGTGCTGGAGACTTGTTACAGTCAAGCTTCAATGCAAAGATGGCGCCCAATAATGATAATAAGCAAACACCAAAGCATGTAACCAAATTACCATTTCAAAGAAAACATGCTGTCAAAAATGAGAAAAGTATGGAAAATAATTACATGCAGCAATTAGATTGCTTATAGCACCAACAAGCATAAAACTAGTTCTAGACATAGTAAGAAACTGAATAGCGTCAGAATAGGATTGCAGAGAAGAATATGTGTAATACAACACATTCCTGTCATTTTTCAGACATGAAGATGGGGAGACATCAGAGCTAGAGTGATCAAGTGGTCTCTTAAACTTGGTTATATGAATATTCACCCTGGTAAGCCAAACATTTTATCCATTGAAAGGTTTTAAAACACGTTATACAGATAGTTGACCTGTACAACTTGCATCGATGGCCAGGATATGCAGTATGTAAACTGCAGTTTTTTAAAACTTCTGGCGAGTAAGATGCTTTTGTTGTATATGAAACATAATCAATTTATTGGTGGTTACTGTGGCATTATGAAGAGATAAACATGGACTAATAAAAAAGGTAGTTGGCCTCAGAAAACTGGTGCTACATTGCTGAAGAAATAAACCAAAACTATAAATTGTGGTTACAGTAATAATTAAGGATAGTTAAGAATCACTGTGAAGAGGATATGTGCTTTCCTCATTGTCTGCTAACCCTTTGAATCCTAGCAATCCACTCCAAAAAATAAAAAAAACATTTCTCTGGGTGCCAAAGCACACAAAAATGCAAACGATGTACACATGTGGAAAATAAGTTAGTATAACAGTTGTAAATGTTTTATCTAAAAAATAATCTCCATCGTTCCTGAATATATTTGCAGGGGACTAGCTTGCATCAAATGTACATGATACATTATCTGGGATACACCCTCTTTCACAACCTTGTCCTGGTAATGAAGACTGACCCTCAAGGGCTAGGAGAAACACTAGCCTAGCATGATTGTAATCTGAATCATATGTGCCATCACTCAAATAATCATCAGGTTCAATTTTGATGCCAACATCAGAATAATCAAAATCTAAATCTAATAATCCCGCATATTAATTAGCACGAGTGCAGTGCCTTGTTCTGTTGTTAGTCTCGTAATAGAGTCTTTTCTTTGAGTTTCAGCAGGTCCTTTCATCATGAAAATAAACAACAAAATTAAGAATATTCTCATTTCAACAACACCACAATTTGTCTTTACCTTCCCACAAATGATTCATACTTCCTGAGAGATGGGGAGAGATGTAAGGATCATTTGTGCACTCTTTCCAATCTGCTTTGTAGGGTTGGTATTCATTTCTCTAAGGTTGTTAATGAAACCTTCACTCCATTGCTTACATGGTCTTCTCCTTGCTCTCTATGACATTTCTTCAACATGGCTCTTTGTGGTGGATGGCACCAGGGCATTCTTGTGAGATGGCCAAACCATTGAATTTTGTGTTCTTTAATTAACTGCATGACTGGTTTCAGACTGTCTTTTTCTAATGTCCTCATTTCTAAATTTCTCACACTTACTCCCATAGTCCTTCTAAGGCATCTCATCTCTGTTGTTGTTATTTTGTGCTGATTAATTAGTTCGACAATTTGAGGTAGTGCCCTCATACCAAAAAATCAGTACCTCAGGGCATGGGTTTTTCCCATGCATTGATAAATCGTGATCTCAGAGTCAAAAGGTTCAGAAAAAAATGAAAATATAACTGGCTTTGTTAATGTCTAAGAAAATAATGAAATCTAACACAATACCTGCAATCTTGGATTGTGGTAAGTCTACAGGATGAAAAGATTTTGACCAGGCTCCTTGCAGAGTTGGGAAATTGGTACGCAAAATGGATGCATAAGTGGTAGAAGCATGTACAGGAGAGGTAGGCATTGAATCTGAGCTTAATTCACTCCATGCCACACTGCTTGTAGGTTCTGAGACCAGTCTGCCAGATCAGAAAAAGCAATGAATATTTAATTCAAATTGTCAATGTAATCATAAAATAAAAGGACAATTAACATTCAGTTTGATAAAAACATTTTATGGAACTCTAATGGCAAAAATAGACTGCACCTTCAATTGTACATAATAAGGGATGTACTGGTGTGTTATGTATAACTAATTAATGAAGAAATAACGATTGTAAAAATCTTTTTGTAATAGCTATTTAGACTATATATTCCTTGTGCATTCAGACCTATAAAATGTGCTAGTCCTATTACAACATTACAGACCCATGCAGGTTCCTGCTTCAGTACATTCATTTTATTACTTACAGACTAAACAGGTCAGGCAATTCACCAGTAATTAGTGTCTGGTTTTGGCTGGCAGGGAATGCACCTCTTGGTGGTAGATTACTTACTGGTCATGCACCTGTGGGGCCAGGTGGAGAAGGTGGGGAAACAGACTGAACAGATCAGATTTCAGGGGATTGGCAAGGGTTCTGGAAGAATCTCAAAACTTAGAGGGAAGACCAGGAGAACATTCAATGAGATAGCGGTTGAAACGATTAGTAGTGTGACTCTTTGCTGACTCTTGAACGAGGGGGCGGAGCGTATATGGAAATGTCCTGAGTGCAGTGATGTCAGTTCTTAGCTCAACTCAACTCTGTGTCTGATTAAGCCATAAGCTAATCAGGCCACAGCTTAGGTCCTCACAATCTGTAGGGCCTCAACAAATCTTAGAATCCTCTTAGATGGAAGTGAATGAATGAATAATACTTTGACAGAAATACTTAAAACACATTCTCACCGGTATTGTTCAAATGTGGAGTATTTGTTATCTCCCATGTTAATGTCAAAATTAAAACAAAATCTTTCTATTTGCACAAACTGGCCATAACCGCTTACTGCTAAGACTTCACTATATTTTAGCAATCATTTATTGTTTGTTGAATACAGTATATGAAACAATTTTTTCTTTGTTAAGTCTATGACCACACTTTATGGGGTGTTGATAAATCGCAGAGCCCAACATTTTATAGCCTGCCGACTGAACAGATAAACTCTCTTTTCCACCCACACTGTCTAGTATGTCTACAGTCTAGTGTGTCTCGAGTCTAGGGTGTTCTCAAATCAAGGACTTCTATGAGTGCCAACAAATACCTGTTAATTTATTTCTCATGTTATCAATTTTAATTATATCTTTCCCAGGTTTTAATGCCTCTTGTTGTCAATAACAGTGATAATGTTGAGTGGTTTGATGGAGATGGTAATTTATTCAGTTCCTGGAAAAAGAGACGGATTGACCAGCAGTGAGATGGACACCGGGCATTGCAGATACCTCCAGCATAAGGGTGAATAAGGCAGGAGAAATTGCCAGAGATCGAGAAACTTTTCAGTGGGCTGTGATGAGGACGATGTTCTGTAAAGGACTGGCTACATTAGATGATTCAGTACTGGAGACAGCAATTTCAAAACTATATCTCCTGATTTTGAATGGACAGGTTTTCAACCTTCTGATAACAACAGAAATGAGATTCATTAGTTGTTGCAAAAAATATTCAGGCAGCATACATATAAGGACAATGTCCTGTCTATCTTATTAGCTATTTCTTGTTTTGGCCAAAAATGTGTTTTCCAATATGGTTAACAGGTCATGTCCTCCAGTACAACAAATGTACCAAAGACCAAATAAAACAAATCTCCCTCTGACTCGCAAATGACTAAATGAAATCCTTACAAACTATATATTTTTACGTTAGTTGACTATTTTTTAATAATACTGGGAGGATATAAAAGCCACAAGACTGACTTTCTTACCTGTGGATGGTAGCCACTGTAATATTTTTAAGGTCAAATGACAGTAAGTAAATGTAAGTAAAGAATCCCTTATGGTGTAATCAGCACATATTTTAATTAACAAATCAGCATTCGAGGGATGATATGGTCAATGTCACACCAGCCATCCTTACTTCCCAAAGTATTTCCTCATACCCATTTTAATGTTGAATCGACCTGGGATCCCAGGTACATTTTAAGTCTGCCTCAATGCAAATTCAAATCCATGACCACCAGGCTAGCAGGCAAGTATGCTAGCCACTGAACTACTGTGGCTCCCTCAAATGACAGTGCTGACAGTAAACAAAATAAAACACCTTAATATTAGCTTCATGCAATTAAATGTTCAACTACCTTTCCAAAATCTGGTGAGATCTTTGGTAGTACACATGTGCAACAATGAAGACAACAAAATGCAGGGTAGAAGTAATTAATCATGTTTATTTACAATAATACTGACAGAGCTAATGTCAGTGATAACACTAATGAGCTCAGTTCAAATCATCACTGTACTCCAGCCGAGTCCATTGGTGCTCTGAACTCCATATTAAACCTTTCAATGTACAGTTCCAGCTCAGTGTTGATCAATGCTGATCTTGAATCCGAACTCTTGCATTCTGGCAAGTGACGTTGATTTACTTAGATGGAAGTCTTTACTTCAACCCAGCTCTCTGAGGACATTCATAATATCGGTTGAGCCTCCAATTTAGTGGCAGAACCAGCCAGCCTAACATTTCAGACATTTCCCTTGATGCTCACATTTCCTGTTATGACGATGAATGTAACTTGATTTTTGAACTTTACAATGATTCAATCCACTGTTGCATGCTCAGCTTTTTGGATCATGCTCGATTAACTCTATAGTCATGCAAATAGTTACCTGTTTAAAGTCAGCACCACTGACTTCTGACTTGATGACTGGCTTTCACCGTCAAGCTGATACAGGAAATGAGTTGACTTTGGCTTGTGTACTGTTGGCTTTAAAAGAACCAGATCAAAAATTCAATTCAAGCACGAAGTATAGTTTACTATGACAATTAGGGCTGACTACTTCAGCTAGGAAAATGTTTTACATTCCCAGTTTTACTGATCAGATTACTTCCTGGATGTCGAGATAATGCGTTCTTTTGTGTTATGTTTGTCACTTATTTTCTTTGGTCTATTTTTTTTTATGTTGATAAAGACTGGTCGAAATGTGCACCTGTGTTTGTGAGCATTTTTCCATTCATTGAGATTCTTAATTATATTTTGTGTTTTTATTCAGACTGCAAAAGTGGAGTTGGATATCAATCCAATCCAATCCAATATTTACAGGGAAAAAAAACAAGAATAAAACTTCAGCTGCCTTCAACCTGCTTCTGCAGCTCATTTATAATTAAAGTCCGTTGTTTTTTTTGTGTGCTTTTTTGGTGAATTTTTATATTCTTTCCTTTCTTTATTCTCTTTCAAGTTAGCATATCAACTTTTAGAAACCATTTAAATAAGACATTTTAAAAAACTATCAAACTTCTGAAGGATGAGAAAGTTGCTTGTCCAAATGGTATCCCAGCAGAAGCTATTACAGCCAATATAAACACCTCAATGGATTACTGGAAAAATTATTTAGCAGAGTCTAGGAGACTGAACAAATATTAGAAAGCTGTGAAGCTGTGAAAGCCAAATACAGGAGACCTCTAGGGGTATGAAAATTATAGGAATAATTCTATTACAAAATTAAATCTAAAGCCAAAAATAGAATATTTTAAACTCTAAGGTTAAATCAGTACTCCTGCACGGATCAGAAATGTGTAGAAAGAGTAAAACAATTACTAATAAACTACACAAATGCATTAATCAGTGGCTACACAGAATAATTAAAATGGCACGACAAAATCACAAATGTGGAGCTCCTTGACCGATCAAAACAAATCTCTGTAAATCAAGAATTGAGGAAAAGACGCTGCTGCTAAACAAGACACACATTGTAAAAGCCTATTAATGTAACTAGAAGAACCTTCCACTGGAACCCATAGCTCCAAAGTAATAAAGGGTGACATAAAAATGCATGGAGAAGAGAATTAGAGACAGATGAATAATATGGGAAGAACATGGAGGGAGTTGCAAGAGACAGCAAAGAATAGTATGGATTGGCCAGCGTTGGTCAATTATTTTTTGCTTCATTGGGAGATAAAAGACAGAAGAAAAAGTGGAATTCTGCTCTTAATCTCTATCATGCAGCTTCCATCTTATGTTATTATTACCCCCAAATATTGGAATTTAAAGACTTGGTTAATCGCTTTTCCTTCTATTTGTAATATCACATTGTGTTGTTCTTTTTCTTTCATATAACCACTATTTCTGTTTGATATTCAAGAAGAGTTCTTTTTTGCACTCTTTTTATTAATCATGTTTAACAGTAGTTGCAGATCTTTTGTGTTTTCATCGCCTCAATGTAATACCAGTAACAAACATGACTGCTGTGCTTAATTATTTACAATTTAATTTCCTCTATAGCTGTTAATTTTTAAGAAACATATAAAAGGACACAATAAAAGCTTAAAGCATTACAATAGTAAATAAGCAGAGAAATACTGTACTGGATGACAGTGCAAGCATATAATTCAATGCCACAACAAGTACAAAACAAAAACTATGTACCATATAGCATGCTTATATACATAAAGTGTATTTAAGACAAATATCAAAGAAAGTGAAGACAGACAAGCATGCTGAATAAGAGTTCTGTGAAAACTGTAACAAACTGTGTTAAGCAATGCATGGAGAGACAATTACATAGTTTATGCACACTAAGAGCTCATCTGCTGTGTTAAACAGTAAAGTGATCAGCCAATTAAGTTTATCGGATAGAATGAAGCAGGTCTCCGTGGCGAAGAGATTACGGACGTGGTTCATAATCCCGTATACCCACATTCGAAACACAGCTGCACACGATTTGGTAGCAGGCCGTGTTGCCTTGGTTTTGTGATGGTATTGGTGCCAGTCGTTCAGAAAGCAATGGCAAACTCCATCCATCCATCATGTGCCATGCCGGTAAGCGTGAGCGGTCATGTTCTGCCATCTCACTCGATCACCAGAGTCGTGGATCAGCTCCGTGTTTCTGTCTCGACCATGCCACAAGGCCAAGCCATCCAGGTACTTGCTTCTAGGTCTTCCCCTTGGTCTGTTCCCCTCAATCTTACCAGTCGTCACCAAGTTCTCCAATCCATTTCTTCTCATAACATGCCCAAAAAATTTTAACTGTCTACGTCTAATTTCTCTAATCAATTTACGATCTTCATTTGTTTCTTGAAGAACTTGTTCATTGGTCTTTCTGGCTGTCCATGGTATTCTTTGCATTTCCTCAGAAACCACATCTCTACAGCCATCAGATGTTTTTCAGCCTGACTCCTCATTGTCCACGCTTCACATCCATATAAAAGTACAGGTTCTATGTAGCATCTCAACACTCTTTTTCTCGTTTCAGTTGACATCTTTTTATTGGTCAGTATGTTTTTCATCTTGCTAAAGGCTACTTTTGCCATGGCGATTCTTGTTCTAATCTCTTCAAGGCATCTTCCATCAGATATTACTGTTCCGAGATAATTGTACCTATTCACTTGTTGAAGAATATTCCCATTTACTTGTATATTACATTGTGGTATTTCGTTCTTCCTAGTGACGACCATAATCTGTGTCTTTTTACAATTTAATTCTAACCCTAGTTGTTCACTGTGTGTAACAATCGCATCTACTAAATTTTGCAGGTCCTGCTCATTGATGGCAAACTACTGATCGTAAACTTGCCAAGAGATCACAATGGCAGAAATTATGGCGTTGACTGCAATGTCCTATACAAGGATATGCAAACAAAACAAACAAAAAACAGAATGGAGGAAACCAAGTTAGCTTAGTGACTTGATGTCCCCTGCCGGGCCATTGGTCAAGGGTTTGAATCCGCATGTGGGCAGATTTTTAACAATGACCAGGTTCACCCAGCTTAAAATGGGTACCAGGAAATGTCTTGGGAAGAAACTGCGGCCAGTATAATACTGACCACATCGCCCACTGATGCTGTAAAATATGGGTCTTAACACCACATGCCCAACGTAAGAGTTTTAACTTGTTTGTTTTTTGATAGCATCAAACATAGGCTGACTGGCTATGAACCTTCTGGAATACTGAGTGTTAACCTGTCCCATGCACTGACATTCAGGTCATCTGACCCCTGAAAGGGCTCCTTGGAGTAAGGTTGGTGCAGTGACTTTCCTCCCAACCCAGTACCAAAGTACCCTCTCCAAGGGAAATGCGTTGTAGAGTGATATGTTCTGGAACTGTATTCCACTCCTTAGACCGAATGATTTGACATGAAAAATGGTTGGCATAATGACAGAATAAACATTCACTATATCTCAAAGACTTCTTACCTCGTACTGAACATTGCACTCAATTGTCATATCAGTGACAACACCCTGACACCAGGTTCCCATAATAAATGGAGGCTGGAGAAGACAGAAGTTAGAATATAAGATCAATTTTGCTTGACAACAAAGACAACAATCATTCATGTGTATCATCTAATGTATATCGTGTGTAACTCTCAACAGCAGCTATTCACAGAAGAGGATGGGCAACACAAATGTGTGGCAAATGCAGTACATGGGATTTAACATCCACATAATGATGTAGACAATTCTGGGACCTCAGCAGAGTAGGGCAGTCATTTGTCCTGACAGCCGGAAACTGCTATCAAAGATGGAGGTCACAACGACTGGGCTGGAAGAGGTTAATGAAAATAGAGCATTATATGCAACTGTAAGAAAGGGACACAAGAATTCTTTGGTCACATAATGAGATGAGAATCATTGAAAAACACCGCACCAAATGGATTTAGCAGCAAAGGCAGTCTCAGAGAAATGATCAGAGAAATGATGCTAGATTGTCTAAAGCAGTGGCACGAAGGAATATCATCAATGGAACTGATCCAGAACACCAGGCTCAGAGATCTGAGGAGGGACATGAATGCCTATGTCACTGGGCGGGGCACATGATGATGATGATGATGTATTAACTAATAATTCAGGCAACATTATTGATGGTTTACTAAGCTCCTTCTAGATCAAACACACTACATGTAATTTCTCCCCCCCCCCCCCCCCCACACACCTCAGGCACTATCAACCAACACACCTTACATTATTGTTCTTTTCTACAACTTTTGCCACTGGTTAAGGTAAACTTTGACCTTATCAGCCAACAGTTCTATTTCCAGTATGTGCCTGTGTGTGGAGTGCTCCAGTTTAACATCCACTGCAGGAAATCCTCCTCCAGAAATGTCAAGCATTCTTTGTCCACATTGTCAAAGAACATTTTGAGCCAAAATAGGCCTTATCAGCCATCTTAGAACTCACGGCTCCATACTTTCAACCCCACTGGATTAAATGAATGGTCATCATCATTCTTGATGGACAAACAACACACACAACAACACAGTGCTTCAGTTTGTTTTGGTAGGCTTTTTAAATGTTTATTTAAAAAATAGTTTGTGGCTACTGCAGCTGCTATGAAACTGTTTTATAATTAATTCATTCCTAGCTTTCCCTTCAACCTGGGACTCCTGTTTCAGAATTTATTCATTTATAGCTTTTTCATCAACCTTGGACTTGTGTTTTATAATTAATTCACCGATAGTTTTCTCTTCACCCTGTGACTGCTGTTTTATAATGAATTCATTTATAGCTTGCATGCAATTCCATAAACATTTAATTTTCAAATATCCACATTATTTCTTTCTTGTCAAATAATGTATCATCTTTAGTACTGGGAAATATGAGAAATGCCATTTGGGTCTCAGCTCGATGAAGGGAAACTCCAAATAATACCTCGTATTGTTGGAGAATGAGCAATGCACAAGTGTATGGAATATACAGTTCAAGGGACAGAGTATCTATCAGAATAAATGGATAAGTCTGCACCTGAGCAAAGCTGGGCACTGACTTGTTTAAAGGCCTGAAATTACTGTCAACAATGAAATAAACGAATGGTTAGATGTCAACTGCGAGCAGAATTTTTGATGCCAAGCGAGCAGTTATGAAAAGTTTATACTGCATTTAATCTAGGAAGAATGTTCTATCATCACTGAATCAATGTCAAGGATTCTAGTTGAAAAGTCTACTATGCAGTATTAATGTGAGTATTTGCTCTAAAATCTCAGTAAGTGAATATGATATTATTACATGTCAGATAACATGATGTGATGCACTAGTGGAGAACTAGGATGTGTCAACGTTCCCTGAGGATGACCAAGTCAATCATGGTACAACGTGGTTGATATGCTAGTATGCATGAGTTGTTTGGTGCTGACAGAAGCATAGTGATTCTAGTTTGCTCGGCAACTGCTTTATCATGCAGCTGCTTTGAAGTGTATTCTGAAAGATAGCTGGCATTGGCTGCGGACCAGAAGTTCTCATAATGATTGAGCTCGGCGTGCAGTTCAATGAAAATACGAAGGATCATACAGAATTACTGGAACATGGGAGGACAACCAACAGTTCAATGAAAATACGAAGGATCATACAGAATTACTTAAACATGGGAGGACAACCAACAGTTCAATGAAAATACGAAGGATCATACAGAATTACTGAAACATGGGAGGACAACCAACAGTTCAATGAAAATATGAAGGATCATACAGAATTACTGAAACATGGGAGGACAACCAACCTTCAGCTGTTATGTCATAATCAGTAACAGAAGCAGACTGTAGGGCATTCCCAGAATTCATAGATAACTTCCTGGACTGGAAACGTGTGAGTTGACATTTAGCATAAATGTATTCATGAACTATATGTTTGCCAACCCACGCCAAAAAAATCGGCAGCAAAAGCATTGTTATGTCTACAATAATGTCCTTTCTAAAAGCATGGTTCAAGGTGCAGAAAATTATGTGGTTTTAAGAACAGCTTTTGAATGTACCAAAACCCTCACAGATCTTACCTGATTCAATTTTAAAGTTCCATATGCGGGCATCTTACAGGTAAATGAAACATCTTTTATTAATGTCACCGCACTTTTATTCTGGTCTTCTTCTACATCGACATCCAGGTACATTTTCCATTTGGTTTCCTGTTAAAAAGGCATACAAACCACTGTTAAAAAGGCATACAAACTACTGTTAAAAAGGCATACAAATCACTGTTAAAAAGGCATACATACCACTGTTAAAAAGGCATACAAACCACTGTTAAAAAGGCATACAAACCACTGTTAAAAAGGCATACAAACCACTGTTAAAAAGGCATACAAACTGCTGTTACAAAGGCATACAAACTAAACAGTCAGAAGTTTTCATCAACACAGATACATTATACTAGATATGTTTCTATTCCTGTTCCACTAGGAAAACTCAAAACAAACACACTTTTCTAAAAAAATTTAAAACACAGACTCAAGTTTCAAATGAGGAGGGAGTCCTATATTTCTGCAAAGAAATTTTTTTTATTCTCACCAGCTACATACAAGTCAAGTGTTGCTCAAGTGTGCAAGCAGAGGAACCAGTCACTATCAACATCATCAACACAAAATTGCACAGTTATCTTTACAATAGCTTCAGTTCCAAAACTTTACACACTCAATCAGTTATGGACTGCTCCACACTGAATCAGTTGCAGACTAATCCAGGCATAATCAGCATTTTACAGTTTTGAAGTGGATGGAATTATGAAAGAGGTACCTGCCTTTTTATGGGAATGAATAGATAGTGAACGAAAGAGCTGGTCAACCCGCCTCTTAACCCTTTAGTGGGCAAAGTGTCCTGGAACGTTTCTACCCCTGAACAAAGCGTCCCAAACCGCCTGTAACTATTATACATTGTAAAAACGCAATCTCGCGGCTTTCCGAGGCTTCCGATTGTCTACTTTCGGTTTCGCTAATAGCTAGACAACGTGGCCGCCATTTGCAAGCGTGTACTTTGAATTTGAAGGGATTTTTTTTAAGTTTTGGGGGGTTTTACGCTTTTTATTTCAAAATGGATTTCAACGATTCTTCAAGTAGTAGTGGGAATTTTGCTAGGTTAAATTTAAGTGACATTGAAGGGCATGAAGTTGACTATTAATCGGAGCTAGATATCAGTGATCAGCATTACTTTGTGTTAGCAGTCGTGAGTTGGACTGTAAAGAAAGTAATTATGATTCGGAAAATGTGTTTGTAAATTGCCGTATAGATGACTGACAATCACAAACAATATGTTGTATTTTGTAAATATTTGTGTTCATGTGAGGAATAGCGGCATCATTCACGTGAGTAAAATATTCTGCATGCTTTTCCCTTCTTTTTGCTGTTTATTTGACTAAAATCTGTTGACTAACAACTTATATGTGATATTTTTACTAACGTAAACCAAAATTTTACCGCACCTCAAATTCTTCTTGCCCGTTCAGGGCTACAAAACAGACAAACGTCTGCCCGGTAAAGGGTTAATACCATGACTTTGTATATATTTTTAAATATTACAGTACAAACAGCCGGTTTAATATTGTCAAAAGACCTTGAGTGCCGATTGGTGTATAAAAATATGGAGATAGGATTGTGTCCAATACACTTTAAGGTATGCAAAAAGTCTTTATTAACTAACAGATTGATTATGTTTTCTTATATACAAAGTCATGGTATATTGGTTTTACAGTGAATCACACATAGAGAGAATATGATTTACTTTTCCTTCAATAATCAAAATCGTCTTGAAAGTAAACATTACAGCCTGCAACACTTAGTACCATTCTGGTAAGAGCAGGTAAAATAATCATGAGGGCTGAGGAAATCACAGCTGCTTGCCAATGCAGTCGCCATGAAGTGTTCAGGCGCAGAATTTGTATTATTTTACCTCCAACCATCTACACCTCCCCCTGACAGAAAATGACCCACGTGACGTGGAAATCATGAAGAAATTTCAAATGGCAAATTGCACATTCAACAACATTAAACATGTCATCATTATGTGCCATGGCAATTAGCATGGGCGGTTATATTTCACCATCCCACACAATCACCAGAGTCATGGATCAGCTCTGTGTTCTTGTCTCGACAATGCCACATGGCCAAAACAAATATCATAGAAGCTGATGATCATCAAATGTTGTATGTATTCAACTATTCAACACTACTGCATGGAGAGGAAACATGGACTGGCTTAAAAGATGGAGCAAAATATTGTTAAGGGTTCTAAAATGTTATAAATTTTCTTTCATAGAAAATAATAAAGACAAACAATGCAGTTCTAGAAGAACTCAATACAGAAAGGATGATGTTGAAGGGGATAAAAATAAGAAAGACGAGGTACTTTGGTCTCATCAAATGACATAATCTACTGAAAACTGTAATGGATTAAAAACTGAGAAGAAAAGAGCTAGATGGCATCAAAGAATAAATGGACTGACTACATCAAGAGATTGTCCGGATGCAATCCAGTAGCTTGTACAACAAATAGTCAGGGCAGAAACGTTGGAGGTTCCTTGCTGCCAACGTTCATTGGATGATCATCATGAAATACAATCCCTTGCCTAACCAGGATTTGGAATCAAATTGTGATGGCAGTATTGTAACTCCTCAGCCACCTATTTGTCCATGACAGTAAAAAAGACTGCTCAATGTGGAATATTTTCACCAGTCCAAATTATTCATTTACTAGGATCTGCAATTCAAAGCTGTCTGTAACAATGCAGTGAATTATACCTCCATAACACTATGAAATATGTAACAAAATCAAACTGGCAGACATTACATCTACACAAATAAATTAATAGCAAACAAACAATTAACAAACACACATGATTGCAGATGTAGCTTTGCACCTCATAATCATGTCAAATTCCCTGTGAAGTTATAGTTAATTACATAAAAACTACCAGATCTTTAACCCTTTGCATTAGTGTCTCAGGAGTTTTCCTGCATTAGTGTCTCAGGAGTTTTCCATTGTTTAAAAATTCTGATCATCATGCCCTACTTTTAAACTGAAAGCTTTGCATCTTCACTGACATAATACTTCTTTATTGTAAATTATATTATCATGTCAATTTGAACTTCACATTTCACAATCAGTTTATGAGTGCAATTTTCTGAGACTCCTGGAGGTTGTCACTTGAGTTCCAAAGTTTGTTCCTTGTGCGACGTTTTCTGCAGGTCATCCGGCGAAAAGAGACTAAGCCATATGGGATAACACCTGTTTCAATGAAGTCGATCCTCTCACTTTTACACACTTTTATTTCAAAATGCAATATTGAAACTGTATTCTAAGTAAGTTGGCAAGTAATGAATTTACACAAGACACAATAAGATACACAAAGTGAAAAATAAAATGCATGCAACTCAATTTCTGTGAAGTGATATACAGAATTTTCAACATCGCATATTTAAAACAATGTTAAACACAACATAACAACCAATTAATACAACAGAGATTAACCTGACCGATTCTGTATATTATAAGTCCTGAAAGAAAGTATGAGTGTGTTGAAAAGTTTTGAAATTCTGGTCAAAGGATAACTAAATTGTAATGCAGGTGTTTGAAGTATTTCAGACAAAGTATAATTCTTTTATTCACTTCACATGATATATAACTCTGCTGTATGCTGACAACAGGCACTGTGATTTAGGAGATAGTAAAACTCAGTTTCACAATTTCCCCACAAACCGAGTCGAGGGTTCAAAATCAGCCCCGGGCGATTTGGAAGCAGACCCCTTTGCATTGTTTTCAATGGTATGAGGAGTCAGCCAATCAGAAAGCAATGGCAAACTACAGAACTAACACTGCCTAGTAAATCAGAAACAGCCAATAAATGCTGGAGTTGATTGCAACATTCTGTAAAGGACATGTGACTAACTTGTTATGTGCTTGATGAGAAGCAGCAAAATATGCCAGGCAATTAAATCATGCACCCTTCTGGCTTCACAGTTTACATTAACCATATTTTTATACATCTCTCTTCTTGTCTCCAGAAATGTTATCAGTTAACAATAACTGTAAATATATAACCTCGTGTTGCTTACAATTGTTTTCTTTTTCTTTAATTTAACAATAGACAATTGTTACAGTAAAGGTTTAAACCGCTGTATGAATGTCACTTGTATCACCACATATCAGCAAATGAATGTACTCCCTCTTTAACAGTAACAATGGTGAGTTACGGAAGAACACAGAGTGAACTCCTAAGTTTATATTCAGTTACCTACAGTTCACACAATATATGACCTACCTCTGGGGTGGAGCCTTTTCTTAAATGATGACCAAATATCAAAACAATTGAGACTGTTTCTCTGTCTTGAGAAACAGAGCTTTGATCTGTCTATGAAGAATAAAGAAAGCATTCCAAAAAGTATTACAAAAGTATTACTGAAACTATTACTATCAATGCAAATATTGACAGAGTGTGATCGAAAAGGAGCAAACATATAAAATAACAATAAACTCATAAGCTAACCATAAATAAATGCAATATCAGGAACAGAATTAAATGCACTGGATAAATATAAGTCAGCAAATAAAATCAGACAACAGCATACAAGAAATGATCCACAAACAACTGGTATTCTTTGCTAAATGTGCTTTAAACATCCATACAGTATGTACTACATAGATGTTTTCTGAAACAATCTTCTCAATATTCAGATGACATAAATATTAGACATATATTCAATAATGCAAATTTTCAAAGACACTGAAACAAAAAACAAAACAAAAAAAGAGGATAAAACAATTTCTAACCAATGTTTCTGGTTTCCTAGAACATGTAATATAATAAAAGTAAAGTGTAAGATTTGTGAAAAACATCTTATGCAATAAATCCTTGTCATTGAAAATTAGAAAAAACATTTATGCACATATATAAAACTAAATTTAACATACTGCAAATCCTAGACAAAAGGGGGGTGGGTGGGTGGGTGGGTGGGTGGGTGGGTGGGTGTGTGTGTGTGTGTGTGTGTGTGTGTTTTTTTTTGTTTTTTTTTGTTATATCCCTCCTTTAAAAGCCACAAATATATGGTTTAACAAAAGAAAGCTGACAATATGTTGAACAGCCAAAATGAGTAATCTAACAGTTTTGCTTGCTTGCTTGTGTTCGTTGGCTTGAGCTCCAATGCAAAGTCCTGTATGTCGGATGAAGGCATCCTGTTGTCCAACATCAGTGTGATGTCATACAGGACCTGAGGTTTGCGTGCGTATCCGTTGTCCCATGTCTGGCTTATTGGTATGCAGACTGGTGGTTCCTCGCCATACAGGCAGACACTCTCCGACTTCGGAGGAATCGGCGATCCTATTGACTTCAGCCAGGACCCCGAAGGGACCTGTTGCCCAGGACGCTCGGCGAGGACGCGTCAATAGGTCTTAGCCAGTATATAACCCGGCCCTGGTGCCTTGGAAACACCTCTGCGTCCCATCTAACAGTTTTGAAAGAGGTTAAAACACAAAAGACATTTATCACAAACATTAGAAAGAGACAGCCAGCATTTTTGGCCACATCATAGGAAGAGAAAAATATAAATATATTGGCTAGATTACTGGAAATAAGAAACGGACCCCGAAGGGACCTGTTGCCCAGGACGCTCGGCGAGGACGCGTCAATAGGTCTTAGCCAGTATATAACCCGGCCCTGGTGCCTTGGAAACACCTCTGCGTCCCATCTAACAGTTTTGAAAGAGGTTAAAACACAAAAGACATTTATCACAAACAGAAAGAGACAGCCAGCATTTTTGGCCACATCATAGGAAGAGAAAAATATAAATATATTGGCTAGATTACTGGAAATAAGAAACGGAGGATGACATGAAATAAAGGATGACAATGATATCAGATTTTTAACAGCCTTTTATCACGGCATAGAAAATTGTCAGAACATGATACAATCTGTTGGAGATCATGAGATGTGGAGAAGCATGAATGTCCATTCTCCTTGGCACAACACTTACTGACAATGCCAAGAAATATTAGGTAAGTGATGTTAGACTCACATACTCAGTGATCTTATTGGTTAAAAATAGAAATCCTGCTACCACAGGGGACTGAACTCTTAAATTTCAACACAAGAGAATGCCACAAATTATACAAATCTACTTAGAAATATATCTCAGGAACATATTCACACATTTCCTTTATGTTTTGCATATTCTTTACAGGACATCGCTGTCAACATCAGCATCTTTCAGCTGATTGTTGATTTCTTGGCAAGATTACGCTCAGTAGTTTGCCATTGCTTTCTGAGTGGCCGGCTCAAATACCCCGTAAGTTACCGATGCGATTCAAACCACTGCTGATTCTCACCGTCGCCACGTTACTTACGAGAGTATACGCAATTACGGAGAAAAGTTGCTAACCTCTAGGCCAGGAAGCCGGCATTTCCTTTATGCAATTGTTTTATCTTTTTCTGCCAGCTTACTCTGTGATGTACCACGCATGTTACTGTACTGTACTTTACCGTACCAAGCAAATCACATCACTGAAAAACATATTCCTGTTTGTTTAGTTTTTCTGATCATATTTTCTAAAGCTGTCCTATTATATACTACCCAGCTTCTTCTTCTTCTTCAGCATTCCGAGCCATTGAGGTTCTTTGCTGCAGATACAAGCCGTCTCTATTAGTTTCTCTGGTTGACCTTCTCTTGTCAGTCGCTGATTCCAAGTGCTTGTAGGTCTGTATGTATGTTATCTCTCCACCATCTTCTTGGTCTACCTCGGGGTCTACGGTCATTTATTTCCTGAGTGTAAGCGAGTTTTGTTTCCCTATTATCTTCCATTCTTTCTATATGCCCCAGCCATTGTAGTCTATTAGCCTTCATGATACCAGTGATTAGCGGGGACTTCATAACTGTCTTTGTTGCTTCTTCTTTTCCACTCTCCACTTTGTGTATCCCTAATGGGCCCAAAGATGCGTCTCAAGACTTTGTTCTCAAAAAGTTTGTAGCAAGGCTTCGTCTCCTTTAGTTGTACTAAAGATTTCAGAGCCATACAGCACAACTGGTCTAATAAGTTTTTTGCATATTGTGATCTTGGTGTTACGAGATAGCGTCTTTGATTTTAGCAGATGTTGTAGCGCATAGTATATCTTATTTTCAGAGTTGATTCTAGCTTGTATTTCTTCCTTTATTATGTTGGAGCAGTTGAAGATTGTACCCAGGTATTTGTATGTTTCCGTTCTTTTAATGGTATACTACCCACCATGTCCTGTACAAATTTTACAATTTATGAATTCTGATATTTGAATATATTCTTTTTTTTCTGTGTAGATGTTAGTTCGTAAATCCAGACAAATTATGTTTTTGATAATAGATACGATTACGCACATTTTTCTGATATTTTTAAAAATGTATACATTGATGTTTTCATTGTTCATGCACAGTTGTTTAACCTTTTTGTTGTAGTGTTTTTATTTAATCATTAAAACAAAATAAAAAAAGAACTACAAGTAAGTGATAGTACAAACCAAATGAAATGGAAAAGTTACACATGCTAACGGAGATTAGATTTAGGAAAGATTTGCGGTAGAGATGGAAATGGAATTTTTAAAAGGATATTGGCGGTCTTTGCTACAATTGCCAAACCTGGATAATGATAGAAAAAGAGAAAAGAAAAATTACAACAACAGAAATTAGATTCCTGAGAATACTCAATGTATCAAGAAGAGATAAGATCAGAAATGAAGAAATCGGGAATAAAGTGGGGGTTATAGCTGCACTAAACTTTATTAGAAGGCAGCAAGTCAAATGGTTTGGCCATGCAAGTAGGTTACCAACTAACAGTATACCACAACAAGCAATGATGTACAGACCACAGGGAAGCAGAGGAAGAGGCCGACCTCGTAAACGATGAAAGCAGGGAATAACAGAATCCATGGGAATATCGATACATGAAGCCCATAAGTGGGCACTCTCCCGCTGTTTATACTTCATCTTGACACCCCAAGGTACAAGAGGAACAAGATGAGATGAGATGACTGACGGTCTTTATCTCCAGGACAAAATATATACAGCAAAAAGGCAAAATAGCACAGAAACATGAGTTGGAAACCAAACCAGAATTAAGTAAATTAATCAAAACAAAAGTTGAGTATAATCCATTCTAGACCCTTATCAATATTACTACTGACATCGTTAAATATAAATTAATCACTACTGTACTGTTTAGTAACTTAAGACTACTTTTTTCTGTACATTAGTATGATAGCTACGGAGCTGGCTAATGCACTGCTAGTGCTGAATTCAAATCCCACTCAGGGGTATTTTTCATGACCACTTGATTATGGGTAGCCATTTTAGCACATTAGCTGGCAAGCTGGCCTGCTGGCCACCTGGTCATGTCTTTGAATCCCTATAGAGGTGCATTTTTTAACTGACCTAGATTCCTAGGTCGACCCAGCCAAAAATGGGTGCCAGGAAATGTTATGGGAAGGTAAGGTGGCTGGTGTGATATTCACCATATCACCCATTGAGTGCCAACTGGTCTATAAACATGTGAGGCTTACACCACATTAATAACATGCCTCTAAGCATGTGTAAGGGTCCATTCCCATACCTTCTGTTACATGGAAATGGGGTGGACCCCTCTTAAAAGCAGTACCATAACATTTTCTGGGTAGTTAAAGATGGCAATTATGACCACATCACCTATTGAGTGCTGGATGGTTTGCTTGCTTGTTTGTGTTCGTTGGCTTGAGCTCCAGCGCAAAGTCCTGTATGTCGGATGAAGGCATCCTGTTGTCCAACATCAGTGTGATGTCATACAGGACCCGAGGTTTGCGTGAGTATCCGTTGTCCCATGTCTGGCTTATTGGTGTGCAGACTGGTGGTTCCTCGCCGTACAGGCAGACACTCTCCGACTTCGGAGCAATCAGCGATCCTACTGACTTTAGCCAAGACCCTGAAGGGACCTGTTGCCCAGGATGCTCGACGAGGACACGTCAATAGGTCTTGGCCAGTATATAATCCGGCCCTGGTGCCCTGGAAACACCTCTGCGTCCCTCACAGGATGGTTTAAAAATAAGGGCCTGGTAACATATCTCATCTATGCCACATGGCATGGAAACTTGATCTTTAACATATTTTTTACACTATAACTTCTGCCATATATTCTCTCATTTGTTTCTCTCTCATCCACTGAACATTACATCTTTCCACCCGTTCTTCTTCTTAAAGTCCATGCTGTGTAGCGTTGGTGATCATGTCTATCCATCCTTTTGTCTCATATACTGCCAAACATTACTGAAACCATTGTTCCACATGGCCGTGATGCCAAACTTGTTCAGCATCTACTTTCTCGGCCTCCCCCTGCTTCTCCTCCCCTCCATCATTCCCGTTGTTAAGGTGTACTCCTACTTTCCCCTTCGCATAACATGCTCAAAGAATGTGAACAGTCAACTTCTGATGCGAGTAAACAGTTCTCTGCGTGAGTTAACTTCTTTCAAGATATCTTTATTACTCTTATTTAATCATCCATGGTGTTCTCATCATTCATCAATAAAACCACATCACTACAACTTCCACACAATTCCTCACTTGTCTACTAATTGCTTATTATTCACTTGAATAGATCAGGATTGCTCTGGATAAACATAGGTCTGCAGCCATCCCTTTTCCACCAGTGAAATAATTATTTTATAATCCATGAGCAACACAAGGATATAATCTGATCATTCAGCAACCAAAATATTGACAGCAATTAAAAAATAGTTACTTACGGGTTTAACTAAAGGTGGAAAATTCAAAAGGCGGAAATTTTGAGCCTTCAACATTTCAATTTCAAGCTGAAAAAACATTTTAAAATGTGATCACCCATTATGGGATGACTAAAATCTGGTGGAAAATAAGTGTGTGTGTGAGTGAGTGAGTGAGTGAGCGAGTGATTGAGTGTGTGTGAATATATTAAAACATTAAAAATGTGATAGAAATTACAGTAACCATGTCTTGTAACATGTCAAGAGTGTTAAGCATGTGACAACACGGTGCAGAGGTGCAGATGAACATGGTGATGTCATAAGGACAGTTTAAAGATGGCCGCCCCACTTCTGACATGCACCAAATAGGAGCAGCGTTCTGTTATCCGTTTTTTTTATCCGTGAAGGGATGAAACCTATAGAAATTCATTGGTGGATGAAGATCCAGTATGGTGATGCATGCCTGTCAATCCAGCAAGTGTATGAATGGAGTAGGAAGTTTCAAACTTTTCGGTCCGATAAAGAGTTACAGCAGGTAGTGCATGAGTGGTAAGACATGCAACAAAGAGAATTTTTTTCTACATGAATCCAAGCACTTTATCTGCGCTGGAAGACTTGCATTGAGCCCAGTGGTGACTACATTAAAAAATGATACATTTCTTAACATTTTTCATTTGAAGTCCCCTCATGTGTGTATATTTGTTTGTTTGTTTTTTTAAGGAAGTTCTGCACAGGACAAGCTACTGGTAGATATGGCCCGTGTGTTGCCGGGGCCCATAAGGGAAGCAAAGAATAGTAACACTGTTGCCTTCCATGCATGTCGTAAGAGGCGACTAAGGAGGCTTTGAGCTGAGACTTAGTCTACAGTCTATTGGAACTTCCGGTCTCCAACATGGCGGATAGGCATTTAAATCATTAAGGCCTCTGGAGTGTTTAAGCTTGTGGTTACAGTTTGCATTCGCATTTTCCTCATGTTGGACTGGTAGTGCATGGTTCCGTCATCCTGCTACTGAGTGAGGGCATGGTACGACACTGTGAGCTGTGAATTTCATGTGGAATGCTTTTACATCTGTCCGTGGTTGTTTGTAGCGTGAACTGCATGTTCAGAATGATGGCGACTGGCTGTTGCTGAATTGATTGATTTGCCTTTTCGGTTCACGAGTGCATTTTTTCAGGAGACTCCTGGGAGTCATCACTGGAGCTACGGAGTTCGTGATTTGTGCTGCGCTTTCGGCGAGTCGCCCTGCAGAAAGAGACTGAGCCAAATGGGATAAAGACTGGATCAATGAAGTCTTTCTAGTGACTGCCGATTTCATCGACGATGAACTGTTTTTCATGCAGACTTTTGTGTTGGCATTCTGGTGGCGGCATTATGCACAGCGTGCCTGTGCGGGCTGTTGGCTTGCCGAGACTCCTATCTATTCCACTGTTCACATAGGGCAGTGAGGAGCATTTTGTGTGATATTCACTGACACAGGAACGGAGCATAATGGGGACGACCCATTGCCGTGAAGTTGAAATCGCGACTAACTAACTAACTAACTACAGGTAGATATGCTGACAGGTGCGCGCGGTATGTGCTGACAAAATATTATCACATATGACAGATTGATGGAGAACAGTCAAACAGTACATATGATTTGATTTGTACACATGGGGATTTTGTGTCAGTTCATATCCTTTTCTCTTACAGAGGTATGGTTTGTTTGTTATTAGCTGGGACTGTTGCTTGTGTAGAGATGTTTTAGCCAATACCCAATACTTTCCTACTCTGGAATTATAACAACAATCTAGATATGTTCAAAAGCTGTAAAAAAATTCTACAAACTCAATGAAATGAAGCAAATGGTGTCAAGTCTAATCTTTAAGTTGATGGTTCCTTTCTAACCACTTCACAACAACCTCATAGGGGACAGTCAGGTTTGAAAGCTTGAATACGGAGCAGCACAAGGCATTTCATGCCTTACAATAAAGTAAAGGACCCATTTTTATTCATTAAGGCGCATTGGGCATACAGTGCTAGACCCATATTTTTATAGACCAATCTGCAATCGGTGGGTGATGTGGTCAGTGTCACACCAGCTGCCTTTGCATCCCAAGACATTTTCTAGTACTGATTTTAAAAGTCACTTAAAAGTTGACAGGGTCGACATCATTGCACTGGGTTTTTATCCCATATGGCTCAGTCTCTTTCTGCAGCGTGGAAAGCATCACGCAAAGCACAACTTCGTAGCTCCAACGACGACCCCCGGGAGTCTCCGAAAAATGAACTCGTGAACGGAAGGACGCGGCCTGGAATCAAACCCACAACCAGTACTGATTTTAGGCTGTGTCAACCTGGGAGTCCAGGGGATTCAAACACATGACCACCAGGCTGGCATTCAAATTTGCTAGCCACTGCAACACCACATGTATACCTTACAACAGGGTTCTCTAGATTGTTCCATTCTTTGCACATAAAACATCTCTCACAAAATAACCACAATAACGACTACAAGTACCTGGAAATCCATAACATGCCCAACACTGGCAATACCCATCTGCTTCAGATCTTTCTCTGTCATGCGTAGCAAGCGGCGACCCGTTATGTTATTTGCCAGGAACAATTCAGCATACTGGACCAGATCAACTGTATCACCTGCATGCATTAAAAATCTTTACTGAATAAAAGGACCTCTCTTCATGCCATGAAGCAAATTGAGTATAATGTGCTAGCTCCATATGTTTAGACCAATCAGTGTTTGATGAATGTTGGGGTTAATGTCCTGCTGGATGCCTTTACATCCCATGAAATTTCTTGGTACCCACTGTAGGTTGGATTAACCTGAGAGCTTAGGTCAATGAAATAAAACCCCCGTAGATGCCATAAAGCACATTGAGGATATGGTGTTAAGCCCATATTTCAATGCCTCAATGACACATGTGGCATATGGGTTTACATCACTTTCACAGATTTCTGGTAACCTTACATGAGGCTGGGAACATCTCAGGGCCATTCTAGTCTGCAACAAGGTAATCCCTGACTCCACTGAAGGTCTAATCCACAATTCCTGTGTTGATAAGAGAGTGTATTATCCAGTATGCTACTGCATGGATTTGACTATCGAGTGACTGCTTCATGAGTACATAAATAAATATCACAACAAATTATTCACCAATACTAAGTGGAATAAAACAGAATATCAAAATAGGAAAACAAAAAGACAAAAGCAACTTTCATAGCATAAGAAAAATGTGTGGAAGTCAAAAGTCAAAAAGTAAGTAAATCCAAATAAAACTTGGAATATTCAAATTCAATGTCAAATCAGTATTACTGTATAAATGACAGACACAGAGTGGGACTAAAATAATTACTAACAGTTGGCTGTGCAGAACAGTGGAATTACAATAGTATAATCACCATGTGAAGTTCACTAAAAGAATTTGACAAATGTCAGTAATTCGGGGAGGGGGGGGGGGGGGGGTGGACACTGGTGGGAATATGACACACAATGAGACAATCAGTCAATAGAATAATTAGAAGTTGTTCATCTGGAATCCACAAGCGAACAAAAAATAGCACTGAAGGTCAAATCAAGCTTATTAGCGAAGTTGAAGGGGAACTGCACTGATGTTATGAGCACCGTCAGAAATGGGTTGGACACCTTAGCTCATAACCTGCTAGGTGAGGGAAAGATTGCCCACCTAATTCTCCATGCATTCAGATCTACAAAATGTGATGGCCCTTATCACTTCCCAGATCCATCACAGGAAACTGCTTCGGGACAAATTAATTGATTTAATTATAGGAGGGCATGGTATGAGATGGCAGAAGATTATGCTCCTTTGAGGGATAAACAACATAAGAAGAAGACACATCATCAATGTTCTCCCAATGCTGATGTCAAGCCTCTGTGCACCCTAGACAACACTAACTAACCTGTACATAGTCCAAACAAACACAAAATATGACTCAGAAACTTTACAAAAGGAACAGCATGGGTGTAGAAGCATGTCAAGTGGGGACAACTCAGCTGCACTGATATAGTAACAATAACACAGGATTAGTTAAAAAGCTATACTAAACAATAAATGTACTTCAACCGGAGTCATAAATACACCCACTTCTATAGAATATAGCTTTAGGCAACAGGGACAGACTGCAAACTCAAAGTGTTACTATCACAGAGTTCTGTTTTCGAAAATGATTAATTCATCAACATGAATTTCTAATACTAACATAATTATAACGCAGGCGATGTGGCGAAGGGGTTACAAACATAATTCACAATCCCAGCATACCATGTTCAAAACACAGCTGCATGCGATTTGGAAGCAGACCGCCTTGCACTGGTTTTCATACAATGGTATGAGTATTGGTCGTTCAGAAAGCAGTGGCAACCTTACTTAACGCAAATTTGCCTAGTAAATCACTAACATCCAGAACATACTGGTGTTGACTGTGACGTCCTGTAGAGGACAGGCAATTAAAAACACATATTAAGATAATTGTTTGAGAGACAGACAGGGAGGCTGGCAGGCAGGCAGGCAGGCAGACGGAGAGAGAGAGAGAGACAGACAGACAAGACAGACAGAAAAGGAGAGACATAGAGAGAGTGAGGCAGAGAGACAGAAAGAGAGTGAAAGACAAAGAGAGTGAAAGACAGAGAGACAGCTCTTAGGACCGTTGTATGCAGCAAACTAGTGTAGTAGTGGCGATAATGCAGATATAAACTATTAGAATAGTTGTTGCCTCGCTTACCTGATGATCTCAGCTGCATCACCCACTGATACTGAGGACAAAATTAAAGGGAAATAACGTTAAAATGATCAGAAAATGTTGGGGGGGGGGGGGGGGGGGGGGGGGGGATAACTCCACAATTTGAACCCAATGTTTTTTAACTACCTTTTGAATAATAGCTAATAAAAGATGATGGCAAGCGTAAGGCAGAAATAATAAAGAGAATAGGAAATTACCAAATTACTAGACAATGACATGAAACATTTCTTGGTTAAGTTATGAATTAAACTAATAGTTAGCAAGTGTTACATTTACTCTATTTTTATTTAGTGACATAGAAAGATGGACAATGAATAAACAATGTAAGGGTAAAATTGAAACTTTTGAAATGTGCTTTGGTAGACACATCAGAAGAATATCATGGCAGAAGGAAACATAAACACAAACATGGATACATTTCAGAAACTGTGACTGCAGAAAACATAACTAAATGAGAACAATGTCAGACATGTATGGTACTCTGGCCACATAAAGAGAGACAGCTCATTATTAAAAGATGTTCCGGAGAGGAAGTATATCAGAAGTAGCCAACATCACCAGGTGGACAGGAAGAAGCCTGTGTGGATGCACTGTGAATATGCAAGACAGTGTGTATTGGAGACTCGTTACAGCCAACCTTTAATGTGGGCAAGGCATGTGAAGATGAGCAAAATACCATTAATATAATCAGTTCATTAACATAGATCTGCAAACTTGGTGAAGCCTCACTTTAAGAGTGGAATCATACACCTATTTAGGTAGCAATGTAGATCAAGTTAGGCAAATAGAAAGAGACAAAATAAGAATTTAAAAAGCAAAAGAAGCCTGCACAGCACTAGAAAATTTGTGGAAGTCATCAAAAGAAATTAAATCTAGAACCTAACTTAAAATAATTAACCCTTTAAGTCACATAAGTATTGCTGCATGGATCAGAAACATGGAGAATGACTAAAACAGTCAATAATAAACTAATTATCGTTGGCACAGCTAGGATTATCTCATACACACTGCTATCCCTAGTGCATCCCAGGATCACCTTTATTTTGATATTTTCTGGGAATTGTCTGAGAAGGTCAGGTGGCGAGGAAGAAAACTGGCCACTCCATCTCATTATGACAAGCCCTAAGTCTAGAAAATGTGAAAACCTAATACTTCACACCCCAATAGCAGAATTTGCATTGGATTACCATTCCCAGCCCTCAAAAACAACGGATATCATCCACACAAAAATAGCAAGAACTCAATACATCTGCATCTTATCCAGGTTTTACATGGCTTAGTGCCACAGCGCGATTGTGGTTGTGTTTACTCTAGAAAATCCACTCCCATGTTGCCACGCATCTCTATTTGTGTGAGTCTATGACTTTTATGATAATAGTTAGATATGGCCTGACTCTACTTAGTCAAGCTGGTTCTTAGTAGGCGAACTGTGTTCGTGTCACCACCTGGTTTGACATGGTGTCCTCATAGTGGAATGGCTCGTAAATTACTGATGTGGCTTGATCCCAGATTGAATGCTTATAACATGATGCTTCACCTCTGACACAAAAGACGAGCGACGTGACTACACAGATAATTGTTGCAACCAAACGTCGGTGTGGTTTTCTATATTTATATTGTCATAATCTATCAGCTTGTTCACTTCACATATCAGGTAATCATACAATTGTTCCTTACTAAAATAATGAATCTAAAACACTTGGAAACTACATTTGTACACCTATCACCCACAACGTGGCGGCCGTATGCACTGGCCATTGCCACAGCAAGTCTGCCCCGGGTCCGCACTCGACCAGTGTCCTTCAAGGAGATGCTTGTTCCCTGCTCAGCGACTCCCAACGTGTTCCACACCATGTGATAAGCGCTCACAACCGAGTCACTTTTTACGGTCTAGTGCATGACTAGAACTATGACTCTTGAACTATGCCATGACTGCTAAATTGACACATGGAACTGTTCAGAAATTTCAGGCATCAGTTTCAGAAATGTGTCTTTCATGCACATTAACACTTTTATTCCCAGAAGGTTTAGGGGCTGGGATTCATATGTAAGAATCCATCAAGCATCACATGCTGCCAAAAATGGAAAGTGTTAACATACGACCAGTTATAGAAATCATTAAGGTTAGGGATTTACATAACTAAAATGAATGTCAGGTAATCTAGGGGGTACATAACTAAAACAGCAGATGGTAAGTCAGACAATCTTGGTTTGGCATGACTAAAACAACACGTGGAATGTCAGACTTGTATGTAAGTAAAGGTAAAGAATCCTTTTACATGCCGGCACACTGGGCTAATGGTGCTAGACCCATAATTTTATGGACTAAATGGGACTCCAGAGGTGGTGTGAGCAGAATCATACCAGCAACCTTTACAGATCCATGACCTTCAGACCTGCAGGTAAGCATCTAGCCACTACACAACTGCAGCTCCCAATCTAATGTGTGCATAACTTAAACAACACATGTAATGTCAAACAGTTTGGATTTTGCAACATTAAAATAACAGATGATATTTCAAACAATCTAAACACAAACAATTATGACAGACACCAACTACAAGTCAGAAGCTTCAGTAAGTTTATAAATGTACCTACCACATCGACATCACGCCATGTATTCACATCATGATCTTCAAGTTTCTGGAAAAAACATTCACCAAATATAAAGGGAATTTTTTATGAACCTGTTTAATCATAGGCCATATACACAACTACAACTTCTGGTTTACAGTATTCATGGTTATAGATTCAGGACTTCGTAAATGCAAACTTTTTGACAAAATGCTAATAAATTCATTCCATTCTTCATAAATTCAATTCTTCATTCATTTATTCATCCATTCATTCCTCCCTTCCCCTTCGATCTCTCTTCCCTACCTTTGCCCCCCACCCCTTTTCCCTTTCTCCTCGTTCCTTTCAAACCCAGTATGCAGGATTGTGAATATGAATAAAATTTGGTGGAACTGTGGTAAAGCTGTGAGAAGAAAAATACCAACATTCTACAGGATCTGGGTATTGAAAAGAACTGGCTAATGGGCAGCATCATGTCTCAGAGATTGGAGTACTTTGGCCATATTGATCATTGCAGTGGCTTCGAAGGATCAATGATGGAAGGCTTGGTTCCTGTGAGAAGATGGACACAGGATATTGCCGAAACCTTGGACATGAGGGTGCTTAAGGCAGGACAACTAGCAAGTGATTGAGAAATTATTCAGTGGATCTTGATGTAAGCAACATTCTACAAAGAATGATGATGATAATTAATATGTCATGTGGTTACTTTCAAAGCAATAAATATTTACACCCACAGATACGTATTATTTAACATACCACAACATTAAACTGATGTCCTAAGGACCTCTCCCTTTCTCGAATCTTCATCTCTCTCTCCTGCAACTCTTGCTCTCTGTGGCTAATATCTCTTTCAGCACGTTTTAGACGCTCCAGAGTTACTTGAATCTCTTTCCTTGAGAAGAAATGTACACTGCTTATTCATCATCACCATCATCATTATCATCATTAATGGAACGAAATATGTACAATCTAATCTGGTATGGCTAAATATGGAACACAACAATGCACATACTAAATTAGCATGGCTAATTCATCGAACAAAATATATACATACTAAACTGACATGGCTTATTAATTGAAGAAAATATTCATTCTGCTTACACAAATGTTCCTTAATTAGACAGAACTAAGCGATGTTAATATGGGGTGGGGTGGGAGTGTCAGGGTGGATGTATGTGTGGGTGTGTGATTGTGTGTGTGTGGTGGTATGTGCACATGCACGCGCCCTCATGTGGTTGTGCTCCTGTGTTACCAGGTCTCATGAGGTAAGTAAATAATAACACAGTAACCCACAACATGTGCTTTCTCATTCTTACTTGTAACAAATGCCGTTTTATAAAACAAAGATTAAAGTAGCCCCGTAACATATACTGCCATTTAGGTGTGAAGTGTTAGCCCCCTTCATGTGCACCACAACATAATGAGACAATGTCCAGTCCCCTCTGGATCTGTCACCATCTCCCCTTCCCATACAAATCCCTGAACATTCTTAAAATTATGCAGGACACACTTTATGATGAAAATGAGTTGACCTCACGGCTATACTGGTCAAAGAGAGAGTCTTGCCACTACTGTGGGTTGAACCCAGATCACATTCCTGGTAAGCAAGCAAACTAAACACTATGCCTCAAAAATATTGCTATCACAACAAAATCAATCAAATGTGGTATACACCTACTTACTTCCATACACCTTTGTGATCCAGAAAGGAGTTTGTAAGCTCTGGCAGTGATTCTGAATAAAAAGAAAGACAGAAATTTGTTCTCCGTAAGAGGGCTAACAAAATAGTTTTGTGTCTGCAAACAATATCTGCATTTATAAAAGCCACAATCATAGTGATACCCTTCTGTCTCTAAATGTGTCTAGTTCCATTAAGTAGGTGTATTTTAATGGTACTGCATTTAACCACCACCCATTTGGTTCGTTGGTTTGTGTATCCTAACAAAAATTGAGTGATAACTCTTTAAGTCTGATGCACTGGCATTTAGAACTCTTTAAGTCTGATGCACTGGAATTTAGGTCATCTGAGCTCTGAAAGGAACTCCTACTGGTATGGTGATGGTGTGGAGACTTTTCTAATGACCCATTACCAAAATGCATTACAGAGTTCTCTTTCCCCTCTCCAGGAACAGAAACTTGTAGGGTGCGCAAGACCAGTACTGGAACCTCAAATATTATATTGAGAGCATGTGGTACGATTAATCTCAGACATTCTGACATTATATTGAGAGAATGTGGTACGATTAATCTGACTGACATTCTGACATTATATTGAGAGAATGTGGTACGATTAATCTAACTGACATTCTGACATTATATTGAGAGCATGTGGTACGATTAATCTCACTGACATTCTGACATTATATTGAGAGCATGTGGTACGATTAATCTGACATTCTGACATTATATTGAGAGAATGTGGTACGATTAATCACTGACATTCAGACATTGAGAGCATGTGGTACGATTAATCTCACTGACATTCTGACATTATATTGAGAGAATGTGGTACGATTAATCTGACTTGACATTCAGAGATTATATTGAGAGCATGGGTATGACTAATCTGACTGACATGATGTTCTGGACACTGTATACAACTTTAATATGAAATAACAGAAAAGAAATGCATAGTACGAATATTCAAACTACAATTTAAACCATCCTTCTTTGTGTTTTTAACAGAGATCTGTGTGTGGTTTTTTACTCTCACTTGTAACAAATATTGTTTTAAAAACATTAATGTAATGGTAGTCACAATTACAACTCCACCCTATTAGCTGTACCTGATGGTTTAGTCAGTGGTGACTGTACTAATATTTGTTGTGGAATACATTCCTTATTCATTATCTGTAAATGTGCTGCTTCTTGTAATCCACGCCATTTGGCATTTGTCGGCATGTTTGTTCACAGCCTCCTGTCTCAACTGTTGCCAGTCATTTCTGATACTGTTTCTCCCTGCCACCATATCATCCTGTCCAGCATATTCTCTCTAGGTCTTCCCTTATATCTCCTTCCCTCCAATGTGCTTGTTCTCATGATATTTTCCAGTTTACCTGACAGAACAAGGTATAGATAAACCCTCAAGGCCTGGACAGAATGGTTCAGCAGGGAGTGTTCAAAGGATCTGACTGATACTCAGTACTCCAATGAAAGGCTAGATGGACACATACTCATACTGCAACTGGTACTACTAGCATTGGGACTCTTCGCTGGCTGTTGAAGATGAGGATGGAACATGTACAGAAATATCCTGACTGTTGTGATGTCAGTTTTTCACTCAACTCAACCCAAGACATGTCAGGAGAATGTGAGTTGTACCTTTGATACATGTTAGTTCTTTTTGTGAGTATGCAGGATGTACACTAAAACACCACTGGCATGTTATTAACACAATATAACAGAAAATAAAATAACATTGTTATGCTATTAACACAGTATAACTGAAACTAAAATAACACTTGTATGCTATTAACACAGTATAACTGAAACTAAAATAACACTTGTATGCTATTAACACAGTATAACTGAAACTAAAATAACACTTGTATGCTATTAACACAGTATAACTGAAACTAAAATAACACTTGTAAGCTATTAATACAGTATAACTGAAACTAAAATAACACTTGTATGCTATTAACACAACATAACTGAAACTAAAATAACACTTGTATGCTATTAACACAACATAACAGACACTTAAACACTGGTATGCTATTAAAAATTTATAACTGAAACTAAAATGACACTGGTATGCTATTAACACAATATAACAGAAACTAAAACACTGGTATGCTATTAACAATTTATAACAAAAACTAAAATAACACTGGTATGCTATTAACATATTGTACTGTGGCGAAAGGGTTACGAACACAATTCGTAATCCACTATTCTATGTTCGAAACAGCTGTGGGTGACTTGGCAGTAGACCGCTTTGCACTGGTTTTTTTTTGTATGGGTGCCGGTCGTTCAGAAAGCAATGACAAACTACTGAACATAAACTTGTCAAGAAATCAAACAGCAAAAAAATGCTGTGGTTGCTTGCGACAACCTGTAAAGGATTTGCAACTAACTTTTTTATAACAGAAACAAGCGAGCATGTTAGCATTGTAATGGCAGCTATGATGATAATGTCATAACCACAATTGGACAAGGGTTCAACACCTGTGTTTGTCATCTGGCTAAGTGAAGGGAAGACTGGCCACCTAGTCCTCTGTACATTCAGACCTACAAAATGGAATGGCCCTATCACATCACAGACCCCAGGTTCCTGCTTTGGATCTTTCTTTTTTTTAATTTTATAACAGAAACAATAAACCTTAAACAACACCTGGGAGGACATCAAAGATTTATTCTCTAAATCCTTAAGTATTTCAGCTTCTCTCACCATCTTCGGACATGGTCTTCAGCCTATGCAAGAGCTGTGTAAATGTTGGTCTTTGCTTGGGGTCAAGCAACCAGCACTGCTCCATCATTTTCTTAAAGCTTGGTGGACAAGAGCTGGGAATCATAAGTCTCTGTGAGAAAAGACAAATGTCATAGTTTAAGAACTTTTGTTTTGCATAGAACGAATGCTAACTATCTGATTATAACAGCTAAAGGACTGTTCTATTCATCTGGTAGCACTTCTATCTTCCATGTTCTTCTAAGGAAAATCTTAATCCACTCTGAGGTGGACCAGACATGAAGACTGTCCTTGATAGAATACTTAAAGGATACTTTTACATGCCTCTGAACATGAAGGCTGTCCTTGATAGAATACTTAAAGGATACTTTTACATGCCTCTGAACATGAAGGCTGTCCTTGATAGAATACTTAAAGGATACTTTTACATGCCTCTGAACATGAAGCCTGTCCTTGATAGAATATTTAAAGGATTCTTTTACATGCCTCTGAACATGAAGGCTGTCCTTGATAGAATACTTAAAGGATACTTTTACATGCCTCTGAACATGAAGGCTGTCCTTGATAGAATACTTAAAGGATACTTTTACATGCCTCTGAACATGAAGGCTGTCCTTGATAGAATACTTAAAGGATACTTTTACATGCCTCTGAACATGAAGGCTGTCCTTGATAGAATACTTAAAGGATACTTTTACATGCCTCTGAACATGAAGACTGTCCTTGATAGAATACTTCAAGGATACTTTTACATGCCTTTGAACATGAAGACTGTCCTTGATAGAATACTTCAAGGATACTTTTACATGCCTCTGAACATGAAGGCTGTCCTTGATAGAATACTTCAAGGACACTTTAGATGCCTCTGACAGCCTTTACTTCCCAGAACTTTCTCTGGTACCCATATTAGGCTGGGTCAACCTTGGAGCCTAAGTCAATTGTACAAATCTGCTGATAGAATATTGCCGGACAGAAAGTCTTCCTGACTGGGAATGTCACTGAGAATGCAGTGCATCAATTTGGAGACCACACAACAAACATCTTCAACTGGGAAGGTTAACCTGGTCAACAAATGCCTGCAGAAGTCGGATGTGTCGGCCTAACGGCGAAAGAAATAAGAGATAAACATGGTATAATATGAGTAAATAATTCAGCTTTCTGTGCTCTATACTTTAGGATTAAGAACCTAAGGTTAACCTGGTCAACAAATGCCTGCAGAAGTCGGATGTGTCGGCCTAACGGCGAAAGAAATAAGAGATAAACATGGTATAATATGAGTAAATAATTCAGCTTTCTGTGCTCTATACTTTAGGATTAAGAACCTAAGAGTTCTGCATCAAAGGTGCCAACAATTATCTATGGTATACTCATAGAATGACATATAAAGATTCGCATGTAGCTCAAATCTTGATAATTTCTTTCATTTTAGACATATAAACATAGTCACTCACTAACCTCTCCTTTTTCCACTACAAGCCAAGCTACCTGGAAACCTTCAATTCCATTAAAAGGAATTTCTTTTGTTAGCAATTCCCATAAAACCTATGAAAGAAACAAACAAAATATTACCAACTTCTCAAATGATGACAACATATAAATGTTACTATCATCATAAACCAAAAATTACCTATAAGTAAGTTAATTTAGTCAGTTTCTTTCTCTCTCATATTTATATGTTACCAGGAATGTTAACTTTTCTCCCTCAAATTAGTAATATCTAGTGGAAAAATATACATCATAAAGTTTTGAAAATATGAATGGAAAATTATAATTTCTCATTATACAACTAAAGAACGTTGTTTAATCTCTTTGTTAGTTGTATATAATGTTCTACATTTATTAGCCTCTTGCAGGCAATCATTCTTTCTGACAGTCCAAAATATTAAAAAAACATTCATCTCAGGAACCACACCTCTGCTGCTTCCAACCTCTTCCTAATGTGTTCCTTCATGCTCCTTGATTCGCTGCCATGCAGCAGAACAGATTCTCTATAATCTTTCACTACCCTCTTTTTGACATTCAATGATAGTGACACGATGCATAGCATAAGATCATTTTCATTTTCTTAAATGCAGCTATTGCTTGACTTACTCTGCTCTTAATCTGTGTTATGCATCTTTCATATGTTGCTCTGACTGCCTGTAGGAACTTTATTAAGCATTTTCCCTTCTAATGTTGAATCACATTTTGGTGGCAGAAACAGCCTTTTTGTGTATTCACTCGGCCTGAACTCAAGCGTAATCCATACACGCTTCTAGTAGCACTAGACTGAATTTTGCGTGTGGATTAGCCTTCCCTATTATCAGTGTCCCTCGACCTCAGGCGAACCCACTCAGACTTCAGAAGTACTTATAATTTATGTCCCCAAGTCGAGGACGAGAAGTCAACATTTTAGTCAAATTGATCTGTGTAGGGGTTGAACCTGCTACCTCAGCATCAGCACACCGGATATTTAAGAACAAACTCTCTTATCCATTTGGCCATGATGACCTCCGAACAACTATAAATTAATTATACAAGGCTACTTACCACACCATATGACCAGGTATCACAGGACTCGGACACAGGAAAGCTCTGGATTACCTATTTTTGGTCATTATTTAAGAAAAAGATGGAAATGAAATATAATGAAAATTATCAAAATAAGTACAATTTTAATCACATTTAACAAATGATAAGTCAAAGTTAGCAGGTGAAACTACTCGTCTGCTAACTTCAAAGTTACTGATATGTTCATTATTAGGCGTGTCATTTTCTCTGTATCTACAAATATGCAGTCATAAATGCATACATGCTTGTGTTGTGATATTTTGTTCTGTGATATACAGAGTAAGAAAATTAGTTGAATGCCAGAAGATCAAAATGGGAAGAACTTACCGATCTTACTACTATTTCAAACGTGTAAATTATCATATTTTTTCCTCCTGTAGAATACGTAGATACTGTCTTAGATCAAAGCTTCTTAAACTTTTAAATCGTGTTTCACTCATGACCCAATTTGACCAGATGAAATTATTTAGGATTCCCTCACTCTATTATAAAATCAATAGTTTCTAAGAGTTATAACATTTATTCAATTTTTTTTTATAGATTTGTAAATGTGTCTGCAACCCCCAACTATTTTACAAGATCCACCAGAGGATCATGAGCTTAAAAAAGTCACTTAAAAGACGACCTGGTCGACTTCATTGTACCGGGTTTTTATCCCATATGGCTCAGTCTCTTTCCGCAGCGAACTGCCGAAAGCGTCACACAAACATGAACTCCATAGCTCCAGCAACGACCCTCAGGAGCCTCCGAAAGAATGCACTCATGAACTGAAGGATGCGGCCCGGAATCGAACCCATAACCTTCGGAGCCTGAGTCAGACGGCCTGACCACTTCACCACAGAGACTCCCGGATGGCTGCGACACTGTAGTGAATACTTTACTTGCCTGTTGGCTCAGTGGTCATGTGTTTAAATCCTCGAGGCAAGGATTATTGTTTTAATTGACCCGACTCCCAGGTTAACACAGTCTATAATGAATACCAGAAAATGTTAAGGAAATAAATGGTGGCTGGCGTGATATTGATCACATCACTAATCGAGTGCTGATTGGTGAATAAAAATATAGTGCCAGTATCATATTCCCAATATGTTTCAGGGCGTGAAAAAGGGTCTTTTACGTTACTTTACCTTTACATTACGAAGCGTGGAAAAGGGTCTTTTATGTTACTTTACTTTACCTTTACATTAAGATGTTATGTAATGTCCATTTTACTGAGGGAGATCCTGAGGAGGGTATCCAAGCATTTATGGACTGAATGGGCCGAAGTATAATGAGGATAATCTGATAACTGACTAATACCCAATTTACTAAATATGTGTGAATCATGGGCACTGACTACATATAGCAGAGGGAGACCCAGGTTCGATCCCTTGGTAAGGTGTGGGATTTTTTTCTGTCGGGGGCAAAAAGAACACCCTAACCTGCACAGTTCACGGTGACTGCACTAGCCAGGCGGCCTTAATTCCTCAATCGTTCCGTCGCCTTGCTACTGAGTGAGTGCGTGGGCGACACTGTGAGCTGTGAAATTCGCTTGGAATGTTTTACATCTGTCCTGTATAGTGACCTGCATGTTTGGAACAATGGCTACCGGCGGTTGCTGAATTGACTGATTTGCCATTTCGGTTTTCAGGTGCATTTTTCAGGAGACTCCTGGGAGTCGGCGCTGTAGCTACGGAGTTTGTGCTTTATGCGACACTTTCAGCGGGTCGCCCTGCGGTAAAAGACCGAGCCATGTGAGAAAACCCGGGTCAATGAGGTCTTTCTGGTGACTGCCGAGTCCATCAACGATGAACTGTGGTTTTCGTGGAGGAATTTTGTGTTGGCATTCTGGCGGCGGCATTATGCACAGTGTACCTGTGCAGGCTGTTGGATTGCCGAGATTCCTGTCTATTCCACTTTTCACATTGGACAGTGGGGAGCATTTTGTGTGATATTCACTGGCACAGGAATGGAGCATAATGGGGACGACCCGTTGCCATGAAGTTAGAACCTCGACTAACTACTAACTAACTAACCTTAATTCCTCAGGCTCAAAGACCCTTCTGCCATATACCGAAGGTACTATATTGGCAGTAATTGACAGTTTTATGACAGTGACAGAACTAGAGGCCATTGACATTTTGTGGCTTAATATAATGATTAGAATCCAAAGGACAACTAAAACAACCAATCCCTGTGCTGACTGTAACAGTGATCACATTCCTATTTTTTTTGTAAAAAATAGGTTAAGAACATTAGACTTAACAAAGATATTCTAATATCAATTTAAGAAATTCAAGAAAGGTACAGACTGATTGTGAGAAACTGATGCAAAAATGCAATATCTAAAATACAAAGCATAAATCAACAATGGGGAATGCTAAAAGAAACTGTATCCATCAAATAAGCAAAGAGGCATTACTGGAAAGAAGACAAAGTAAAAATGCTAAAGAAGAATATGATAAGGTGAATACAGAAATGTGAGATAAATGCATAAGGCACAATAAAATTGGTTAAACTAGCAATGCAAGAAAATTTAATTCCATTCCATTGACTGGCACCTTCCCGTCTTGACAGATGATAGTTTGTAAATTGGAGTTATACCTCTCCATAGCACAAAGTCTGAGCTGAATTTAGAGACCAAGTACTGCCTATGCAGTATGATCCCAATCTCTGCCTAGTGTACTCCAGAGGAAAGGAAACACCGTTATGTCTGGAACAAGACAAGCTATATGAGTTATTTTCCTTTCTATTTCTTTAGGCTTGCTCACGGTTGGTTGGATTTTGTAGTTAAAGTTTTCTATGGGATTTGATAGCCAGTCCCATACCAACCCTCATTTGTCACTTCCTACAACATGCTTGGTAGTTGCAATGTTACTATTCTTTACTACCCTTAAGGGCCCTGGTAACACATGGGCATTGTTTTAAATGATCACAATTCATAGAAGATGGATACAAGGACCCTTTTCCACATCTTGAGGCATATTCTGCATATGGTGCTAGCCCCATATATCTATAGACCATTAGGCACTTACTGGATAATGAACAGAAGATGGGTGTAGAACAGTGGTTCTCAACATTTTTTGGCCCATGCACCCCTTCACTGTATGTTCAGAATGTCATTCCCCCCTTTTGTATTTCCTCCCTATAAATCCCCCCCCCCCTTCACCACACATAGTATATGTAAAAATGGAATGGAAGCTAAATTTAATAACACATACTAGAAAAAGTCTAGACATCTAAATAAAACGTGATTTGCGGGTCTACTTACGTTATAAAATTAATTTCAGAAAGGTGATAAGTACAGAACAGTAATGTATGGAGGGGAAAAAAAAATCAAGTAATCGGTTCTTGTATTAACACGATCTTTAAATAATCTTAATTCCCCCTAGGGGGGAATTCCCCACCGGTTGAGAACCACTGGTGCAGAAAGAAAATATGACATAACAGCACGATCTATGTACCTGTGTAACATAAACATATTTACCTCTGGTGCCATCCATGGGAAAGTGCCAGCCAGAGACATTTTGGTTGTGCTGCCAATAAATCTTGATGCTCCAAAGTCACACAGCTGTTACAGAGAAATAGTGACTTAATTCACAGAAGTTTCATTATCAGCTCAGCTAACAACATGTGTTAAAATCTGTAGGTGCAAATGATTCAGACAGTTCACTGGGGCGTTGAAGGTGATATCCTGTGCACAATAAATGACAAGTTGGTGCAAGTGACATATCTCTCTCTTGGGGGGTCTCCACGGCGAAGTTAGTAAAACCATCTGCCCTGTGCTGTGGAGGTCGTTAGTTTGTTTTTAGACTGCATCGTTCACACCAGGAGCTAAATATTTCCTGAGACCTGGGGTGTCATCACTGGAGCTAGCTACAGAGTTTGAGTTTTGTGCAATTATCTCGGTAGATAGCTTGCCATTCTGCGGAGAGAAATCAATCCGGATAGGATAAAGCTGGTGCAATTGAAGCTTATCCTTTCACCTTTAACATCTCCGCATGAGGCTTCTGAATTAGTGCTGCTGGAGTGGGGAATAAAGTATGGAAGTGGTTGCAATGACCATCGACAAAGACGGCCCCAGCAAGTGGGTAATCAGCATCTACATATTTCATCTTCTGCTGGGGGAAACTGAGCAATTAAGGGTTTGTCCTGAGTGCAGCGATGTCAATTTTTCATCATAATCAGACAGTTTAAATCAATGCTGAAGTATTACTAATCATGATGTGCATTGTTATTTAAAAGGATGCTGGGACGTCTTTAAAATATGGTATGGATAATTATTAATCAGTTTTATCCCTTATGAAACATAGTGCCACAATAATTGCTGAAGTGTGTCTCTTTCGCAGGCAGATTCCTCATGAATTGAACATCTTTAGCAACAAAACGTACATGATATCTGAGGTGTGCCAAATGCTTTGGTTTCATCTTCTATCATCATTTCACCTTTCTTCATCAACAATTGCTCTCTAATACCATGTTTCACCATGTCTTCTGTTGCAATTCCTAGTTAGACTATTCACTGTTTCAAGTTTCTCTCCCTGAATGAAGACATGATCAGTTATAATAATAGGGTGTGTTTTTTTCTTCCTTTTCATTTCTTCTTTTAAAAAATTATTTTCATTTGTTGTTATTCCTTTACCATTGCTTATGTTAATGCCAGATTTGCTAATTTTTAAATTGTCTTTAATAATATGACTACAGATATTAATATTATTTTGCTACTGATATTAATATTATTTTGCCTTATATTTATCTATGTTTTCTTTTCAAACTTTCTCTCTTATTAACTGCTTCATTGTTAACCTGCCTTTTCTTAAATGTTGCTTTGGCTTCTTCTTAGTCCATGTCAGGTGGCATTGGTGATCATGTCTGTGCACAGCCTTCTGTTTCGTGTACTACCAATCATTTACTAACTTAAAACTGTGATATATCTATTATTTATTAAATCAAATGTAAATCAAGGATAAGCAACAAAATCAAGACATACGCATATTTTGTTAATGTCTGCTGCACTTCTAATTTCTAACATTCTTTCATTTTATCAAATAAAAATCCCTCTATGCAATCAGACCATCAAAAAAAAGTAGCAATGATGATAGTAAAACAAATTTAAAATGATAAATAATGAACACTGTTTTATTTACCTTACAGGACCAGTCATCAGCAATAACAACTGGAATAAAAAGAAGACAATTTAACCATAATTATTCTTAAAATATAAACACACAACCAGATACACAGTAACTAGTGTATAAGATATCACAATTAAAACTAGATTTACTTGATCCTAGACTATTTCCTGGATAGTAGGGCAGCTCTTGTGATGATCATCATTATGTGCTGTGCAGAGTGGCACAGGCATTAATGTTTCTCCACAGATCTCACTCCTGTGTTGTTTGAATCATTATCTTCTTCCTCTTCATCTTCGTTCCTTCTTTGAGAAGAGCACATCACACCTAGTTTTATGCATCTCAATTTAGTGTGTACGACTTCAGCATGCATTTGTGTGTACGGTTTCCTTCCTCTAGACAGATTCCATTCAAGTACTTGGCTTTATCTACCCTTGGGTAGGTTTCCTTTCCTAATAATTTAGCCAGGACAGATTAGCATTCATTAGCCCTACAGATTACCCTTTGCGATTTCAAATTGCCATGGGATTTTTAACATGCACACTTTGTCCACATGACCATCTGTTTTTTTGCCATTATGTTAGAAGGTTCAGTATCCAATCTCACTATAAAAGAGATCAGGGGGATATGTGATATCAATAGATACCAATGGCTCTTGAGAAAATTCCCAGCTGTATGCTGGGATTGAACCCTGTCCTGTAACTTCCGAACATGAGGTAGACACTGTCACCTCCCAGCCTCAGCTCCTCCTGGCTCTGGACTAATACTCCTGATGATACTCCTCCCCCCTCCTGCCTCTGGACCAATGCTCCTGATGATATTCCCCTCCTGCCTCTGGACCAATACTCCTCATGATCTTCCCCTACGCCTTCATCTTAGACCTTCAAGTATGATTTCTCAGTCTGCCTCTACCTCTTGTATCGCTGATATTTCCAGCCATCACTGTGTTCTCCAAAGCCCCTCTTCTCATTCTATATGACCAAAGAATAGTGTTTGTCTTTTCCTTATAGTTGTGTATAACAAGATTTGCCATGGCAAAGGTAGTCTTTTGCAAGATGGAAAACATACTGACCAATAAAAAGATGTCATTTGCAACGAGAAAAAGAGGTTGAGCTGCTGCATAAAACCTGTGCTTTTGTATGGATGTGAAGTGTGGACAATGAGCAAACAGGCTGAACAACATCTGATGGCTGTGGAAATTGGTTTCTGAGAAAAATGCAAAGTATACCATGGACAGACAGAAGAACCAATGACCAAGTCCTACAAGAAACAAATGAAAATCGTAAACTGATTAGAGAAATTATACATAGACAGTCACAATATTTTGGTCATGTTATGAGAAGAAATAAACTGGAAACTTGGTGACAACTGGCAAGATCAAGGGGAAGAGATCAGGGGAAAGCAGAGAAGTAAATACCTGGATGGCCTGGCCACATGGCATGGTCGAGACAAGAACACTGAGCTGATCCACAACTCTGGTGATCAAGTGAGATGGCGAGACATGACACCCACGCTTGTAGTCATGGTATATGATGATGATGATGATGATGATGATGATGATGATGATGATGATAATGCTCTACTCTCATTAGCCTCTCTTCCAGACAATCATTAATTCCTTCATTAGCCTTTTCGGACAGTCATTGGTATTTACTCTGGCAGTCCAAAATATTTACCGCATTCATCTTAGAAACCACATCTCCAGTGCCTCAAAGCTCTTCCTAATTTGTTCATTTACATATTTTTTTAGTTTTGCCTTCCATAGATTAATGATGGTTTGGCATCACCTGTGGCTCGTGATAGTCTTAAGACAGCCATTAACATCGTTCTCTGACTCTGCTTTGTGTTAATCCATGAAGACTTGGGAGCATAATGTGGTGGTTTCCCTGTCTTCCACATCCATCTAGCAGTATGTTACCTCTGCCTTTGACAGCAAACTTCGGCTGTCAGGATAAGTGAGTACTCTGTTCTGCTCAGTTGCAGAGTTGTTCACTTATACAAGTAGATACTCGACCCCCAGAGCTGTATTTGCTTTACTGTCATCCACCCCCACTTAGAAATTCAGCTGAAATTTTCCCTTCAACAAGTATGACGGGTGAGGATAGGGGTAGGTTTGTATCTAATAACTGGAGCTGCAGCACAAAATGTGATTGATAGAGACAAAGGTTTCACTTCTGGTTAACATACAAAATGGATGAAAGTTCATATATGCTGAAGCAACTTCAATTCAAATGGCCAAGCCTTTTCCTCATAAGTAAAAAAGACAGTAGTTTAAAATTACCATGGTAGTCAGTTTTAAGTACGAGGGTAAGTTAATAAGTCAGTCACAAATGGCCGTAGAAAAATAACTAAAGATGATAACAACTTGAAACCCAGTTTATTTTTATACATACATTGTCCCTTTATTTCTCAACATAATTTCCACCAACATTGATGCACTTATCCCATTGTTTTATCAGTCCTCCCAAACTGGCTGCATAGAACTGCGTGCTCTGTTTTCTAAACCACATTTTCACTTCACACTCAACTTCGGCGTCATTCGTGAAATGTCTCCCACCAAGGTGGGTTTTCTGTTTATGCAGACAAATGTTTGTACTGTAAAGCGGTGTATAGCTTGGTTTTAAAAAAGTGACAAAGGCAAGTCAATATGTAAGTCACACAGTTCTGTAGGATGGCAGGTAAATGATAACATGGCACGCAGTTCTATGCAGCCAGTTTGGGAGGACTGATAAAACGATGGGATAAGTGTATCAATGTTGGTGGAAATTATGTTGAGAAATAAAAGGACAGTGTATCTATAAAAAAAAACTGGTTTCAAGTTATTATCTTTAGTTATTTTTCTACAGCCATTTGTGACCTTCTTATTAACTTACCCTCGAACCATGGGAATATGTGAGTTGCAAATTTAAACTTTAAGGATTCACTGTTTGTTTTATGTTTTCTGCACTTAATGAGATACAATGAAATATATCAGCCAATAAATTTTGCAATCTATTGTTTGTGTCTTCATTATTCAAATTTACAAGGGGAGAATGCTGCCTTCAATAAATTTATATAACTTTTATAACCAGTGCTGTGGTGAAGGAGTTACGTAGTTTGTAATCCTGCATACTGTGTTCAAAACACAGCAATGGGGGATTTGGAAACAGACTGCGTTGCACTGATTTTCATACAATGGTATGAGTGCTGTTTGTTCAGAAAGCAATGGCAAACTACTGAAAGTAAACTTGCCAAGAAATCACAAACAGCCAAAAAATGCTGGGGTTGACTGCAACATCTTGGAAAGGATATGCAACTGTCAACAACAACAACAACAAACAAAACTGTCATCTACTGCCTATAGTACCCTGCGGTGTAGGACAAGGGAGTCTTCAGCCTGAGGAATTAAGGCTGCTGGCTAGTTCAGTTGCCGCAAACTGTGCAGGTTAGGGTTTCTTTTTTCCCCCAGACAGAAAAATATCTACACCTTACTGAGGATTCAAACACAATTCTCCTGAAGGAGCCACAGGATTCTAGCTACTCGGCCAGCCGCTCCTCTAAAGCATATGCGACTAACTTATATAAAAGTAAAATGCCTCTTGTACAAAAACATAACTCATAACAAGCCACAGGATTCTAGCTACTTGGCCAGCCGCTCCTCTAAAGCATATGCGACTAACTTATATAAAAGTAAAATGCCTCTTGTACAAAAAAATAACTCATAACAAAAACCCCTCGCTCATATCCACAACTTACCATTCTTAGACTTGAGATCTCTGTGAATAACTTTCACTGGTGCTTCCCAATGCAGATAGTTCATGCCTAAAAGGATTTAGTCATAGAAAGCTACAAGATCACAAACATTGCATGCATTGTTCATGCTTAGATAAGACAGTCTATGAACATAAATCATGGTCATTTATGAACAAATAAAAGGTTTTAAAAGATTTTAATATGCAAGAGGGTCAACTTCATTGCACTGGTTGTTATGTCATTTCGCTTGGTCTCTTTCTGAAGGGCGGTCTGCCGAAATCGTCGCAAGAAGCACAAACTCCATAGATCCAGCAATGACCCCTAGTAGTCTCCAATTATGAACAAATAAATATAACAAACATGTCAGTGGCAGAGAGGTAGAGACTTCACCTAATGTTGTAGATGTATGAGGTGTAAACCCCCTAACCCACACAGGTCATATAAACCAAGATAGCATGTATTCACATATGACAAATATACAAGATCAAAACATCTAATTTTCCTCTACATCCAAGGTAAAGAAGAACAACTGAAACAAAGGGAAAAAATTAAAAGACAACAGTAACAAACAAATACTATTTTAACTCCAGAAGGACATGATGATATCCCTTTGTCTGGTGCAAATTTGCCTAGCTTTTTTGACTTTCCATACACTATTAAAGATTGAGTTATTTATAAGTTTCAATTCAATGTGAAGATGTAAATGCTTGTAATAGAAATATAACCGGCGCAGGTCAGCATGGCCGAATGGATAAGAACATGTGCTCTTAAACATCCGGTGTGCTGATTCCGAGGTAAGGGGTTTAACACCTTTACCGGACAGATAGACTAAAATGTTGACCTATCATCCTTGACTTGGGGATGTAAATTACATGTACATCTGAAGTCAGAGTGGGTTCACCTAATGGCAAGGGATACTGTTAATAGGGAAAGCTAATCTACATGCAAAATTCAGTCCAGCACTTTTAGAAGTGGTGTGTATGGACTATGCTTGAGTTCAAATCCAGCGAGCGCCCAAAGAACAACAGTGATGCGGCTTAGAGGATTGTGAGACACATAGTTTTATAATTTCCTGTCATACTGTGCCGAGGGTTGATTTCCATGAATGAGGCGTCAACCACTCAGAAAGCTACAGCGAGCTACTGAACTAACATTGCCTGGTAATTCACAAACAGTCAATAAATGCTGGGGCTGGCTGCAATGTCCTATAAAGGACATGCGCCAAACTTTTTTTTAACTGGAAATATTTAAACATAATAAACCAGGGCTAAATGAAACTAAACCTTTGATAACCATTACTGGCCATGAATACTGGACCCACATGCTTTAAAAGAAGAAAATAACAAAACAAAATATAAATAAATGTTTTTATTTTTCCTGTTTATACACAATTTAGTCAATTTAATACGAAAAATGTAATCAGATTTTTGCACATTCACTTAACCATATTTAGCTTCAACAACACGCCAAGAAAAAAGGGAAACTACAGTCAATACAGCTTTAATCCACACAAAATGTTTCAACAATACCAACTTCTAATGTTATAAATGAGAAATAAGCTCACCTCTTGCTATTTCAATGGCCCACTTAACAATCTGCTTGAAATCCAATGCATTCTCTGGAGTTCTCATATATGAATACAGAGAGCCATTTGGAGCATATTCTGACAGAGAAAAAAGTTACCATAGAACAATCATTACACTACGTCATTACTAAAAATATGAACATACATCTAGGTAGTTAAATCTGCACAAGGACAGTAGTTTCTGCAGGCTGATCCCTGTGGTGAGGAGTGGCTGGCTTTCCTGCAGGCTGATCCCTGTGGTTAGGAGTGGCTGGCTGAGTGGCTAGAATGCGCAGTTTTCCTTCAGGGAACCCAAATTTGAATCCTTGGTAAGACGTGAATTTTGTTTCTGCCGGGGGCAAAAAAAAACCCTAACCTTCACAGTTCGTGGCAACTGTACTAGCCAGGCGGCCTTAATTCCTCAGTCTCATGACCTCCCTCTGCCCTACACCGCAAGGTGCCACGGGCAGTAGATGACAGTTTATTTTTTACAGATCCTGTGGTACATGGTACTCAACAATGTTATTGTCATTGTTGCTGTTGTTAATGATTGAAGAAGAGACGGTTTCTGGAGGGAACAGCAGGGTTTGACCAGCAATGAAGATGGACACAGGATATTGCGGACACCTTGGGCATGAGGGTGTATGAGACAGGAGAAACGGCAAGAGACTGAGTGACTTTTCGGTAGGGCTTGATTACAGCAAAGTTCTACAAAGGACATGCTTACATGATGATGAGGGTTCCAGGACTTAGTGGCATGAAGTGGTCTCTGCATGTGTCCCTCTGCTGCATGTGTCGTTAGTGATGCCTTCTTGTAGCATTCATAACATAAAAGTACTATGGTACTAAGACGTGAGATTATTTTTGGTACACTGTTAAAACAGTAACATGTCATCATGCAGCAGGTTCTTTGTTGAATATCTCTTTCATCATGGTCAACTAAAAAGTCTCTCCAACTGTTGCCAAATCTCCCGCCTCATGCATTTTCTTGCCCAAGGTGTCTGCAATGTCCAGTGTCCATATTCATTCTGGTTTATCCCTACAAAGTATGACCATTTTCATTTTTTTTTCTGCTAGCCTATTCATTCATCATGGCCAAATCATTACAATTTACTACTATCATCGTGGACATATTCTGTGACTGTCACTCAGGTTCAAGGCATGTAAGGGGTATGGTCCTCGGCATGTTTCATCTTCCTTACAGCATAGATTGTGTTAACCAGTTTACCCTCTCCATGTAGTTTCACAGGACATTCAAATGCCTCAGTGTGTCAACAGCATCTTTGCCATTACATTTACAGGTGGTGCACCACAGGAGGCCCATTCAGAATAGCCACATGCATGCCCTGAAGCCCTCATTGGAAAGCAGAGGAAGCACATGGGTATTCTACATCATAATAGTAAGATTTCCGTGAATGCAAAGCCGATACATGATAGTAAAAGGTGTTCAATACGACATGAGCAACTTGCACTCTACAACTTCCATTGCTTCAGAGACCTTACCTGTCACTAGACAATAGTTGGGGTCCTGGATTACTGCTCCAAAAAACTTGATAATAGTACGGTGACTAAGGCTGCTTAACACTTGTGCCTGAAATTAAACCAACAAATCAAATGTACAATAAATCTGTCTTCTTCTTCTTCAATGGTTCTGAAAAGAACAATGCTTGTAATGTGACTGTTTACACAGCAGCTGCAATACTTGAGCATTTTGGCTGTTATATCAGTCAGTCTTCATCTCAGGATTCTTTGTAATAGAACTTGTCTTTCCTTTTCAATGCATACTTTCTCTGTCAGATTGTAGCAAAGCAGCCTGTTTTCAGGACCATTACTAAAAGATGGAGGGAGGTCTTGACTAGCTCAGATTGACTGAACCTGTTTCCTGGAACATTACTAAGAGGTGGTGAAAGGTCTTGACTAGCTCAGATTGACTGAACCTGTTTCCTGGAACATTTAAAAGATGGTGAAAGGTCTTGACTAGCTCAGATTTACTTAACCTGTTTCCTGGAACGTTACTAAGAGGTGGTGAAAGGTCTTGACTAGCTCAGATTGACTGAACCTGTTTCCTGGAACATTACTAAGAGGTGGTGAAAGGTCTTGACTAGCTCAGATTGACTGAACCTGTTTCCTGGAACATTACTAAGAGGTGGTGAAAGGTCTTGACTAGCTCAGATTGACTGAACCTGTTTCCTGGAATCATTTAAAAGATGGTGAAAGGTCTTGACTAGCTCAGATTTACTTAACCTGTTTCCTGGAACGTTACTAAGAGGTGGTGAAAGGTCTTGACTAGCTCAGATTGACTGAACCTGTTTCCTGGAACATTACTAAGAGGTGGTGAAAGGTCTTGACTAGCTCAGATTGACTTTAACCTGTTTCCTGGAACATTACTAAGAGGTGGTGAAAGGTCTTGACTAGCTCAGATTGACTGAACCTGTTTCCTGGAACATTACTAAGAGGTGGTGAAAGGTCTTGACTAGCTCAGATTTACTGAACCTGTTTCCTGGAACATTACTAAGAGGTGGTGAAAGGTCTTGACTAGCTCAGATTTACTTAACCTGTTTCCTGGAACATTACTAAGAGGTGGTGAAAGGTCTTGACTAGCTCAGATTTACTGAACCTGTTTCCTGGAACATTACTAAGAGGTGGTGAAAGGTCTTGACTAGCTCAGATTTACTTAACCTGTTTCCTGGAACATTACTAAGAGGTGGTGAAAGGTCTTGACTAGCTCAGATTGACTGAACCTGTTTCCTGGAATGTTACTAAGGGGTGGAGAGAGATCTTAACAAGTTCAGATTTACTGAACCTGTTTTGTTACTAAGAGGTGGAGAAAGATCTTAACAAGTTCAGATTGACTGAACCAGTTTCCAGGACCATTACTTAGAGGTGGAGAAAGGTCTTGACCAGCTCAGATTCATTGAACCTCAAGGTCTGACTTCATGCACCAGAACCATACTGGTCAGATAAATGTTAACACTGTGAATTGAACTTACATCCACTGTGTTGTTGATGGACGAGTGAACTAACCTCTACATCATACTAACCTCTAAGACTCATTCAATTAATCTGAAGACTAGTGTTGAAGTCACCTGATAATGTCTCGCCGCTGTTTTCTGCTATTAGCAACTCTCATCAGCTCAACATAAGTGTGTATACCAAAGTCCGTACATGCTTTTGTGATGTTAAAACTAACAAATGATTTTAATCAGCTGCCTATTTAAGATGCAATGTGGACAAATAAAATGGGGAAATGGACAGAAATATTAAAATAAGAATGCAAAAGACAAGAGGTGATTTCATGGCACTAGGGATTTTGTGGAAGTTAAGCTTAATAGCAAACAGAATTTTTAACTCCAGTGTTAAATCGGTACTACAAAGTATGAAGAACAACTAATAGAATTACTAATAAACTACAAATAGGGAGCCCTAAAAGCACATGAAGAATTGTTGTTTGTCCATCAAGAATGATGATGACCATTCATTTCATCCAGTGGGGTTGAAAGTATGGAGCCGTGAGTTCTAAGATGGCTGATAAGGCCTATTTTGGCTCAAAATCTTTGACAATGTGCATGAAGAATAGAATTACAGAGATGAATAATACTGGGAAGACATGCAGGAGACAGCAAAATATAGAATGATTTCGCGTTGTTTGGTTGAGAGCCTAGACCCCAATAAGGAACAAAGGGCAAAGGAAGAATGATTTTAAATATTATATTTTTGGAACTGTATCGCAATCTTACACTTTCAAATGCCTATGAAACTCTCTATAAGAAAGGACCATTTTAGTACTTGGCTGCATTTAATATTTACAAATGGTACTTAATGGAGCCACAGTGGATAGATGCTCACTTGCCGACCTGGTGGTTACGGGTTTGAATCCACATCAAGGCATATGTTTGTAACTGGCCTGCACTCCCAGATTGACCCTGCCTAAAATGAGTACCGGGAAACATCTTATGAAGTAGAGGCGGCTGATGTTATACTGACCACATCATTCACCAGGTGCCAAATGATCTATAAAACCAAGGATGTGGTGCCATATGCCAAGTATGGCTCAAGATATGTAAACCAGTTCTTTACTTTTAATGGCTTCAAGCTGCACTCTTACAACATATATATTCTATGCAAATGAAAATAAAAGTGGAATAGAAAAGCTTTAAATTGTAAACTGTCTTTATTGTTATAATTTGTTAACAACATTTACAAAACAGTTACAGTTCTTACCTCTTTCTCTAAAACTAACAGCCGTTTGACGGCAACTATCACATTCTGTGACTGCCACAAAGCCCTGTAGACACTTCCAAATGTTCCTCCACCACAGCGCTCATAAAATATGAGGTCATCGAATCTGATTTCTACTAATGCATCAATGCTTTCATCCATTTTAACTAGTCAAACAAAACAGAAAAAAATTTCATAAATATTTAAATAATTACTCTTATATATCATCGTAAATGCAGGGAAATTCTATAAATTGTCTACAAATGAATGTATGTAATGTCATGAACATAGGAAACCTATTGATTTTTTTTTTTGCACTCGGCCGCTTTGAACTCAATGTGTAGACCATACACACTATTTATAGTAGTAATGAACTCAATTATGTGTGTGGGTTAGCGTTCCCTATTAACAGTGTCCCTCGCCATCAGGTGAACCCACTCCGACTACCTACTAATTGACTTTACATTATTTATAATGGCTGTAACAAAATAAGGTCCACCAGAGAGACGAATGGAGATGGATTGTATTTGCAGCAAAGAACCTCAATGGCTCGGAAAGCTGAAGAAGAAGAAGAAGAAGAAGAAGAAGAAGAAGAAGAAGAAGAAGAAGAAGAAGAAGAAGAAGAAGAAGAAGAAGAAGAAGAAGAAGAAGAAGAAGAAGAAGAAGAAGAAGAAGAAGAAGAAGAAGAAGAAGAAGAAAAAGAAGAAGAAGAAGAAGAAGAAGAAGAAAGAAGAAGAAGAAGAAGAAGAAGAAGAAGAAGAAGAAGAAGAAGAAGAAGAAGAAGAAGAAGAAGAAGAAGAAGAAGAAGAAGAAGAAGAAGAAGTAACAAAAGAAGGTTTGATTACTCGGGAAATATCTGATGTGATAGTTACAAATTCCTGCATCAAATATCAATCAATCCTAGCCCTAGGGAGGCTGGGAATGAAAAAAGAGCTGATGAAAAAAGTAAAAAAGAGACAAGTCAAATATTTAGGTTACATTAAAAGACATAACACTCATATAAAAACCAAAATTGAGAGACAAAATGAAGACATGTTGGCAAGAGGTAAACAGTAATAAAAGTGGGAAGATAACATCAAGAGATGGACAAACAGCAGTATGTCAAAGTGTATAGTCAGTACAAGAAGTAGAGAGACGGAGATCCACTACAGCCAATCTTCATTGTGAAGACAGCACCAGATAGACTTGTGCTTGCATGTATTAAAACATGATGGTTTTGCATCCAACTAGACAGAAAATGCAGACAAGAAAATTTGGCTGCTGTGGAGGCAGAAGTACAGGCTTTGATCTTCAAGAACTCTTTAGCGGGTAATGCTGTCATTTACACAGATGGGTTGGTCGTTCTGCACATAAGAAGTTTGTGCGCCTTTACGACTCAGGCTGGAGGGAAAATGGTGAAGGAAGGTTCTGATGCTTTTATCTTGACCACAAGTAGTTTATGGAAGTCATAGCAGTAAGTAAAGCATGCCTCGAGACACAGACCTTCACGCGGGCATGTGTCCATGGTGACTCAATGAGTATGCTCAGGAAGATAGAGATGGGGTGGGTCCGAAGACAACGATTGTTGTCTCTGGAGCTGTCACGGCTGGCAAACATTAGTTTCATTTTTGTGCCAGGGTATACAAGGAAATTAGTGGGCTGACAGGCTTGCAAGTAAGGCCACTGTGGAGGACAGATGAGCGATGGACGAAGCTTATATACAGAATACTCTGCGTGAAGTAAGTCATTTGCGAGAACCAAGTGATGACTGTGAATCTACAACCATGGTCATACTGCAAGAATAGCAAGTTAAAAGAGGTGTGACCAAACAAGAACACTACGCAGGAAGCCAAAGAAACCAACACAGAACTGGTGTCATTTGCTGCTACACGCCGCGGGATTTACTGAGGGGTGGAATCGAGCACTTATGGACTGAATAGTTCGATGTGCAGCAAGGGTGATCTATCGACTAACTAACTAACTAAAACATAATGGTTCACTCCTCTCTTCTAGCATGGCATGTTACATGGTATCTTCGTGCCTATCTTGATCAGATGCTTGTGGTCTTAAATGTTTAAGTTAATTTTGTCACTTTTATAGTCATAGTTACCCAGGACCGAGGGTGTCAGGAATGGACAGCAGGTGAGACAGAGGTGTCTGTGCAGAAGCTGATAAATGACAACTCATGCTGAATCAGTCTTTCCAGACGTTTTGATGTACCTTCCATGTGATCCCAGAAATACTTTGCCACATCAGCCTTGTCATGATCAATCTCACTTGAGTGGTAACAGCCAGACTATCAGCCTGTTAATTTTCTAGTACACCTGCATGTCCAGGACAGAAAATGCATATCCACTTGAACTTCATCTTTTTTAATAGAGGTCAGCATGGTGGAATGGATAAGAATGTGTGTTCTTAAACATCCGGTGTGCTGATGCCAAGGTAAGGGGTTCAACCCCTACACCAGACAGTTGGATTATGTTGACCTCTCGTCCTTGAATTGGAGATGTAAATTACAAGTACCTCTGAAGTTGGAGTAGGTTCATCTGATGATGAGGGACTCTGTTAATATAGAAAGCTAATCCATACACAAAATTCACTCCAGTGCTACCAGAAGTAGTGTGTACAGGCTATACTTGATTTTAAAGAGCTAACGCCCAAAGAAAATCTTTTTGAATGTTGCAAGCCACTCCACACTGAACATACTATTTTCTTTTATATATAGCATGCATTGCGTGGCTGCCACAAATACAGCATGTTGTTCTGTGCTTCTGTACTCTCCAACCATCAGAAAGCTGCCATTACAGCCTCCACTTCCACTGGTAGTCATGATATCATACTTCAGACTCTACTTTTTAACACAGTGTCCCATACCCTTTGTAACTATAGTAATCTAGTTAACATTAGCTGATACCTTTGTAACAACTGCACTGTAGTAGTCTAGTGAGCGCTAACTTTACAACTACAGGACTGTAGTAATCTAGTCAACACTAACTTTGTAACTACAGCACTGTAGTAATCTAATCAACATTAACTTTGTAACTACAGCACTGTAGTAATCTAATCAACACTAACTTTGTAACTACAGCACTGTAGTAATCTAGTCAACACTAAATGTGTAACTCGGGAGTCTCTGTGGCGAAGTGGTCAAGCCATTTGATGTTTGACTCGTGAGCCGAAGGTTGTGGGTTTGATTCCGGGCCGCGTCCTTCGGTTTACGAGTTAAATGTTTCGGAGACTCCCGTGGGTCGTCGCTAAAAGCTGCGGAGTTCGTGCTTTGTGCGACGCTTTCCGTACTGCGGAAAGAGACCGAGCCATATGGGATAAAAACCCGGTGCAATGAAGTCGACCCTGTCGACTTTTAAGCGACTTTTTTTTTAAGTGTGTAACTACAGCACTGTAGTAATCTAATCAACACTAACTTTGTAACTACAGCACTGTAGTAATCTAGTCAACACTAACTTTGTAACTACAGCACTGTAGTAATCTAATCAACATTAACTTTGTAACAACAGCACTATAGTAATCTAATCAACACTAAATGTGTAACTACAGCACTGTAGTAATCTAACCAACACTAAATGTGTAACTACAGCACTGTAGTAATCTAGTCAGCATGAAATGTGTAACTACAGAACTGTAGTAATCTAGTCAGCATGAAATGTGTAACTACAGCACTGTAGTAATCTAGTCAGCATGAAATGTGTAACTACAACACTGTAGTAATCTAGTCAACATGAAATGTGTAACTACAGCACTGTAGTAATCTAGTCAGCATGAAATGTGTAATTACAGCACTGTAGTAATCTAGTCAGCATGAAATGTGTAACTACAGCACTGTAGTAATCTAGTCAATACTAACTTTCTAACTACAGCACTGTAGTAATCTAATCAATACTAACTTTGTAACTACAGCACTGTAGTAATCTAGTCAACACTAACTTTGTAACTACAGCACTGTAGTAATCTAATCAACATTAAATGTGTAACTGCAGCACTGTAGCAATCTAATCAACACTAAATGTGTAACTACAGCACTGTAGTAATCTAGTCAGCATGAAACGTGTAACTACAGCACTGTAGTAATCTAGTCAATACTAAATTTCTAACTACAGCACTGTAGTAATCTAGTCAACACTAATTACAACACTCCTGTGGAAGGTTAACTCTATCGTAGTTATTATATTAACTTTTATGATAATGATAGACAACTATATTTTTATCAACTGTGGTAGTTGTTAATAAGTTCTCAAGTCTCAGCCAGGTATTAACTTACTATTTTTAACTCTTTCAGGCCCTGTCTGCTATTTACCTTCAATCACTAATTTCCTGGGACAGAAGCATTTTTAAAATAATAGTATTTATTAACCATTGCATTAATTAAAATACTACTAGTAAAAAATTTACAATTATTAAAATATTTAGCAATAAATACCTGTTGTCTTATTTGAAAATGTGGTTTCTTCTGTGATTGATTCTAGTAGAAGGTTTACCAACACTGTTCTTTTGCTCATATATAGTAATACTAATACGATTATTGGAACACAACAAATTATAAATATATGTCAATCCCAAGTGCAATATTTTTGGAATTTCCCAAGGCCATACCACTCCAACCATAAATACATGCATTTCATTCATACCACTCAACTATATTTGTAATAAAATGTCCATAGCTCATTCAGTATATATAGGGCTGGATTTTAATGTCCATTCCTATGTGAAACCAATTGCAATTTCTTATAAACATCTAATGGGGGTAAATTATGTAATTTCAGTATTAGGAGAAATGAGAAGGATTATGATTAACTTCATTAAGATAATTAAGAAGGAGTCAGGATGAAGATTGGATTTTGTTTTCCAAGTTTATTGAAAAATATACAAGCGGCGAAGAGAAATCAACTTGTATTTTCCAGTACTACAACTTTATCCATCACACCTATTTTATGTAACGTCCATCTCCGAATCTACAGCATTTCACACCACGGATCACTGACTTCTGCTGACTTCTTCTATTGCTAGCAGAAGTTGTTTTGTTGTAGTTGCACTTTTTTCTGGACTTACTTTGTAAACTTTCCCTTTCGCAGTCTTGATTGTTTATCTGATCGACCCGCTGGGCCACCCGAAGACACAGTTCCGACTTCTACGACATGATAATTCAACGCATTATATATTAATCGGAACTTGACTTACAATAATCGCTAGTTAACTGAAAGAAACTCCCCTGCCTATCCCATTGAGACTCGTGGGTCTCGTTTGGCCAGCAGGCTGTTTGATAAACATCCGGTCACTTTTTGATCTCTCGATGACGAGATCACGACAAGCACTAAGTGACATGAGGCGCGACAGGAGGTGACAGTGTTAAGGTTTTTATATGTCTACTAGAAACGCTCACATAAGAGAAGAACAAGTACCGCAGCTGATAACAGGGCATTTATCACAAAGCGACGTAATTTTGACCTGAATATATTGATTAATCTTTGATCTACTGTTTATTCTCAACTGTTTGGTGGTGTCCCCTGTGGTTTAACTGTACCCTGGGAGACAGCAATGAGTGGTAAAAGCTCCGCCGGGGGGGGGGGGGGAAAACACGACAAGATCATCAGAAATACCCCCCCCCCCCTCCCTCGCCGAATGTTTCGGCTCCTTTACCTTATTTACACTCTCATGGTGGGGGACGGTCTGGGTCATGACTCCCGGAAGTTTTTCTCCTGTCGTGCGTATTCATCCAGATAACATTGTGTCGATATCTCTACGTGTGACTGCCCAGAGGTCATCCCACACTCCGCGGGCGTACATTGAGCACCAGGTGCATCTACCAACGCTGACACTGCACTGTAACTGACCGTTGGAAAGCTAGCTTCTTCCCCTGGCAGTTGACCGCGGTCTTTGTCTTTGTAATGGTGGCTAGCTGTAGCCATGACAGTAGACGCCATTGCTGCCGCGTTGCCTTCTTCGTGCCCTGTTCACGGCTTGCGGGTCCGGCCTCTTGCACGTTCCCACGAAAGTCAGCTCTTCCTCGGGCTCATTCTATTAAGGTTTGGGCCTCATCCTTGACCCTCGCTTTCGCTGCAGGGCGTGGTCCTTGCAAGACTTACTATTCCACCACAAGCGGTCGATGCCGGCGCTTGGCTACAGCGGTTCGACTTTGGTCACTTTGGCTGACATTTTTATTCGAGTGATCGCTACACCCAGTTTGGGTGCCCTGTCCTTCCCTGGTGGAATGGCTCCCTGGTCGGCACAGGACCGTAGCTGTTGTTTCGTTCTCGTTGTGAGGTTGCAATGTTCTGGAGAGGTTTTGAGTTACTGAGGTTGTTCTTCTTTTGAGACGGTTTGCAATCAAAGTTGAACCATTTATTTCGTATCCTTGTCCCACCCCGCATTACGCTTGCTCCATGGCTAGCGCGAGGGCTTCTCGGTTATCTCGCCCAGTCTTTTAAGTGTCCGTTCCCTTTACAACTAGTTGTTTCACCGCATTGTGTGCAGATTTGGTAACAAGGCCTCTTGCGCTTATCTCAACGGCGAAGAACCTGACGGTATATCCTTCTTGTCTCAGGTGCGACCACGTCACTGTATTCCTCGACTCTTGATTCGAAAGGAACACTCAGCTAGATTAGTACTAACCGTTGAGTCAATGGAGCGCACACTACAATGTCTAGTCGCAACTGAAACTTAAGGATTTCTGCTGGGTATTTGCCACGGTCCTGCGGGTCTCCTGTCATCTCCCAATCTCCAGCGCCCCCGAGAAAAGATGACAGTCTGGCGGGGCAGTCGACCCTGCTGTTCGGCTTTTGTCCAGCATTTAACAAGCGTATCCACCCGGCTTTGACAACCGTCCACTCGTTTGCCTGGAGTCTTGCTACGTCCAATATGGCTTTCAGCTCGGTAAGAACTGTACTGTGGCGCTACGTGAATCGGCCTTGCCCAAGGGCCGCCCTGCATGCGGACAATACGCTGTACGGTCTGAGCCTTTTTTGGTCTGCGTGTTGCTATACAGGGGATATACTGGGTTGTCGGGTATACCCCAGCTGATCAGGTTAACAGCTGATGGCAGGAGATCATAAAGTGCTCTGATAACGAAGCTTATTCTCAACGGCGGCAGGCGCCATATGTCGTTCCACGAGAACGACATAACAATATTAGAAGTGTACGTTAGAGACGACTAAGAAGTTTCCGCCTGTGTGTTACCGAGAACCTTATTAAAGAGAAGCAAATAATGTGGTAACATACTGTAGCCTGCTATACATGTCGTATGAAGCGGTGAAGGAGGTTGGAATGTAGAAAGATTTTAGCTGCAAAATTCGTTCAACCATTTACAAACAAGGTGTGGAAATTTGTTTTTAAGAATCATTTTCAGAAAAGTATTTTGGGCTACGCCATCTCCATTTGAGGACAAACTTAATTAAGATGTTAACAGCCTCAAGTTAACCGCTGCTTTCTTTAAATATATTCAGCTCTAGCGTTGTAAGAAGAAGAACAACAAATATCATTACACACTGACATCTCCATACGTGTGCTAGTCTTCTCCCATTGATCACTGTCGTGTGTGTAAAGAATGAATGTCGTATTAGTTACTTGTTCTTCTTTACCACTTTAGTGTCGTCCCTGGAGTGAAGAGAATCAACACCCACATTATTTTTTTTATTCAATATCTCTATTCTGGAGATATCCAGCAGACTCCGTCCACACACTCCTTCAATCTGAAGACACCTTCCTCTCACTCTTACTCACCCCTGGATCATGCCCCCTCTCATTCTTCCCCAACATAACATACTTGACAACTCTAGCCTCAACAAATAACAACAAGAAATTTATTAAAGCAAAGAGTATATGTAGGAGAAGTATGTGTGTGTGTGTGTACAAGGTGTAGAATGCGTGACGTGTATTCTAATGGTAGACCAGTGATTTAGAAGCAAAGTCTGTAACATCATAGTGCTTAGCACACAACAGCACCATTTTTTCCGGACAGTGAACCTCACCCAGAAGATGACGACTTTCTCCAATCACTCGAACAAACAGGATGCTGGTAATCCGATAGACACTGTTGATCTTGGTCTTCACTCTACCACACGGTGAAGTTACTCTGTTTCCTAATATTTGTTTGAACTGATAGTCTTCCAATTAACTGAAATGTCACTTGGGGAAAATCTACTGTTTATTAGTTTCTGGTTATAACATTTTCCCCTCTTTTAGAACACAACCTATTAATGTTTGTTAGGTAGATGTGTATATATATATATATATATATATATATATATATATATATATATATATATATATATATATATATATATATATATATATATATATATATATATGTCCTTAGTATGCGAGTTATTAATCTTCGGTGATGAAGCTTATCACTCATTAAACACATTACTTCTGTTCATACAATTCTACTCAGCAGAAGCCAGGTTTCTGCGGAACAACTAGGTTCTGAGCCCCGTGTAAAACCTCTCAGCAACCTCTGTCTTCTTTCCATGAGTCATCATTGTAGAAAACTTGGAACTGCTTCTTCGTAATAAATCATCTCACACTCACGTGGAACACTCAAGGGGAACTGTAGATGGAACCTGTAGAGTAGATAACATCATGGTGAGGGCAACTCAGTCCTGACCGTAATTAGGTGATTGTAGGCCAATAACAGCACTCAGATCTATAACAGAGATCCGATCTCTGTCATACGGCCAAATCGCGCATCACAATGGTCTTATACATGGCAACACCAGGAAAGAATAAAGGAACGGGTAGAAACCCAGCAGATGCCCTACTGGAAGATCCTACCATTACACATACCTCTTCTCCCTCTCAACCATCCTTAATCTCTCTAATTATTATGCCACTACATTGTCCTCAACTTCCTGAGTAAAATGATATCTCACATAAGCTAGTTGAAGCCACACAATAGAATACTAGTGCCGACGCTCCTATGATACTTTCTAGCACCGCACTTATAGAACATTCTATCACTAATCATAATACATTATATCACTGCACCTATAATACATTATATCACCACACAGTACTGTACTCTATTCCTAATCATACTCTTAAGTTAGATATAATTAATTGCCTACCATATGTCTATTCCTGTTGTTACTCGAGAAACTAGGCAATCCGATTGGATCTATGTCCGCGGATAACTATCACTACTAAGACAGCCCAGTCCCTCTAATATAACACAACTCGGAATAATCCCCAATCCTAACACTTCAGAATGTTTTTCTCGACTCCCTCTACCTGTTTACTGCACTGGGTTTTATATGGGTGCTTGAGTGAGTCACCAGAAAGTCCAGACGCCAATCAGTCCAGAATCTGGCTTTGTCCTCCTGTTTCCAGACTAACCAGAGTCAATTAGCTGTCAAGTTTCCTTTTCATCTGGGGAGTTCTTTGTCTCATCCAACAAATATCCGGGTTGTCTGTGAGCCAGAGACCTTTCTCTCATTACAGAATCCTTCTGACCTCTAGCAGACATCTGTCCATTACTTTCAACGGCCAACTCCCGTTTTGTAGACAAATGTTGCCAATACACACCTCTCGAACAACATCCTGTCATCAAACTGTCGACTGTGTGTAGACAACTCGACGTGACTCCCTTTGATCTCATACACACTGTCGACCAGGTGCAGAAAATTATACCGACGTATTTTCCTCAGTTTGTTCACCATCAAAGAGTCAATTGTTAGCAAAATAATGCCGGGCCTGGTTGTCATCGATCGACTGACAAGTTTATTTATCCTGTGACAATCACACAACGGGAATCTCATCACAGTGCACAAATCCCGCACACTAGCTATGTTCAACATGTGTGTATATCAGAATCCCATATGATATGAATATTCCCTTTTTTGTGGGTCATCATCATCAAGTGACTTGCTGACTGGTGTGGGCGGTCTTGCTTCTCCATAAATTGCCATCTCCGACGGCATGGGTCAGTTCATGTATTGACTCCCTTCCGTGCCATGAAACACGACTGTCAACAATTGTATCTCTTACTGTCTTCCTCTGTCTCTCTTTCCGGTTGTCACCAAATGTTCCAGTTTTCGTCTTCTCATAATATGGCCAGAAAATGATGACTGCATCTTTCTGATGTTCGTGAAAAGTTGTCTAGGCCACTTAACCTACCTCAGAATGTCCAGTTTACTTATTTTGGATGTCCAAGAAAGTTTGGAGACAACAATCATGGAGGGGTATATGCCCGGGGAGAGAAGAAGAGGAAGTCCAAAGAGAAGATGGGTGCAGGATGTGGCGGATGATCTTCAGATGGGTGTATCGGAAGCGGACATCTTGCTTATGACCGAGATGTTTTCCGAACGGTTGTTATGGGAGCGAAGTTCTGCAAAGGACATGCTACTGAATGAATGAATGAATGAATGAATGTTCTCTCCAAACTTTCACGACGTTTCAAGTGACCACAATATTTCAATATTCCTTGTTTTATCGTCTTTAGTAGTCAACCTTATTCATTATGAAGCTCTTGTCGTATGCATTTGTTCTTTTCTGTATCCAATCTATTCTTAGAACCCGTCTATAAAATTTATACTCAAACGCATTTATGAGCTGTTCAGCTTGTTTAGTAAGTGTCCTGGTCACACCGGTATATGTTGCAATGGGAAAGATGCATGCTCGTAAAAAATCTAATTTTTGTAGTTCTATCTGTCCCTTCCATAATTTGATAAGCTATATTAGCTTTTGAGGAGCAATAGATATCCGTCTTTTAATTTTTTTTTCATTGTGCTACCATTGTGGTAATAAATGACCCAAGATATTCAAAATTTTCCACCATCTCAAATGTTTCCTCATTAACACATATTTCTTTCTCCATAATAGTTTTGTCTGTACGCATTATCTTTGTTTTTGCTATGTTAAGATATAAGTTGTGATTTTCACTATTCGATTGGGCTGAGGTTATTAGGTTTTCTATACCATTCTGTGTTGTGGGTAGCAATACTGTATCATCAGCATACCGAATCTCTGGTATGTCATGACCACAGATATCTAGGGCATCATATGGCTCCCTGTTTATATCATCTCCGACATTTCTCATTATATTTTCGGCGTACAGGTTAAACAAATAGGGGGACAGCACACAGCCCCGACTGACTTCTTGCTTGATGTCAAACCAATTTGATATCTCGCCATCTATTCTAACCGCTGCTTGTTGGTCTAGATAGAGCACTTTTATGAGTTGAACTACAAGCGAAGGAAAGCCAATTGTCCTTATGATTTCCCAAAGTTTCTGATGCTGTAGACAGTCAAAATCTTTGAATTATCCACAAAACATGAGAATAGGTTTACATAAAATTATCTACACTTCTCTATTATTAAACGCATATTGAGTATGTGATCTCTTGTTCATCTTCCTTGTCTAAATCCAGCTTGAACCACGTTAATATCTTCTTCTATTTTCTTACAAAATCTTCCCATTATGATATTTAGTAGAAGTTTATTTGCATGACTGATCAGGGCAACAGTTCTATAGTTGGTGCTTAATTTCAGGTTGTCCTTTGTTTGGTATTGGAATTAAGATAGTTATATTCTAATATTTTCGCCATGTACCATATTTCCATATCTTTTTACATAATGCATGATATATGTGTAAGCTTTATTCTCATCCCGCTTTAATTAGTTCAGCTGATACCTATTTTGAATTTTACTTTCACATCTGCTTCTAATAACTGATGATCTGTATCACAATCTGCACTTCGTACGGTTTTTGCTGATGTTATGCTTTATCTCCATCTTCTTTGAATTAAAATATAATTTATCTGGTTTTTTTAGTACTGTTCGAGGACTTCCAGACTTCCTTGTGAAGAGTCTTCTTGGGTGTTCCTAACACGTGTCTCTCATTGTCAGCTCTTCCTGTACCTACTTTTGCATTAAAATCTGCCATTATTATTGTTATGTCATTATGACCACTCTTATCTAATGTGTCTTGCAGTCTGCGGCAAAAAAATCTTCAATTACATCCCCTTCTGCTGTTGATGTATGTGTATATATCTGTTTGAGGGTTGTGTGTGTGTGTGTGTGTGTGTGTGTGTGTGTGTGTGTGTGTGTGTGTGTGTGTGTGTGTTGTTTTTTATTATGTTTTTTTTTGGGGGGCGGGGGCGGGGTGGGCTTCTAAGTCGTATAGTAAGAATTCTATCATTCACCGGTTTATATCAAATTAAAGCTTTTGCTGTTGTTTTATCTAAACAAAATGCCCTCCACTCTGGCCTTCGACACCTCTACCAGAATATATGAAAGACTTCAATTTTCACTGTTAAAATGTCCCTTGCCTCTCCAGCGATGTTCATTAATTCCTAAAATTTGGATATGTAATCTCTCAATCTCATCACATACTACCTTGAGTTTTCCTTCATACAGGCTTCACACATTCCACGTTCCTTGTCTCACTCTGTTTCTTAGACTGGCACATTGGATTTTCTTGGTCACACCGTCAGGATTATCTCCGCATCACAATTACTAGTGCTGGCCCCTGCGTCACACTCTTCCCCAATGTTATCTAATCTGCCTGGCCTAGGAGTCTCACAGTCATATCTCTTTCTTATTAATATTATGTTTCCTTTCAATGGTTGTTAGGGTTCTTGACAAGCTTTGCAGAAGGTAGTTTTCCGCTGTTTTCCTTCTGGGTAGTGACTGTACTAGTCGGTGGCCATAGCCATTGTCTCTACTGATGAGAGCTTCTGCCTATCGCCGCAGAGTGCAGACCATAACCTGCAACAATCTGTCGACTGTTCTCATACTCCATACATCACATGTTTCCATGGCTTCGCGTAACCCTGGGGAGAGTGATGTGGGATAAACGGGTACTTCAGCTTGCTCAAGGGTGCCCCGAGACAAACGGAGGATAGAAGGCGTCTAAGAGCTCCTTTGATAGGGAGATGTAAGACAAACAATCCAGTCACTAAAAATACTCGAGTTGCATCAAACTTTGGTTGTTCTTAATTTACACATATTAGAGTTTATCGCGCTCATGTGATACTAGAGCCCATAAGGAAAACAGAATAGCAATGTTGCAACTTGAAATGCATGTCACAAGAGGCGACTAAAGAGAGTTCGCGTTGGGCTTATTGTTCAATTCCGTAAACAAATATATAGCTGCAATCTTAAACAAGTCTAAAGGTAAGGACAGAAGTATAACTCCACCAACCAAGACGGAAGGAGGCTGCATGTCCAATGCGCCTTTTAAGGCGTGTAAAGGAGTCCTAACTTACTTATTAACTTCTCTGTGTGTGTGTGTGTGTGAGAGAGAGAGAGAGAGAGAGAGAGAGAGAGAGAGAGAGAGAGAGAGAGAGAGAGAGAGAGAGAGAGAGAGAGAGAGGGAGAGAGGGGGAGAGAGAGAGAGATTCTGCAGATACAAGACAGATGTCGTCCTTGAATCACACAGCAAGTTATAAAATTCTTAGCAAATAACATATCACCTGTTGTATGAAGACAAAGACAAGAAGACTATTCTCTGTGGCCACCATATAACTTGTCTCTGGCCCTTTAGTTGCACACCGTCTTGATTGGCGGCATGGATCTCTCAAACTATACTGCACTCATCTCCCAACTCTGTTGGTCATTCATTCTTGACCCACAATAAACTGGATATAAAGGGTTGAAAGGCGAGAGGATCGACTTCATTGCACCGAGTTATATCCCATCGCTCGGTCTCTTTACACATGGCGGCCTGCGGAAGCGTCGCACAAAGCATGAACTCCGCAGCTGCAGCGACGATCCCCAGTAGTCTCCGAGAAAATTGCGCTCGTGACCCGAATGACGGAATCTGGATTCGAACCCACGACGTTCTTCACGGAGGTGCCCTAAACATGACACTCTCCAATGGAAGATAAATACCAGAAGACGAAGAGAGGTGTATTATACCTAAGCTGATCTCGATATACAATCCCACTGTCCATGATGACGTTGTGGATAATGTGCTTGCTTGCCAAGACAGTGGATTGGGTTAAATTCCCAGCAGTGCCAGCATTCTCGTTTTTTTCTGGACGGTACGGCTCTGGGGTCGGCCCAACCTTATAACCCAAGTACTGAGTCATTTTTAGACTTTTTGTTTCCAATTTTAGTGGTGCACAAAGACGACAAGGAGTGGAACTGACTATCGCTGGGTGGATCCATCCACATGAAAGTGGGTAGCAGAAAATGTTCTGAATAAAATACAGACTGCTTGCGACATACTGACCATTACAGCCATCAAGTGACAATTGGTCTAAACAAATTAGCTAAGCTTTAAACCTCAATATACCACGGGATTTTTAAACAGTATTCGTGTTATGTTATGTTATGTTATGTTATGTTATGTTACGTTATGTCATGTCATGTCATGTTATCACGAACGACGTCACTTCACATTGGGCAATGTCATGTGTGCTCAGGACTCCAATGCAGCAGCCATCCCTAAGTACATCTAATCACTGTTTCCATGGGGAGATGGTTATGGTGTATCCTCTTTTGACCTCGAAGACTACATCGACGTGTTTGGCCAAGCCTCACCCCATGTCGTGTTAGTGTCACTAGTCGGGCTAGTGTCAGGGGCTAGCCGAGTACTGCATTTACTATATCATCCATGTTCATGCTTCTTCCTGTTGCTATACGATAACTATAGCTTTTAAAGTTGTCAGGTGCGTCCTCTAATCTCTGCTTCTTTCTTCTGCTTTGGTGAGCGAAAATGAAACTTGTGAATTTAAAAAAAAAAATGTTCTTCCCGTTTGTATTTGTACGTTGTCAGCTGGTCTGCTCGTTCATCACCTTTTACTCCGACATATCTGGGTGTGCACATTCAGGTGAGTGAACCGCGACTTCAGAATGTTATCTATTCATTCATAGCGAAGAATGTTGATTGCCAGTTTCTGTAGCATATTAACGGATTCTGATACGATTATCGCATGTGTCACTACTTGTTCTGCTGAACATGCGGGTGCTCTGGGGGAAACAGTGATCTCTACAATCATGCTTGACGTAGTTGTCTGCACAGCGCTGCTACCCTCTTTGATTGTTCTACCTGTTATCTGTGCTGTATACGCCTACACAGACCTTGAATCGCGCTTCGCGAATTTATCTGTGTAAATGACGGTGCCTTCTGAGCGTGAATACTGCTCTATCGTTTTATTATCTCAGTGTCGAAGCCTATCTCTGTAGTACCTACCTAGTGCGATGTCAATCAATCAATCAATCAATCATTTTGATAACAAAAATTCCAAATTCGGTCTCGTTCAACCTGCTTCCTCGGCGTTGGTTAGAGTTGAGATCCGTAGTTGTGTGGACTGTTAGTCCTAATTCGAATGGTTTTATTGGTTCCGCTCTGGTTGTCGGATAAGGCTGGTTGTTGTGCTGCCTGGTAATTTCCTTTTAGTGCGATGATAACCTGGGAGTGTTTATTCATGCCTACGAGTCACATTCTAGCGGCTATGCTGGTGTTCTTACAGATATGCTGGTTTACCTCTTCAGACTCGACTAACCAGGAGCGACCTCTGTCGAGTCGCATTCCCTTTTTGTCGTTCATAAATAAACATACATAGTATTGTTTGGCGCCCATAGAAGTGAGAAGACTGAAGTAGAGACTAGAAGACGCATTAGATAACATAAACATTGAAAGCTATAGTTACTGACCGGGATTAGAAACTGTCACCTCCAAATAACGACAGTGCCTCGCTGTACGAACAAGCGTACTTCGACGCATGACCAACTAGACACGTGTCGCCAATAGCTCTGTGAGGAAAAAGGATGGGATGGGTGGAGGTTGTCCAGAGATACTCTCATAAACTCCTTAACCTGTGCAACTTCAGCCCGCTGGTCATTGTCGGTTAATTGAGGTATCTTTTGTACAACCGAGTATGAGTTTCATTTTGCGTCTTTTGATTGTTTCATTTTGCGTGTCCTGTATATTTTGTCTTCCTGATTCTTGCTGACACTGAGTAGACCCAGGTCGTAGTCCAGACGCTTAGCACAAGTCCCTAGCAGAGAAGAAAGAGAAGGTGTTGTTCAATATCGGCTGTTGCCACCACTGTCTGCGCAGTGAAACCTCTCCCGGCTCTAATTAACTCACTGTCTACGTGATGCGTGTATGACAAGCATCTGTTAAAGGCAGCGATGAGACATTTCACCGTGTCCGATCTGTCGATGTCTACATCGCCAAATCTGATGGCCGGAGTGAGTGCATTGCCTATGAGATGTTCAGGGAGAACCTTATTATGAAGTTTTGCTGGTTTCACTTGCGCCTTTAACTTCTGGCACCACTCACAGTCTGTCTAGTTCAAAATGCACCGCTGCTGCGATTAGATTCAGTGGGTCAATCAGGTACCGTCTCCACAATGAAGGTTGGCTGCAATGGATCCCCAACATTCTCTGTCTATCGCCTTGATTTTTACATTCTGTCAGATTGCTGTTCGTTCATCTCTTGATTTTATTTTCCCACTTGCATCGTTGTCTACCTCTTGCCTTCAACCTTGCCTTTCAGTGTGGTTTTTGTAAGCGTGTTATGTCTTTTAATGTGGTCGAAATAATTTACTTGCCTCTTATTATTTTTTTTTTTTTAAATCATGAACTCTCTTTTTATTTTCAATTTTTCTAGAACCTCTGTATTTATTTTTTTATTCCACGAAATACTTATTCTTCTGTATATTCACATCTCCGGGGTTTCTATTCGACTTTCTAATTGCTTGTTCATTGTCCAGGCTCCCGTGCCAGCTAGTAGTGTCAAATGTACACTTATATATCAAACTGACAACTGCGACCTCTCTTCCACCTGCAACGGAATCGAACAATGCGAGTATGACTGCAGTCTCTGACCACTGACCACTGTTGAATCTCTCTCTGGCCGTCTCGGTAAGGAAAGATTGTAGCTGTTTACTTTTCATGAGTTTTAGACTGCAATAAGTGAAAACATAAAAGTTCACACCTGGACGGCAGTTTCTGTAAATGGACTAATTGTTGCGCACGTAAAAAATCCCTTGGCAATTGTAAATCGAAAAAGATTAGCCTAACGCGTTGCCCGGGCACAATTAGTTAAAAATCTACCCAAAGTATTTCAGGATCCTCGCCGGTGCTACGAAGTTCGTGCACTGAGCTGAGATTCTCAGGCTTGAGTTAGGAGTAGAACGGAGCACTTATAGGTTACACTCGTGTGCCGTGATGATCCGTTGACTAAACTAAACTGGACTACATTACTGTGCACAGAATAAATTAAAGTCGCTTAAAAGTCGACAGGGTCGACTTCATTGCACCGGGTTTTATCCCATACGCTCAGTCTCTTTCCGCAGCGCGGAAAGCGTCGCACAAAGCACGAACTCCGTAGCTCAAGCGACGACCCGCAGGAGTCTCCGAAAACATGCACTCGAGAACCGATGGACGCGACCTGGAATCGAACCCACAACCTTCAGAGCCCGAGTCAGACGGCTTGACTACTTCGCCACGGAGACTTCTCACAGAATAAAATAACACGAAGTAATGTAGCTTTACAGAACATAGTTACGGAAAACAAAGGACGTTGTGACGACTAGTCATTATCTGCAAACAAATACACACAATATAAAAACAAGAAAGACACTACATTGACTATTACCGAGTGAGAAGAATGGAAAGAAATGAGAACAACTGAAACAAAATGAACTGTCGTCTGCCATCTACTGTTTACAGTACCTTGCAGTGTAGGACATAATATTGAGCCTGGGGAATTAAGGCCGTCTGGCTAGAGCAGTCGCCGCCAACTGTTCAGGTTAGGGTTTTTCTTTTTGCCCCCCGACAATACACACCTTACCAAGGATTCGAACCCGAGTTTCCCGAAGGAAAATCCAGCAATCTCGCCACTCGGCCAGCCGCTCTTCATCAAAATGAATACATGAACAAAATGTGCTACGCCACAGTTCCACCAATTGTATTCATAATCTATCTCTCCGTGAACAGGACAATGTGGAAAATGTGTTGTAGACATTAAGCATTGCCAAAAACGGACCCATCACATGATAAGCACTTGTGACACTGTTTCACTTCAGACAGAAACAGACATTAAGCAGATAATTGGGCAGGTAGCTCACAGTAAATAGGTTTGTGCGCATGAGACTGACACGGTTTTGAAATCGAGCGGTAAAATGTGTAAATATATTCTGTGCCAGTTTTCCCCTCACAGTTGTCGGTCATGGGGATTCTTAGTAATTAGAGCCATATGTGATGAAACCCGATGCATTGAAGCCGATCCTCTCGCTTTCACAAACTCTCTGCGGTGTCTCTTCATGTCTTAAAATGTGACCAAACTAAGACAGCATTCGCTGTTTTTAAAACATATCGTTTGTAGTGCGGGGTGAATATCCCACACATTATCAAGACCAGATATGAAGAAGAATTAGCGAAAATCAACTGGAAAAAAAAACAAAAAAAAAACAGGCGACTCGAGTTTGGAATATGCGAAAAATACCTCATACTGGAACGCTTAAAAATGCCAGCGTTAAACCTGGAATTCGCCACAAGCACACATGCACGTGCGTGCATATACAACCAACATACAGACTAGCGGGAATGGCAAACAAAAATTCACCAGTGCGTCATTCTCTACCTGTGCCAAAAGAACACGATTCCCACAGTTAGCTGGCAGCAAATCAAATCTCCTTTTAGCTAGATGGTGCTCGAGTTCTAGGCCATGGGATGTATAATCTGCGTATACCGTCTTACAAAGAGGACTTGCGATAGATGCTGTAAAATACTGTGCACTGCGTAGTGGCAGCCGTTTGTTTACTTTCTTCAGGGAAGCACTGGTGGTCTAGGGAAGTTGCAGGACAATCGTTGTAACCTTTCATTTTCTTATTGAAGTCGGACGTTATTACCGTTGTAATGTTTTAGTATACGTGGCAAATATACTTTGGAAGAATTCTGGTGCGGAAATGTAAGGTAACTCTTGATTTGTGAGTACATTTTACATAGACATTTTAGGACAACATTGACTATAAATGAACACTGCAGGAAATTATTTGCATATGTAAAGATCTTATTCTTATGGTCCATGCCATGTGGCGTTGCTGATCATGTCGGTCCACGGGCTTCGGTTTCGAGTGCTGCTATTCATTTTTAATATTGATATTCTAGCATGCCATTCTCAAACTGTTCTGTATCTTCTCTCTTGATCTCCTCTCGCCTCTCCCCCCCCCCCCCCCCCCCCGCCTCCCACCCCTCTATCTACCCCGTTGTGACGACATACTGTAATTTTTCTCTTCTCATGAAAAGAATGTCTTCTTCTTATACGAGTAACCACTTCTCTGTTTGAGTCAGCTTCTTTCAGATACCTTCATTACTCTTTCTGTCCCTCCATGATGTTCTCGTCATTCTTCTAAACAACCACATCTACGCAGCTACCACATAATTCATTATTTGTCTGCTAAATGTCCATGATTCACTTCCGTACATCAGAATTAGTTCAGTATAACCCTTAAGAATTCTGTTCATCTCGTTTGGCACAGTTAAATTGCTGAGAACATTCGTCTTGTGAAATGCTACTTTTGCTTGATGATAATTAACATTAATTCTGTCTTAAACGATAAGTGACAATGCAACCTGTACTGAGAACAAGTGGAGACAATTAGATACGGAAAAAATTATTCATGTCGAATAAGACAGGGATGCATTTGTCCCCAAGCTTCTACAACTTATATTTAAAAAAAAAAAAAAGGAATTGTTAACATGTTGGAGAACTGCCTGGACTTAATATCAATGGCATAATCATAAACAATCTTAGGCATGCTGACGATACATTGTTACTAGCAGAAAGCGAACAAGAGTTACAAAACCCTAATGGAACAAGTAAACAGACTTAGTGCAGAATGTGGCTTAAATATTAACATCCAAACGATGAAAACTATCATTATTATCTGTGGAAAGGAAAGGTCATAATGAACATCACAGCAAATGATGGGTACTAGAACAAGTAACAAGTTTCTTCTACCTTGGACATGTAATTTTGATTTGAGTTAAGAACCGACATCACTGCACTCAGGACATTCCCATACGTGCTCAGTCCCCTCGTTCAACAGCCAGCGAAGAGTCATACTACTAATCGTTCCCATCGCTATCTGATCTTGGACATGTAATAACAGATGATGGCAGAAGTGAAACAGAAATTTTAAAAAAAAAAAAAGACGAAGAATAGGAATAGCTAAATATGCTTTCAACAACATGAAATCAGTATTAACATCTAGAGAGATTAACAGCGCATTACAAATGAGAATTGTCCAATGTTGTGTTTATCCAGCACTGCTATATGGGGCATGGACATTGAACAAGCAACTATAAAGTCGAATAGAGGCCCTGGCGATGTGGATATACGGACGAATATGTCGTATTCTGTGGAGACAAAACAATCAAATACAGAAGTTTTAGAAAACTGAGAATTAAAAAAGAGTTGATGTGTTTCGAATGCCAGTATGCGGCATTAGGAACTGCGTCCGTAACTCAATTTGCCACGGATCAGGCAGAGGACCTCTAGACCAGTGGTTCTCAACCATTTTTGGCCCATGCACCCCTTCGTTCAGAATGTCATCCCCCCTTTCGTATTTCCTCCTTATAACCCCCCCCCCTCCCCGCCCCCTTTTTACACAGTATATGTAAAAGTGGAAGCTAAATTATATAACACATACTAGAACAAGTCTAGACGTCTACATAAATCATGATTTGCGGTTATACTTACGTCATACGTTTCAGAAGGGCGAGAAGTACAGAACCGTAAAGTATGCAGGGAAAAACAATATCACGTAATCGTTTCTTGTATTAACGCGACCTTGAAATAATCTTAATTCCCCCCTCCCTTGGAAACCCTAAAATTCCCCCCCCCCCCGGGGGGGGGATTCCCCACCGACTGAGAACCACTGCTCTAGACAATACACAAATGTAATGCTATAGTGATCACACGAAATTCCGGAATTCGGAATTCGAACCCAACTTCAACAAATGACGACAGCGCCTTGCTCAACAAACAAAAAAAAGTTGTTGGACGCACAGTAACTTGTTGTAGCTTCATAATTTGACATGCCCACCGTGTGAAATAGTACAACGGGTAGTTTTACCCATATTAAAGGAAAGGTGTTGGTTCTTAAGAGGTCAGCGTGGCAGCGAGGCTTAAAGGGTTTGTGCTTAACTTCTGTTGTGCTGACGGCGTGGTAAATGTTCTTTCAGTAGTTTTGTCTCCTGGCAACCCATATTGTTAGACCAAGACTTCCACTGAACACAGATTGTACAATTATTGCAAACGTGATTACTCGCAGTTGTATTTGTAGGTGTATAATGGGAGCAGAATTAAATTATATTTCTTCCAACAAATCTGTGCTTATATTTGCTGTAAAAGAGACTACACAATTTCATTCATTCAATTTGTGCAACTCAAAACGCCCAGTTGGCATTCCGATTGCGTAAGCCAGCTATTTATAGATATAGCGCTCAGTGTGTGCACACACGCCTGGCACTGCACAGCGCTGTGAAAACCAACAGGGTTAGATTTGCTCAGACTACTCTCCTTGTGTTTTATTACGTTACAGGCCGATAAAGTTCGCATGTTCCAGACAAGAAAGATGAAACCAAATTTAAACTTGTCCTTCGTCCGCTCATTTATTCTTAACTCTGCCTTTCTGTTGGAACTTAGATTGGCTTGCGTCATTGTGCGTCTATGTTGTTCTAGGTTTACAACAGAACTCTCCTTGGAAAACATTTTTCTACTTACTCCACACTTTGGATGGGCTAAAAATTAATCTAAATTCTTAATGGCCGCCAGTTATGCATATCACAAGTCCATCAAAGGAAATTTTATTATATATATATATATATATATATATATATATATATATATATATATATATATATATATATATATATATATATATATATATATATATATATATATATAACACATACATATAGCGGGTGTTTGTAAAGTCTCACTACACTTTTAAGCGACTGCTATGGTCTAACGCTGTTTTGGGGAAGCTGGAAAGTACCAGTGAAGTATAAGTATTCATTAGCCTATGACATGTGTTGGAAATGTCCACCACGGGCTTCAAGGCATGACTGTACACTTTTCTTCATATTGTCAAATACCTTCTGCAACGTGTCTGTTGTTATTTCTTGAATTGTAATTCTGATCGCTTCTTTCTGGTGCTCAATTGGGTGTGCATTATTATTGTACATATGTCCTTTCAAGCAACCGTAATGCGATGAGGAGGTTGTTTATCAGGAATCTTGCTATAAATATTTGAACAGCCATCCATATGTATTATCGGCCATTTCTAAACACTTGTTCAACCACCAAATAAAAAAAAATTTCTTCCGTTAGTAACACCATTTTGTTTGGAGTGCAAAGAATTATTCCAGCAGATGACAGCCATTCACTACATTTTGCTTCACGATGGACTGTGCAGAATATTTTTTGTAATGACATCATGTACTTCCTTTTTTTCAAATTTGTTCTACATACAAAGATTAGTGAGACTTTACAAACACCCAGTATACAACTACAGTGTGCACGTGAAGAATTGCAGCTAAAGATGCGAAGCAACACATTGTGCAACGTATTGTTTAGTACGTAAGTAGTAAGTAATGTGGTTTCTGAGGAAAATGCAAAGAATACCATGGACAGCCAGAAAGACCAATGAACAAGTTCTTCAAGAAACAAATGAAGATCGTAAACTGATTAGAGACATTAGACGTAGACAGTCACAATTTTTTGGGCATGTTATGAGAAGAAACGATTTGGAGAACTTGGTGACAACTGGTAAGATCGAGGGGAACAGACCAAGGGGAAGACCTAGAAGCAAGTACCTGGATGGCTTGGCCGTGAGGCATGGTCGAGATAGAAACACGGAACTGATCCACGACTCTGGTGATCGAGTGACATGGCAGAACATGACCGCTCACGCTTACCGGCATGACACATGATGGATGGATGGAGTAAGTAAAAGACCTTTTTATACGCATTGAGGCGGCGCATTGAAGATACCACGCTAGACCAGTGTTTCCCAACGTGGGGCCCACGCCCCACAGGGGGCAAATTCGATTGTTAAGGGGGGCAATTCGAAATGGAAGAAATCGGCTGGATATAACAAAACGGGCAGACTTGAGACTGAAGTTAACTAAATTGGAACCTGACATAAAATCTCTTTGCAGCAAGCATCAAGCTGCAAGGATCTCACTATATTTAAATAATAAATAATTACTAATAATTAAAATAATATAGAAAAATCTTTCATTAAAATTATTTTGTACTTGAATTTCAGTTCTCTATTATATGTTTTGAAAATTTACTTACCGTGTTTGCTCAATAATTTCTTATTCATTTCTTCCTAAAACCTATCATTCAAGTTTCTTTAGTGAACATTTCAATTTTTGAATATTAAAAATAATGTATATGTTAGGTGTGGGGGGGGGGGGGGGGCATAAGAATTTTAGAAAGGCTTAGGTGGGGCATAGCACAAAAAAGGTTGGGAAACACTGCGCTAGACCAATCATTTTATAGACCAACTGCCACTCGGTGGGCGAAGTGGTCAGTTCACACTAGACTCCTTTACTTCCCAGAACATTTCGTGGAACTCATTTTGGTAAACCTGGGAGCTCAAGTCAATTTTTAAAATTCGAATCCGCGCCGATGCAGATGGAACCCACGACCACCACTAGCCACTACGCTATCACGACTCCTTTTTTTTTTTTTTTTTTTTTGGCGCTCGCTCGCTTTGAACTCAAGCGTAGTCCATAAACATTACTTATAAAACAGTCGCTTAACAGTCGCTTAAAAGTCGACAGGGTCGACTTTATTGCTCTGGGTTTTTATCCCATATGACTCAGTCTCTTTCCACAGCAGGGAAAGCGTCGCACAAAGCACGAACTCCGTAGCTCCAGCGATGACCCACAGTAGTCTCCGAAAAAATGCACTCATGAACCGAAAGACGCGAACCCACAACCTCGGAGCCCGAGTCAGACAGCTTGACCACTTCGCCACGGAGACTAGTGTTGGACTGAATTTTGCGTGTTGATTAGCTTTCCCTATTAACAGTGTCCCTCGCCATCAGGCGAACCCACTCCTACTTCAGAGGTACTTGTAATTTACGTCCCCAAGCTAATGACGACAGGTCAACATTTTAGTCCAGTGTGAGGGTTGAACTCCTTACCTCGGCATCAGCACACTGGATGTTTAAGAACACGCGTTCTTATCCATTCCGCCATGATGACCTACACGACTCCCTTTATACTTTATGACTTCCTCGTATATTTCAATGACAAGAAAACCTAACATGTGTAACTTTAACTATCCCCAGAGAATGGCTGACAAAGAAATCATGATGTGATACTACGACCCATCAACTCTGCACATTTCTGGACAATTCAAGCACTATCAAAGATGACTAGTTCGGACATGTCTTTGGCTTCTGAACATGTGCAGCGCCTCCTGCAGTGCGCCGTGTGTTTAGAAAGATTCAAGCAGCCCAAACTTCTACCCTGCCAACACACGTTTTGTTTGACACCTTGTTTAGAAGGATTGGTGGATAGACGGACGCGTTCTATCCGATGCCCCGAATGCCGTGCTGACCATTTCGTGCCCAGAAACGGTCCTGCAAGCTTTCCTAATAACTTGACGATTATTGGTTTCTTAGAACTTTCGGGTGCAGCTGGGAGAGCTATCGAGAGCATAGGAAGAGGCGAATTGAATGATGCAAGACCGTCGAGAGAGTTTCTGCAACCTCAACGAGCGGCCAGTCCACAGTTTGTCCCGCAAGACGCAGCTGGAGCAGAGGGCGGAGGGTGCTATGTTTGCCACAACGAGGGGAGAATCATACGCTGTTGTCACTGTGACCAGCTAGTTTGTGAAGATTGTCGTCATAATCATATGGAGCAGGCTAGTACACCATAAAATCTGTATAGTGTGTTGTAGCCTCATTGTCATTGTATGAGTTTTAGTCAATGCGTGCGTGCTGACCTGGCTACATCCTGGTATTCGTCTATGAAGATGTGAAGTTCCAGGTCTTGCACACCCCGGATGTTTTTGAGCTTGGAAAGGGAAAGGGGGTTTCCGCAAGACAGTCCACGCGGAGATGGTGTTTTGGTATCTGGTCGAGAGGGAAGTCACTCCGTCAGTCTCACTCTGACTGATGAAAGATCGTTTTAGAACTTATTTAACCTAAACCCCAATGCTTTGGAAGTAAAGACTTAAACTTACGCTCTCTCTCTCTCTCTCTCTCTCTCTCTCTCTCTCTCTCTCTCTATATATATATATATATATATATATATATATATATATATATATATATATATATATATATATATATATATATATATATATATATATATATATATATCCCAATTTGGAAAAACAAAGGCAGCAAAAGCGACTGCACACAATACAGAGGCATTTCACTGTTGAGTCATACTGGGAAAATATTTTTCAAAATTCTTGAGAAAAGATTACGAACTACTATAGAACCCCAGCTAATCTAAACACAACTTGGATTTAGGAAAAACAAAGGATGTACATATGCCAGTTTTGCTCTTATACAACTTATAGAAAAATCAATCGAATTCAATGAAACAATATACTTACCTTTGTCGATCAAGAAAAGGCATTTGATAGAGTAGATAGAAACAAGCTGCTGGAAATTCTTAAACAATATGGAGTGAGTACACATCTAACAAACCTGTGTAGAAACTTATACAACAACAGTGAATGCATAGTGAGAGCAACTGGAGGACACTCAGAACCCTTCACCATAAGATCTGGAATACGACAAGGTTGTGTCTGTCCTCTCTCTTGTTCATAACATGTATAGACAACATAAGAAAGGAAACCAACCAAACAGAGACCGCAAGAACACCGCATGAAGAGAACACAGAAGAAGAACCATCTGCAAATCTAACCATTAGAGAACTACTGTTTGCAGACGACCAAGCACTAATAGCAACACCAGGAGCTGAATTACAAGACCACATGAATAGTCTAAACGACATGTGTAGGTAACATAACATGAAAATTAGCAGAAATAAAACAGGGGTACTGAAAGAAGACAACGCAACAACGATTCACCTAAACGAGTTTGTTTAGTTTAGTTTTATGGATCAACATCATGGCACACGGGAGCAACCCATAAGTGCTCCGTTCTCCTCCTAACTCAAACCTGAGTCTGGAGAAACTCAGCTCAGTGCACGAACTCCGTAGCACCGCCGAGGATCCTGAAATACTTGGGTAGATTTTTAAATCGAAATTTTGCCCGGGCAGCGCCGTTAGGCTACTCTTTTTCGATTTCCAACTGCCAAGGGACTTTTTACGTGCGCAACAATACACACGGGCGTCTGATCTCACTACCCAGAGACCAGGGGAAATTACTGGAAGTCCCGGTGGATTATTTAAATAAATCCTGGTCCTCATCGGGGCCTGAACCCGGGGCCTCCAGCACTCGAGGTGGACACCATACCTCGAGACCACGCAGCCCCCTACCTAAACGAACATCCATTGAAACAAGTAAAGAGTTCCAAGTACCTAGGAAGTATAATATCATCAAATGGCAAATCAGAAGACGAGATCGAAAATAGATGCAATAAGGCAAATCAACTCATTGGACAAATGGCACCAATACTAAAGAACAAACATGTATCAATAACTATTAAGAAAGCACTTTACAACACAATCTTCCTACCAACTCTATGTTACCAATGCCAAACCTGGACAATGACAGAAAAAAGAGAAAAGAAACATCACAACAACAGAAATGAGATTCCTGTGAAGAATATCCAATGTATTAAGAAGAGATCATATCAGAAATGACGAAATCAGAACTAAAGTGGGGGTTGTAGCTGCACTAGATTTTATTAGAAGGCAGCAAATCAAATGGTTTGGCCATGAAAGTATGTTACTAACTAACAGTATACCACAACAAGCAATGATGTATAGATAGAACATAGGGAAGCAGAGGAAAAGGCCGACCACGTAAATGATGGACGCAAGGAATAACTGAGTCCATGGGAATATCGATACATGAAGCAACCACTCTCACGCTGTTTATACTTCACCTCGACACCACAAGGTACAAGAGGAACATAATGAGATGAGATGATATATATATATATATATATATATATATATATATATAGTGTGTGTGTGTGTGTGTTTATAATCCACTAACTGCTCACATTGTGAACACATCTTTTTCGTCCCCTTATTGCTTTCACTCTCTTCAGTACCACAACTGATTCTACAGCTTACACTTGCTTTTACACCATTATCAGATGCAGCGTCCATCTTAAGTGCAGTCAAGGCCCCAACTTGTGCAGGGTTCGGACTGCAAATGCCAAACATGTTATGAGCTTCCCCAATGATACTACTTGACCGATTAGAAGCGAAGAACCAGAGGAAGAGGTCGACCATGTAAAAGATGGACAGAAGGAATAACAAAATCCATAAGAATCTCGATGTATGAAGCCCATAAACGGGCACTCTCCCGCTGTTTGCGCTTTAACTCGACACCGCAAGGTACAAGTGGAACAAGAGAGATGATGATGAGATTAAACACAATGAGATGATGATGAGATTACTACTAGGCAAGGTAGCACTATATTATAGTCTTCTTCTCTTCGGGACACATTCGCAGAGGGTGGTCTATTTCAATATGTTGTCAACAAGCTTAATGATAACCGCGACCTGTAACAAAAGTACTTTTTATAAAATGTTAGTTAAGATTAAGCTGATTTCAGATAACGACAAATAAAATTTACTGCTGTCTGTCTGTCTGGCTGGCTGTCTGTCTCTATTTCTCTCTCACGCACACCCACATACACAAATATATGTGTGTGTACGTGGATTCGCGTCAGTCAGGTCTTAGTCAGATATGACTGAGCTACCGTATAACAGTAGACGGTACTACCTGGTTTCTGTTAGCGCCGAACGTTGGGCGGCGCTTACCAAACCCAACACCCCACATTGTGCCAACGGCTTCGGGCGGAAGAGCACAATTGGGAGGGTACAAGCCTTACCCTGGTGCGAGGAAATGCAAGCTAAAGACAAAATTGTCATGGCAGGGCTGACCAGGCCCTAAGCCTTGGTTGGCGACTGGTCTAGGATCGAAGCTCCGACAGGCGGACAGTTAGAGCAATGCTTTGCTGATCCGGCAGCTTCTGCAGCTTGTCTTGTTCCAGATGTAGGGGTGTTACCTTTCCTCTGGAGTGAACTAGGCAGGCCGAGAGAGGGATCATGCTGCATGGGCAACACATGATCTCTATATTTTAGCCCAGGCTTTGTGCTATGGAGAGGCAATAACTCCATCCCTGGTCTTAACTGGTCTCGGAATCAAAGCGAGAGGCAACTGTTACGGGTTATAAGTCCTTGTCAGTTGGCGTAGACATGGGGCGCCACGCGTTGCCTCTGACGGTGGGAGACACCTATAGGTGTCACTGATCAGCTACCGCCCGCCTCAAGCTGGGCAGCCCCCAGCCAATTGGGTGCTGATCCGCCACAGCCTGCCTGCTTCAATGGGTGCTTGGGGCTAGGACAAAATCTGAATCGCAGGCTGTAAAACCAATGCACCAGGTACAAACAAAAATAAAAATAGAAACCTCAAGCTACGGCTTGCAACCTGGAACGTGAGAACCATGTGTCCAGGATTTTCCACTGACTTGACCAATATTGACGATGTGAGAAAAACGGCTGTGATTGATGCCGAACTCAATCGTCTTAACATTGATATTGCTGGCCTGCAGGAGACTCGCCTCGCTGAGGAAGGGTCACTCAGGGAAAACAACTACACCTTTTTCTGGAAGGGTAGAGGGCAGGCAGAAAAAAGGCAACACGGTGTGGGCTTTGCAGTGAAGAATTCGCTACTGGGAATGATTGAAATTCCAGCAGGAGGAAATGAAAGACTATTATCCCTGCGCTTGGCAACCTCTTGTGGGTTTGCCACCATTATTACTGCATATGCACCGACACTCGATTCCTCTGATGATGTGAAGGATTTGTTCTATGAGGAGTTAGACTCCGTGATCAAGGCAGTTCCAAAATCTGACTACATTTATATGCTCGGTGATTTCAATGCTCGTGTGGGCAAGGACTCGAGTTCATGGCCATGTCCCTTGGAAAATACAACATCGGTCGCATGAATGAAAATGGGCAAAGGCTGCTGGAGCATTGCACCAGTAATGACCTATGTATTACAAACTCTTTTTTTAAAACAAAAGAGATGCATAAGGTCACATGGAAACATCCAAGATCCGGCCATTGGCACCAGCTGGACTTCATCATCACACGGAGACAACATCTGAACCATATATCATTGACTCGTAGTTACCACAGTGCTGACTGTGATACAGATCATTCTTTGGTTGTTGCAAGAGTTAGACTGAGACCAAAGAGAATCTACACAGCTAAACACAAATCTAGCCCCAGGATTAATATTATTAACACTCATGATCCTGAAAAGTGCTTTCAGTTTCAACAGCAACTTGAAGACGCTTTCACTGATACACCAGAAAATTGTACAGTAAATGAAAAGTGGGGTCAAATTAAGGAAACTCTTTATAAAACTGCCGTAGGGGTTTACGGCACTGTGGATCATAAGAGGCAGGACTGGTTTGCGGCCAACAGCGAGACTCTGCAGCCCTTGATTGATAAGAAGAAGAAAGCTCTCTTAAGAAACAAGGAAAGACCAACGCGTAACACTCTGAGTGAGCTAAGGCAAGCTAGGAAGGATGTGCAAAAGGCTGCCAGGCAGTGTGCAAATGATTATTGGATCAAGTTATGTGAGTCCATTCAAATCGCAAGTGATAAGGGAGACATAAGAAGCATGTATGAAGGAATAAAGAAAGCCTGTGGTCCAGTGATCAAAAGAAGTGCACCGCTGAAAACCTTGACTGGAGAAGTCATCACTGATAAGAAACAGCAGATGGACAGATGGGTAGAGCACTATTTGGAGCTTTACTCAAGTGAGACCAAACTAGCGGATGATGCCCTAAATGCCATAGAGGCTCTACCAACTCTTGACCATCTGGACACACTTCCCACCATAACAGAAGTTAAGTGTGCTATAAATGAACTTGCATCTGGCAAGGCTCCAGGTAAGGATGGGATTCCAATAGAGGTTATCAGGAGTGGGCAAGAAACACTCACTCTACAGATCCACCAGCTAATAGAGCTATGCTGGCGTGAAGGACAAGTCCCACAGGATTTCAAAGATTCAAACATCATAACGCTGTACAAGAACAAGGGTGATCGGAGCGACTGTAACAACTATAGGGGTATCTCACTTCTGTGTATTGTTGGAAAAGTATTTGCCAGAATTGTTCTGCGCAGACTTCAAGTCCTAGGAGATCAAGTCTACCCCGAATCACAGTGTGGCTTTCGACAGAACCGGTCTACCACTGATATGATATTCTCATTGCGACAAATGCAAGAAAAATGCCGTGAACAGAATCAACCACTGTTTATTGCCTTCATCGACCTCACAAAGGCATTTGATTTGGTCAGTCGTGAGGGTCTGTTCAAGGCACTAAAGAAGATTGGCTGCCCACCAACTCTTCTGTCCATTGTGGAATCGTTCCACACAGGCATGAAGGGTATAATCAAGTTTGATGGTGCAACTTCTGAAGAATTTGAAATCAAGAGTGGAGTTAAGCAAGGTTGTGTACTAGCTCCCACCCTCTTTGGAATATACTTTTCACTTCTACTGAAATATGCATTTCGTGATCAGGATGGTGGTATATACATTCACTCACGCTCAGATGGCGGCCTCTACAATGCTCAGAGATTGAAGGCTAAGACCAAAATTAGGAGGGTACTGATCAGAGAGTTGCTTTTTGCAGATGATGCTGCAGTTACGACCCACTCTGAGGAAGAATTGCAATGTCTACTATCTGCATTCTCCAATGCTTGTTCTGAATTTGGTTTAACAATTAGCAAAAAGAAGACACAGATTATGTCACAAGGTGCACATGGGGTACCATCAATCTTTATTGACGACGCCGAACTAGAGATAGTAGACCATTTTACATATCTAGGATCAGTGGTAAATAGCAAATTATCCCTAGATCAGGAAATCAACATCCGGATTGGTAAGGCAGCAACAACAATGAACAGGTTAAGAAAAAGAGTCTGGGAGAACAGGAAGCTTACTGCCAAAACAAAAGTCCTTGTCTATCAAGCCTGTGTCCTTAGTACTCTTCTCTATGGCAGTGAAACCTGGACAACTTACTCACACCAAGAGAACAATTTAAACAGCTTTCATATGCGGTGTCTGCGAAGAATTCTTGGTATTAAGTGGCAAGACAAAATCACAAATACTGAAGTATTGGAAAGATCAGGTTGTGTGACAGTTTATTCCATGCTCAGTCTTCGTAGACTTAGATGGATAGGACATCTTAGGAGGATGGATGATGGTAGAATACCAAAGGATATCTTTTTTGGTGAATTACAGATGGGTAAGAGATCTCAGGGTCGGCCTCTACTACGATACAAAGATGTGTGTAAGCGGGACATGATTGATACAGGCATTGATAATGCACATTGGGAGCAAGTCGCCGCTGAACGTGTTGCGTGGAGGGCAAATATCAGAAATGGAATAAAGTCAAAGGAGAAAATTATTGCAGAAAAGTCACACACCAAGCGTTTGAGACGTAAGATGGTGCATGATGGTGGAAATGACCACGTGTTCACATGCACCCAATGTGAACGGACATTTACAGCGCAAATTGGCCTTATCAGTCACACTCGCTACCGCCATAGTTAAAAGTTATTATGCCTTTTTAGAGCACAAACTATCGTCTGTCAAGACGGCAAGGTGCCAATGAATGAACGTGGATTCGCAAACACAGACACAAACATACGTGTAATGGATTCAAAATATGACAGTAATAGAGACGACACATAGTGGCTTATGATAGTGAGTTAGTTGCATATCCTTTACAGGACACAGCAACTTCAGCATTACGAATTTCATTGGTAACTCCTTCGCCACAGAGCCGGCGCTTATGACAGACACTTGCAAAAAAATGTTATTCGGTGGTCGGGGAGGGGGGGGGGGGCGGGGGTTAAGCAGATGGCAAGAAACCGGGTGATGACATACGGTGAATATTTACTAAATAGAACAAGTGCAAAATGAAACCAAAAGTCGACTACCCTCTCATAATGAAAGCTTGCACATGTCATCAATACCAAAATACTGGTCATATTCTTTAAGGATTAAATATATCTACTGTTGTCTTTAAACTATGCTTTAATTACACTTTGTTTCCCACTTTTATAACAATCAGGTGCGATCTGACGTGACCAGAATGATCAACCAAGTGAGGCGAGGACTACCGCAGATGACTGAATTCATCATCGCCATTGGCAGAAAGGGGACACAACTGCAGAACAACTGTGAACGGGTTAAAGGTGACATATCGGACGCGCTAGAAAAGCATATTAGAGAGCTCAAAGCCAGAGAGAGGACTTTACGGGAGGATGTGGATACATTTCTGGCCGGAGAGCTAAGGAACTTAAGAACCCACCAAGAAAATGCTGAAGTGGAGATAGCCAGCTTGGCCAGCTTCTGTGACTCGGCGGAGTCGGTATTGAGCATGAGTCGCCCCATTCCTGACGGAGACTTAGTTGAGATGAAAGGCCAGTGCCAAGAGCATCTAGAGACCGTTCACTGTTACGAAGATGGTACCATCAGACCACCAGCTCTGAAACACATTCAAGCCACGTTGGAAAGTCCGTTTTTGACATCAACAATCAGTAATTTCGGAGATTTAATAATAACGTCCAGGTTAACCCAAGCACAAAGTCAAGCTCAGCCTGGTGACCCACTTCGACGGCCTGAGGTCATGAACAGAGAATGGACACTTGTATCTCCCCAACCAGAGCAGCTCAGCAGCAGACACACTAATGCTTTACAGGCTGAAGCAAGGGCATCTTCCATTTCCCCGAGTGCAACACGAAGACAGTTGTCCCCTGGCTCGGCTGTTAGAGCATCACAGGTATTCCATAGTTTTATTATTACAATGCTCTCTCTCTCTCTCTCTCTCTCTCTCTCTCTCTCTCTCTCTCTCTCTCTCTCTCTCTTCTCTCTCTCTCTCTCTCTTATTAATATACTCTATTTTTACTGTCGTCTCTTGGATAACCAATGACTTTTGTAGTTCTTGTTTGGAACCACAGCTTCAATAGGGCATCAAGTGGAAGAACAACAAAAAACATGAAAGAGACTGGCTCTAGTATTGCATGACCATTCGTTATCATGAGCCATGCCGACAGGCGTGGGCGGTCATGGTTCGCCACCTCACATGATCACCAGTCATTTATCAAGTCTGTGTTCTTGTCTCGGTTATGCCATGTGGTCTAGCCATCCAAATATGTATCTCTCTGCCTTTCCCTTGCTCTTTTCCCATCAATCTTGCCAGTTGTAACTAAGTGCTCCAGATTATTTCTTCTATTAGCGTTGCTCAACAAATCTTGACTGTCTATATCCAATTTCTCGAATCAATTTACGGTTTTCGTTTGGTTCTTGTAGGACTTGCTCGTTGGTTTCTCCTGTCCGTTCATGAAATTCTTTTGCATTGTCCTCAGAAAGCACATTACAACTGTCATTAGATGTTTCTCAACTGTACTGTTTCACAGGCATGTCGATATCGTGAACATGTTAGATGTATGCACAGTCAATGAGCGCTGTGAATAGTTAGCCTCCATACACTTGGATTTCTCCCGAGGAAGGCTGAGCACTTAAAGAGTTAGTGCTTATGAGCGCTGTGACCTTTATTTATATCCAATCACATAACCGGAAACAACATAACAGGCAAACAAAGTAATTTACCAGTTGTCACCCTTAATCAGACATTTGTACAACAGTGCAGAAGTCAAGTGACAAGAAATAAATGTTACTGCCATCATAAATTTAACGTACACGTTACTGTTATCGTTCTGCTGCCAGGATACTATCTAAATCTCTCGGGAGGAAACTCAGTACATGTTAAACAAAATGCAAGTGGAAAGTTGAATTGGTGCCTTTAACGGGCCTTAGGTGTATATGTATAGGACATAAGACCTTTAGACATCGTGCATCATTCGCAACTGCAAGCGCTAACAAGACAAGTCACCTGAACAAGTCAAGAGGCCTGATGCGGGGGAAAATGGCACGTTGCAAGAACACCAAAAGACACGTGGCATCTAAGATGTGCAGCGTGGGAGCTGACAAGAAGACGAGCAGAGAGAATCTACATGCGAGCTGCAGCAAACAAGAACCTCAAGCAACTTCTAACGAAGCTACCACGAGGAAGGACGACGACAACCCACCACAAACAAGAGCCAAACCTACTGAGAAGCAGAGAGAGGAGAAAGACACCAGAGTCGGAAACACCGACTCACCGACAATCAAGTGGGTTGTCAAGCGTATCCAAGCGGAGCTGACAGATGAACAAATCCTGAAGCAGCTACAAGAAGAGAATCTCCACATCCGATTCTTGAAGGCGGAGCGGATCCTTACCTACTCCAAGATTCCTACAACCTTGGCGGTGGTGACAACAGAGGGCAGCGAGATGCCGACCACAGTATCAATCAACAAGAAAATGCAACAGCCAGAGAGATTCATCCCAAGAGTCACTCAATGTTCCAGATGCCAGAGGGCTGGCCACAGCAGAGCAACATGTCGCAGTAAGACAGAGATCTGTCGATACTGCGCCGATCACCAAGCCTTCAAGGAATGTACACTGGCCAAACAGGACACGGACTTCCGAGCACCCAACAACAAGAGAAAGTGCGCCAACTGCCTGGGCAAACATGGAGCAAGATACTTGGGCTGTCCATACCTTCAAAGACACAGAGACATTTTGAAGTTCGCCATCACCACAAAGACTCCATATAAGGACGCATTGCAGAGGTGCAAGACAGCCACGTGCATCTCACAAGTGGAAAAAGTTCAACTGCAAGATAAGATAGATGAGTTAAAGAAGCAAATCAAGCTGCTTCAATCACCGGCACCGACCAGCGACAATGTAAAGCTGCTTGCTGAAATAAAGGAGTTCCAGCAAAACATCAAGCAAGAAGTGGACATATGGCCGAGATGAAGAAGGAAAATGAAGAAATGCTACGCACGATTAAAGCGGAGAGAGAGCTGCTGAAAGCTGAAATGGAATTAATCCGAAACAAACCAACAGAAACCATACAAGAGAACACAGACAAGCCGCAAGGCGAAACCCAACAAAAGACCGAACCGAAACAGCAAGATAAAGACAGCAGCGCAACCACGACGTCCGAGAAACCCAAGGGGAAACCAATATCCCACCAGACATCTGAAGAAAACCAAGATGAGTACCCTGACGACGGCTTGGAGGAGAGCATAGACTCGGCAAAGAGAGAGGGTATTAAAGAGAAACTCAGGCGCAACGAATTCAGAAGGCGATGGGAAGAAAAAGAAAAGAAGAAGCCCAAGAAGCTCGGGAAGAACCGATAGAATACCCAGTTATACACTATGACAGTGAAGCCGACTTCGAGTACTACACAGATGACGGAGAGGTCATCCCATGGTTGACCACAGAGGAAGAAATCCAAAGACAGCAAGAAAGGGGACAAAGGCACAAGGAGGAAAATAACATCGAAAAGCTTCTACAGGCAATACACAAAAAAGGAGGCAAAAATACCAAATAAAAACTCCTTATAAGGACTGCAACCAGTCAAGCCAGACGAGCCAGGGGCCTTTACTAACAAAAGAAACCACCAGAGGAGACGGGAACAAAGGATGGCCGTCGAACAATCCCCCTGCTGACGTCAAAGACACAAACGCTTACATAACCAGTCCGAGATAGGACTTACTCGTAAGAGCCCACAAGACAAGAAACGGGGTAAAAATACCCACAAAAACCACGGATCTCAACAAAACCAAAGCTGAGGAGGCAGGTTAGACGAGACCGAATTTGGAATGTTTTTTTTATTTTTTTGAAAATTGGAATTACACCTATATCGTATAGACCAGTTGGCATCACGGAGTCATGTGGTCAATATCATGCCGGCCGTCTTCGTTTTCCAAATGTCCTGGTACCAATTTTAAATTGCGTCAACCTGATTGCATCCGTTCGATGCGGATTCGAACGTATTGCCGCTGGGCCGGCAGGCAATCGTCTAGAGACTACACTACTGCAGCTCCAACTGGTAACACGCCATTCACTGATTATATAGAGAGACAACAAATAAATGGTTCGATCATTTTGCGAGAAGTAAACCCTATCAGCAACCGCTTTTCGCCTACAACAATAAAAATAAGTTCTGGCAAGAGATAGAGAAGAATCATGAAGTAAATGCATAGCTTCTCATTACACGTATGTATATAAGAGAAGTAAAGAAGAGTAACCGATCAAGCATGGCGTAAGGGACATCTAAAGAGGGTTGGGGCAATACTAACTACCTTTTCCTGTAAAACACTTTAGCTGCGAAATTCACCCAATCATGAACAAATCCCCAAAGGGCTTGGACGTGAGTTCGTTGGGGACATATGCTTCATTCGGTGATACAAGGCAACAGCAGCAGTATCGGCAGATGAAGATGATGGTGATGATTCTGTCCTAATTTTTTATCCAAACCCAACGTCCGAGAACTCACGACAGGCCCCTATACGTTCCGCCTCCTTCAGGGATGAAAAATATGGATGGATACGTAGTTTCCGTAGTCCATTGGTTACACACACATCTGCTCCGTTATCTATCCCGTTCCTTCCTGCACTTGACAAATCAGATTCCTGATTCCATCAGTGGTAGCCGCATGTGGTCATCGATTTGTTTTTTCATGCAAAGGATGATTACTTTATTAGATTATTGTGTCTGCCGTGCCCAATCTCATTGTTTGCTATGATGAAGGTGCCCTGATTAAAAGTTCAAAAGTTGTCGTGTACAACACATACTCAATACAGTCCAGACAAGACATGTAGTTCAGAATTTTAAACTTCAACCCATTTTTACATTTAACATCAAATGTGGACCACAGGCCAGAAACCATAGGCGGATAGGTAATAATCAAATTCATAACCTTTAACATATGCAATGAACTGTGCCTTCTCTTCTCTAACAGGTTCGATTTGACGATACAGAACCTCCAGTTGACAACTCAAGGATTGGGGTTATTCTTCGAAGCGCAAACTTACATAGAAGAAGCAGGCTGGAGAGACGGTCTGATACAGAAATAGCGCGCATTGCTGGTGCTAGATCCCTGGATATCTCCCAGCTGGCACGAGATAGAACACGCCACCTCAGTCTTGGTGCTCTACCAGCTGCCACTGATTACCTTGAAGAAGAGAGCCCAGAACCGGAACCCCACCCTACAGGTCTACCTATAACAAGCAGACAAGAAATCAGAAGTGATGCCAGTACAGGACTTTCTGCAACATTTCCTGGTGCTCGATCTAATGATTTTCTTCCTCCATCTTTGCGTTTCAGTGCTCCCGCTACAGAATCTGATGAAAATAGTATTGATTCTATAAATGGCTCATTGTCATTTTCCAATGGCAACAACCCCAGCATATATGTAAATACCCCTCGAAACAAGTACAACCAGAAAGGTACAGCAGTGGCTAGATTTGGACAGAGGGGTAGCGGCACGGTAGAATTTACTTGGCCAAGAGGTGTGGCGGTGTCTCCTTTGGAGGACAAGATTTACGTTGCTGACAGCAGCAATCATCGAGTTCAAGTGTTTGATAACACAGGAAGATTCCAAAAATTGTTTGGAAGTTATGGCCAGGGAGATGGCGAATTTGATTGTCTGGCTGGAATTGCCATAAATGGGTTGGGCCAGGTGATCATTGCTGACAGATACAACCACAGAGTCCAGATCTTTGACAGAAATGGAAGTTTTCAGAATGCTTTTGGGAGCGAAGGTTCAGCAGAAGGTCAACTGAACTACCCTTGGGGTGTTGCTTGCGATAACATGGGATTCATATATGTATGTGACAAAGAAAATCATCGTATCCAAGTATTCCAGTCCAATGGAACATTTGTACGTATGTTTGGTCAGTTTGGTAACAGAACTGGACAGTTTGAGAATCCACATTATATAGCTGTAAGTCCTGATAATAAAGTCTATGTTAGTGACAGCAGCAACCACAGGATCCAGGTTTTCAGCATGTATGGTGATTTTCTCTTCAGCTTTGGAACTTGCGGAGTCCTGCGTGGACAGATGAAGTTTCCTAGAGGTATCGCCGTGGACAACCAAGGCTTTGTTGTTGTTGCAGACAGTGGTAACAATCGTATACAAATTTTTCGAGCAGACGGCCGCTTTTATTCCATGTTTGGCAGCTGGGGCAGTGAAAATGGCCATTTTAAAGGTTTGGAGGGACTGGCATTATTAGCCAATGGAAATGTAGTTGTGAGTGACAGGGAAAACCACCGCATTCAAATTTTTTAATATTGTGAAAAATGTTGCCCCTGAAGTATAATGTTGATATTTGAACAAGTGTGATTTCCCCTTTTTATGTCATTTTAACATCCATAGTTGTGCACTAATCTTGGGTGGTTCTAAAAATTAATTTTCTCTTTCTTCCTACCCATTACAAACTCATAAATGTATCATATTATGTCCAAAAATGTAACATCTAATAATATAACAATTGCCATTTCCTTTCATTAAGGCATACTTATTTACCATTGCTGGTGTGTGACGGAAGAGTTTCTTTTATTTTTTAGGCTGAGGAATATAGACTATAGACCATTTGCCCAAGCATTCGCCAGATAATGTAAAAACTGAGATTTCTTTTCACAAACCTCGAGCCTTAACCAAGGACTGAACTCATACCATGAAGTGTAAGATGGAAATTTTGATCTTTCGGCCAAGCACTCCTCAGAATTTACTGAATACAAGCAAAGTGTGATTAACCCTTGCTGTCAGCATTAATCCATTATCATCATGCTCTGATTCTTGTTTCTGTTTTTGAGTTTATTTGACAAATTTGTTTGAAGTCAATGACTGTTTAGTTAGCAAAAAGAATATTGGGAGCCACAGTAGTGTACTTGCTAGCCTGTTGGAGAAAGTGATGGAACAGACTGAGAACCTCTTTGTGGAGAGAATGATATGACGGGGGATCGGCAGAGGTTCTGGACAAATCTCAAAACTGAGAGAGAATATCAGGAGAACTTTCAATCAGATGGCGATTGGAATGATTAGTAGTATGACTCTTCGCTGGCTGTTGAACAAGGGGATGGAGCACATGTGGAAATGTCCTGAGTGCACGATATCAGTTCTTAGCTCACAACTCATAGCTACTAGCATGCTTACCTGCCAGCCAGGTGGTCGTGTGTTTGAATCCCATCAAAGCAGGGATGATTTACAAACTGAACTGGACTCCCAGGCTGACTCAGCCTCAAGTGGGTACCAGTACATGTTCTGGGAAGTAAAGAAGGTCAGTACGATACTGACCACTTCACCCATAGAGTGCCCACTGATTTAACACCATATACCTAAAATCCCAAAACGCCTCAATGTGTGGAAAATGGTTTTTACTTTTATTTTTATAGCTTAACTAATTACTTGCTATGGGATGATTAATCATCTTGAGCAACTTCCTGTATCTGCCACAGGCTTATATACAATAATTTTCCTGATGCTACCTCTTTAATTTGATACATAATACAACATGTCTGCTACCATATCAGCAACTTGTAAGTCATAACTGTGACACATCCCTACTTCCCATTTTCCGCCATCCATTTATGTTTGGTCCAAACTTACTTTTTGTTTGACATTGAATTTGTTAATACCAATGTTGCTTGAAGGCTGTGTTACGGTGTGTTACTGTTACTTTGTTATCTGAAAAACACCTGTTTTTTTCCCCTGGGTATTTGTTATATACATGTGATCCCTATTATCATTTCCACCTTCCATTTCTATGCTGTATAAAGTAGCTATAACTAATACAAGTCTGGTCTGCAATTCCTGTGTACATAATTGTGAGGTGTCCGTGATGTTAATTAGTCCATGTGATTGTCATGTTTGTGAAGATGAAACAAATGCACTATTTACATAAGCTGATTATCAGTATGGGATGTCGGGTAGGAGATATATCCCTATCAAAAGAGAAATTAGCACCCCCTTCCATTTGCTACCCTATAGCTCACCCTTGGGAAAGATGGTGTATCCGTTTATACAACAAAACAGGGTAAATTGAAAATATGGTAGTAGGTGGCAATTTGAGCTTGAAAGCAGCCAACAGGTAGGCAGAGTATCTCTTTATGGAGATAAGGGCTATGATCACAGATCAACATGGTTACTACCAAGGTCTACCAATAACAAGCAGACAAGAAATCTGAAGTGACGCCAATACAGGACTTTCTGCATTTCCTGATGCTGAAATCTTTTATCTGCCCTTTTCATCCCCCTCTCATCTCCCTTTTCTTTATGGTGACAATGGCTATGGTCATCAACCAGCATCGTTACTGCCAAGCAGGAAATCAAAGGCAGACTACCACCTTTAGAGATGCCTATACAGCTCCGTGGCAAAGGGGTTACGGACGCAATTAATAATCTTGCATACTCACGTTCAATACACAGCTGTGGGCGATTGGGCAGCAGACCTCCTTACGTTGAGTTTTTATGAAATCATATGGGTGCCGGTGGTGCAGAAATCAAAGGCAAACTACTGAACATAAACTTGACCAGAAATCACGAACAGCTAAAAAACATGCTGGGGATGACTGCTACGTCCTGTAAAGGATATGCAACAACTCTATACAACTATAGCAGTCAAAGGAACTATGGAGAAAGACTGTTATAGGGACAACGTTCTATACAACTATAGCAGTAAAAGGAACTATGGAGAAAGACTGTTACAGGGCAACGTTCTATACAACTATACAGTCAAAGGAACTATGGAGAAAGACTGTTATGGGGGCAACGTTCTATGCAACTATACAGTCAAAGGAACTATGGAGAAAGACTGTTATGGGGGCAACGTTCTATGCAACTATACAGTCAAAGGAACTATGGAGAAAGACTGTTATAGGGGCAACGTTCTATGCAACTATACAGTCAAAGGAACTATGGAGAAAGTCTGTTATAGGGGCAACGTTCTATACAACTATACAGTCAAAGTAACTATGGAGAAAGACTATTATAGGAACAAAGTTCTGCACAAGACAAGCTACTGGAAGATTATTTATCAGTATGCCATTCAATGGTAATGATAAATGTTATAGAAATTAGCCCCCCGGGAAGGTTAACCCGGTCAACAAATGCCCGCAGAAGTCGGATGTGTCGGCCTAACGGCGCAAGAACGCAGCTCTGCTGTAAACAGGCACAACGCAATCACGTCCGGAAAAAAAAAACTCCGGATGAACGAAGAAGAAAGTAGCCAAAGGTAATTGTAATCCTATAAATGATATTAGCATATCTGAAGTTAGCCCTGCATATTTACTTGATCATATATAATGAATTATCTGACCAATTCCCTTCATTTCCACTTTTCTTTTCCAGAAAATAAGGAGTATTTCTAGTACTTATTTTACTTATATTTTTGCCCACCTCTAGAAAAACTGACTTCCAGAAGTTTAAATCAAGTACGATTTAATAACAATATGTCTTTTAATGTTGAGTGGTAAACTAGATCTTGTATATTGAAGTATGGTGTTGTATGTTGTATATGCTATGTTAATTAGCATATAATTAATCGAGTAAATGTTAAATCCTCAGTAATTCAAGCCCATGCATAGGTATCTGATAAAAGATGCATGCATCTTTTAACACCATTACAATGTTGTTAACACTGATACATTTATAAGTACAATCTTATTCCAAAATATCTCTCAGACACACTCACAAAACTTAAGATAGTGAAACAGCAAAAACAAAAAAAAGAAACAATGTATGAGAGTGAATGTCTTTCAGCAATTAATTTTTACAACAGTTAAAGACTTTATTACACGGTATCTATAAAAGTTAAAATAACACCTACAGACACAGCATAATTTTATTTAATAGAACTAACATAAACGAAACGCTATCACAAAATAAAGTGGATTTTGTGGTTTTGTTACAAGTGCAATTTTGTGGTTTTGTTACAAGTGCAATGTTTTCACAACCTGTTGTAATTCAACATATAAAAGGTTAGACTATAAAGATATCAGGTTATAGTCTTAAAGTTAAGAAAACAATAATAAACTCCTCCCTGATCCTGGAGCAGTGGATCAGACAGCTAGTCTTCTTGGATAAGGCAAAAATTGAATATGATCTGTGTGCATGATGGGCAAGTTTAAAATCCCTCAGTAGTTGGAAATAAAAAAGGGCAGGCTAATTAGGCCGCTGCCTTTGATAAATTTCAAGATTACAAAATGCACCCAGAAAAGAATATTTTAGCACAAGTGATTAACAAGTGGATCCTTGCCTGTTCTACAGAGTTGTGAATTGTGATGAGCTTCTACTTGTGTGATCTATGGGAGGAGATCGCAGCACTTTTGGAGGCATCCGTGTGCATTTAATGTGATCTTTCACAAACCAAACTTTTATCTGTAATACTGATAACAGAGCGCATTATACAAAAAACCCCAGTTATTGGATGTCATAGAAAGAAGTCTTGCATGTTAACAATTTTAACACATAGCTGTGAATCCTGAATGATTAGAAAAACATACAAACAACAGAAATATTCTTTTATAAAAGAATGTTTAAACTACAAGTGCAAGTTGGAAAACCCTAGTTTTCTGTGCAAGTTATAAATCCCTAACTTGCACAGTTCACGGTGACTGCACTAGCCAGGCGGCTTTAATTCCTCAGGCTCAAGATCCCCTGCCAAACACCGCAAAGTACTATATAGGCAGCAAATGACAGTCCATGCAAAAATGAGATTTTTTTGAAATTCTCATGCTAAAGATGAGAGAGATACTCGAATATGACATTTGTCACATTTATCATAATGATTCTGATCTGTTTATTAACTAAACAACATAAAGTTCATGAATATCATGATTCAGCTGTTTCTGAATTGAAAATGACATGAAATAGACATGATTTTGATTTGTAAAATATGCTTTAACAGGTAGAAATGTTTCATAATGCAAATGCATTCTAGCAGACATACTGTACACAATCAAGAAACATAATTTATATATATTCTCATCAAGAAACATAATCTAGCACAATCAAAATTGCCAAAATCTTGCAGTCTATTTAGTGTATACCATTGTGCTATCTGGACAGGATTCAAATGTGATCTACAAATGTACCAACAAAATTAGTAGTAACTTTAGGTGCAGCAGGCAGATGATTACCCAGACATATTTATATATAAAACATACACATATTATTTGACTAGCAATGTTGTTTGTTCTTCTGGAATACATGACTGTTACTCTTCTATCATACAGTTACCAAAATGTGAAAATAACTAAACAAAATTAGGCTTTATAGAAGGTAACTTACAAAGATTTGGCTAATCCAAGCACTCTTCAGTTCTGTGGCAGAGAAGGTTAACAGACACTAACAGAGTTAGTTTTTTCTTAGATGATGTGTTGTGAATAAGGACAATGTATGTATCTTGATTATATAATGCTCTCTCTCTCTCTCTCTCTCTCTCTCTCTCTCTCTCTCTCTCTCTCTCTCTCTCTCTCTCTCTCTCTCTCTCTCTCTCTCTCTCATGCATGCACACACATGCACAAAAGATATAAAAATGTACACATCCCTTATCTCCTTCTCTCTTATCCAGAAATAATCTCTCCATGTCTGGTTGTATGTGATCTGGGTCAAATACTCATAGTCATAGTTACTTAATGTAATCATGTGACGCAAAACCTTGCATAAAATACAACCTGGACATACCAGTATACATAACCAACACAATATGTAAATATGTGAGCTTTACTTTGTTGAACATATTTGTTAGAGAACAATGTGATTAAACTCTCCCACACCTGATTTGTTGTAATTTCGTAGTAATGATTGTTGCTACTGCTTTTCATTACTGTAACATTCAAAGAATGGTATATTTACCAGCGTAATCAGTTTTCTACCTAGTTTGAAACAATACCTTTTACTAAACAGTAACTAATAGAATCATGTGTGCAGGTTTCCCTCTTGCTCCCCTTCAATCTGTTTGTACATGTGTGTGGATGTATATGAGTTTCTTTCTCTCTCTCTCTCTCTCTCGCATGTTTGTGTGTATTTTGCCAGTGTGTTTATGTACACGAGTTGTGTGTGCCTGTACGTGATCTGTTCATTTTAGCCAGGAATAATACAATTGCTCATCTGGAGTCTGAAATCCTAATCCCCTTCAAAGTACTCTCCTTCGAATTGTACACACTCCTCCCAGCGGACCCACCATTCTTGGAGACATGTCAGGAAGGTTTCTTTGTGAATGGACTACAGCATGGAAGTCACATTCCACAAAATGTTTTCTTGTGATTCAAATCAGATCCCTTACAGTGACATATTCAGTTTGGAGACGAGTCAGAAATCACAAGGAGCCATGCTGTGAGAGTAGAGAGCCTGACAAAGCAGAGAATGATTGTGTTTGGCCAAGAAAGTCTGAGTCAGATGCGAAGAATGCGAACAAATATACCTACAGACAATGGAAACTTGACAGCTCATACATGATAATGCACCCACCCATACTTGCAATACAATAATAATGAATCAAACTGAATTTCTAAACTGCAAGCTTCAAGCATGCTACAGCTACAATGCAGCATTGTTTATGAACACTGAACAACTTTTTTTCTACTAGCACGATAATAAAAGGAAGCAACGGTAGTGAAGTGGCTAGACGGTCACCTGCCAGTGCAGTGATCATAGGTTTGAATTCACAAAGGTGCAGAATTTTAAAATTGACCACATCGGCACAGTTGATCACATCAATAATTACTGATTGCCGATTGGTCTAAAAAAAATATGAGGTGTGTAAAAATGTCCCTTACTTACTTCCTAAGATAATAAACTAGCAACATTGCGTAGTACAAGATAATAATAATAAAATATGTAATCAACTTCAGTAGATGCCTTTAAACACACTAGAATAATTACGCTGGTCCCAGAAACATAACATGATACAATATATGAGATAGGAAAGAATAACACCACAAATCCATATGATGGAGGTGGAGGAGCACAATATGAATATTATAATTGCTCAAAAGATTCGACTAAACTAAAATAAATATCCAATACATGAAATAATAACAGATCAATTTATACTCTCTCTCTCTCCTCTCTCTCTGTGTGCGCGCGCGCACGCACGCACACACACACACACACACAACATCACAGCGGCTTGGACAGAACAGTGATGGAGGACAGGGTTCTTGGGAGAGGGTACAGGGATCAAGCAACATGAAATAGACAGGGATCAACCAACACAAAATGGACATGGACATTGGTGGCACCTTGGACATGAGGGTGCATCAAGCAGGAGAGCTAGTGTTGGATCTGGAGACTTCAGCAGGCTGTGATGACAGTGACATGCTGCAAATATCCTGTCTACATGAGTTTAATATATCACTATGTGCCCTACCAACTGGTGTAGGTGCCCATGGCTTTCCACAGATCTTGGTTAATGATATTCCCCAAACCACTGTCACAGTCCATCCAGCATCATTTCTCGCAGTCGGCCTCTGCCTCTTTTTTTCAATGATCCTTCCTGTCCTCGGCATGAGCACACCGGATGTATAAGAACACGCATTCTTATCCATTCAGTCATGCCAACCTATTGACATGGCTTGGAGGAATATCAGTTTCAGAAATGACTGGCATTAAATAAAACATAAGACATGATGACCAATGCCATATGGCATCGACTTTAAGAAGACATGTTTAAATCTTAGCTTCTTTTAGGAAAATCATTTTGACTCATTGTTACTACTACATAATCATAAAAACCTATCAACATGTAAAGCATAAAAAGGTAACACAATAAAGATAAAGGCATTATAGAAGATAACTGGACTGCTAAAACATACTTCTATAAGAACACACCAAACTGGTTGAAATCAAACTAAATTTTACACTCACACTTTACATGTACACAAGAATAAGAAGCAATTTGTATTAAAAAAAACACAAAATGCTTGGGTTTTGTGTAAAGGATCACTAAAGTGACAAGCAAATATCAAATACACAATTAATCCAAAAGGATAATTTTAACTGTCAAAAAGCTGCCCATGTTAGAGATAAATTTACTTTGTACCAACAAGCACAGCGTGCACATAAAACACAATGTAATTGTAAGCCCAGTGCACATTTCTCACAAAAATTTTCATGATAAAATATAACGCAAAGTCACCATCCATGAGAAGAAAGTGAGTACACAAAAGTATGTGTATAATACTGTAGTCCACTGTGTGTATTATATATATATAATATGTACATTCATTAAACCATTGGAAAATAACTTGCTTGAAATTCTGTTAAAGAGAACATAAAATGGTTGTCCTCACTAACAAACGTGCAGGGGTATAACTACCTGTTACAACTGTTCATAAAGCAAACATTAAAACAAATACAATTCACAAACAGCTTTTACATTATTAAAAGGGCATCTCAGATATAAAAAAGTGAGAATGATGCTTCTCCTAAATACAATAATGTAGTGTTGAGGAATCCCCTTTGAGGTGGGGATATTTTCCATGGACCTGAGCCCAAATGCCAATCCAGCCTAAAAAAGGCTGTCAGGAAATTCCCTGGGAAGCACGGGCGGCTGGTATGAGTACTGACAGCATTATCCATTGAATGCCAATTGCTCTAAAAATATGGGCCTGACACAGTACATTCAATAAACCTCAAGGCATGAAAAGTAGTCGTTGACATGTTTGTTTTCAGTTTTGGTATAAACAAATGTGAAAACTTGTGAAACAAATAAATAAACCAGTGAGAATTTATCATGACAATAAAGTTTCACAGATATAAATGTAGTCCCCTGAATAATACTGTCATTGTGAAGTGTTAGGCCTTCATATCTTCTAGGCTATAGCAAGATGAGGTGGCATGGATAGTTTCCTTCCTTGACAACTTTCCATCCCAATTTCCAGAAAATTCTTAAAATGATCCAGTGTCCATTTTATGTGGCTGAGTCAACCCCAGAGCTGTAAAGGTTGGTAAAATAGAATCCTGCAACTACTGGGTATTCAACCCGGATCACCATTTCGGCAAGCAAGTGAACTAACCACAATGCTAGCACATCTCCTTCATAGGTTTAGCCACAAATAAAAACGTTTTACGTTATCTACTTATTGAAACAAATTTTTTTTAATAGTCTTACAAGTCGAGAGGATCAACTTCATTGCACCGGGCTTTATCCCATATGGCTTGGTCTCTTTCCGCAGGGCAGGCCACTAAAAGCATCGCGCAAAGCACGAACTCCGTAGCCCCAGTGACGACCCCCAGGAGTCACAGAGAAAAATGCACTCATGAACCGAAAGACGTAGCCCAGAATTGAACCCACAACCTTCGAAGCAAGGCAGACGGCTTGATCACTTCACCACGGAGACTCCCGAAACAAATTAAACAAATGTAAACATGCACACTATATATTAACATCTATTACATAATATAATATGCAATGTCCTTCATGGCTGTTTAACAGATCATGTTAGACAAGAAAAATATAAAGACAGTTGATGAAAATGTTTATGAAAAAAACAAAACAGATCAAGCAAACTAGCAGGGTAGTGATCATGCAAACACACCCAGCAAGACCCAATCAAATCATGTCAATCGTTAAACCTCTCTGTACATCTAGAGCTGTTATAAATAATATGTAAAAACAACCGCTGTTTTGTATTTAAAAATATGGTGGATAAAGGTCAAAGGACTCCATTTTCATGTCACCCTGGCATATTGATATATTCTAAAAACTAAAGGACCATTTTTGCATGTCACATTTTTAGCACATGGTGCTAGAACCATATTTTCATGACACGATGGCTGATGTGGTCAGTACTGTGCTGGCTGTCTTACGTCACCTCTATAAACATTATATTTGAAGAGGTTTTGTTGATCATAGTGGCATGTGGTCATGAAAAGATCCCACCTTGAGACTATTTGAACCTAGGACCACTGGGCCAACAGGAAAATGAACTGGCCACAACACTGGTATGTTTTATATTTTAAAACATACTGTGCTTTTATTTATTAGTTTTTAAACATGCATGCTAATTATAAATCTGACTATTTAACAACTTTAATGTGTGTGAACCGTGTCAAACTGAAGAGCCCTACATCAACTAAGTGCAATCAATGCCACACATTATTTTGTTATCTCAACGACTTTAAGGTTCAAGTTTTTTTGTAGTTCCCATGAACACATAAAAAGTCACCATCATTAATCACAGGTGCACGTACAATACCTATTTAAGTATAATGTCAGTTTTGATGCACAGCAGTATTTAGAAAGCTGTGGTAAAACTGGCTAGTCCACTTGCTTGCCAATACACTGGTTCTGGCTCAATTCACGAATTCTTTTTCAGCCATATGGCTCTCTGGTCAACTCAACTCCATACAATGGCTGCAAGGCCATTTTCTAGGAAGAAAGAAGAGAGTGGAAAGGGAACAGATGACTCTACTTGTAGTTGTTTGTTATGGACCCAAGTTTGGATGGTAAGCAGCGGTACTCTTTATAGAGACAATTACTTTGGTCATTGACCAGTATGGTCACAGACAAGAAGGAAAGCAATGGCAAATGACCTTCTTTACTGTTGCATTATAATCATTCACAGACAGAAAAACGAATGAAAAAGTCCTACATGAAACGAGTGAAAACCATAAATTTATTAGAGGATTAGATTTTTTAGGCACATTATGAGGAGAGATAAACTTGAAAACATAGTCACAACTGGTAAACATGATGAAAAAAGAACAAGTGGAAGACAAAGAGATAAATACCTGAATTCATGGCCTCATGGCATAATCAAGACAAGAACACAGACCTGATCCAAATGCTGGTGATAATATGAGTTGGTGAACTATGTCCATAGTGGTCATTTTTCTCTAATCCATTTATGGTTTGCATTTGTTTATTAAAAGACTATCTCATTCGTTTTTCTATCCATCCATAGTATTATTTGCATTTTCCTTAAGTTATATAATTAAGCATATCCTTTACAGGATGTCGCAGTAAACCCCAGCATATTTTGGCTGTTTACAATTTCTTGGCAAATTTACTTTCAGTTGTTTGCCATTGCTTTCTAAATGACTGGCACTCATATCAATGCCCCCCCCCCCCAAATAAAAACAACAACAACAATGCAATGCGGTCTGCTGCTAAATTGTGTTTCAAATGTGGTATGAGGGATGACAAATTGAGTCCGTAACCCCTTCACCACAGAACCGGCTGAATTTTCCTTAGAAACCACATTTCCTGTCATTACATTTCTCAGCTTGACTGCTTAGCATGTTTGACTGC